>VTPC01090355.1:710381-805972 GCA_011009095.1 Ignelater luminosus
AATAATAATAATAATAATAATAATAATAATAATAATAATAATAAAATAATAATAATAAAAACGCTTAAAAAATTAAAAACACACAACAATGCTCGTGTTGTGCAACTAACTAAAATCTTATTTAAAAATTATAACACGAATATTAAGAAGATCAAGATATAAACTGACTCTTATTTAAGAACTAGATTTACTCCGAAGAATGTGGTCCAACCTTTCTGACACTGGTTTTTAAACCAGGATTTGTTTAAATTTTCGTAAACTTTCTTCTTTTTATTATTGTAATTAAGTGCTTCACAAACTCTACAATAATGTGGAGATTTCGATTGAAACATTCCATGTTCATTAATAGTCTTAAAATGATTTCTCCACTCAAGATACTTCTCAAGTTCGCTCGGGGTGTTATTTAAATGAATAATATAATTAGCTAGGTCCTTGGGATTCACATAATCGTTCACGTGAATGTAGGAGTGTGGAGGTAAGATTTGATTTAAAATTTCTGGTGTTGTTCCCATTATAATAGGAACGGATCTTGTTTCAAACGAATTCCACCACAGTTTTTCTGTTATGTATTCATCGCAGTTTGAATTCTCAAATGCTAGGTAAAACTTATACCGAGACGCTGCCAGGCATTCTTTCCCAACATAACCTGGACATCTACAAAAGTTATTGATTTTAAATTTTTGTGTTCGCTTGAAGCGGTTTAGGTCAGAATTTACCTGTATCGGCCACACCATCCATATCTGTGTACAGTAATATACTTTTGCAATTGATTTACGTATTCCCAACGATTGTTTGCTTCACGACAGAAACTATTTACATTTACTAGTAAAGCATCTTGCCTTTTTCTTTTGTTCCATTCTTCAAAATTGAATTTCTTATTTTTCTCTTCCTTTTTTAAAGCTACTGTTCGTCCGTAAGGCATTGGTATGTCAGAATCCATTCTAGAATTAAAATAAAAGTGTCATTTGACCAAATGGAAAAACTTAAAAAGAGCAGTTGTGGAAGAAATTAAACTGTCCAATGTATATTTACCTGTAAGTCATTGACCAGTTAAAAAACCATCAAAACGTGGATACGGCCGATAATGTGAAAATTGGAGAAAAGTATATAAAGGACTCT
Organism: Ignelater luminosus; assembly: GCA_011009095.1. NCBI lineage: Eukaryota > Metazoa > Arthropoda > Insecta > Coleoptera > Elateridae > Ignelater > Ignelater luminosus. The sequence continues at coordinate 711,501 of VTPC01090355.1, forward strand.
CTTCAGTAACAAAAGTCCAAATTTGGTTAGGATTTCTGTTTTCCTGTGGAAGTTGATACGCTCCCAACATAAATAACATTTGAAATAGTACCAAATCAGCAATTTCTAAATCTTCATCTTTGTAAGTTATTCTACAGTTTTTTACCGAACATTCTTCAAATGGGTCAAAACTAGAAAAAAATTAGATTTTTGATATTATTTTGCAATCAAAATGTGCAAATTGCACTTAAGTCAACAACCAAATAACAGCGTATTGCACTATGTGATACGTACGTATGGATGGTATGGATACATGCGCGCACGCAACACATAAAATACAATAACTTAAGAATCAATACCAGGAAAAGGTAATGACGCCAAAAACTTTAAGTTACACCTACAAACGACATGCAAATAAACACGAGAAAATCAAAATGCCAAACTCTACATGCTAATAGAGTTTATAAAAGTCGCTACTAGAGGTCGTATTCGAATTTGAATTCAATCAATTCGACAATTTAAGTATCAATTTTCAATAACTTGTGTATCGAACTTGTTATGAAAGATTTTAATCTTAACTCGAGTTTTATAGAATTAAATAAAAAACAAATATTGTTCTGTAAATGTTCAACGTTTTACAATTTTATACAAAATTAATAAAATCAATTTTTATATTCACCTCGTATTTGTATAACGTTGAATGTGTCTGCCGTGTACAGCTGGTCCATATATCCAAACTAATATTGTGTAATTCTTATCTGACGTATTTATCTTCGGATATTCCTTCTCTAGAAATAAAATCTTTCCTAATTCTGAAAATTTTGCTATCTAAAAAATTTGTGTTAAAGACTTTTAAGCGTTTCTGATTCTTTATTCGTACTTACTTGTTGCTTGCTAAGATTTCTCCATCTTCCATGTTTGTAATATTCGTCACCTTCATGGTGATGTTCAAAAGACTTAGTGAATATCTCACGAACTTGTTTATGACCTTCTTTTAGATAAAAAATATACATGATAATAGTAGAAAATATAGAAAAGATAAAAACTATCAAGAAGGTCTTTCTTTTGTGTGGCTTCGTCTTAATACATAACATTTGGGTATCTGTAATTATCTGTTATAAGTGAACTGTAAAAAATCAATGTTTAATTCAAGTGTGAGTTTTTTGGTATCTTATAAAATTTGTAGGTTTATAGAGTAGAAAATAAGTTTGAAGCAATAATAGTTCAATTTTACACCATAGATCATTACCGGAAAACAACTAGCAGGTATCTTAAAACGACTCCATCTTAATACCGAAAGGTTTCAACATTAAACAGTAAGTTTAGATTTTGTTAGAAAATAACACAACACGAGAATATCTCGTCATTGTTTTGCTAAATAAAATGAAGATTAAAAATGTTTTCGAGATTTTTGGTTCAGCTTTACGACATGAAAGTATCTGAAGTAGGATTTTGAAATGAATCTGAAATGTATTACCATTTTCTCAAGGGATTAATATTATTTTAGTAATTATAATATTCATAAATCATTACTGAAATTGAGATTGTAAAGACGAGAAATTTTCTATTAAGCCTTGCGTTTATATTCTCAAGAACTGCTTTTACTAGAACAAAGCTACATGTTTGTAAACCCTAACGATAATAATAATAATAATAATTGTAAATAATATTGTTATACTTAAAACGATTACATAACTAAGAATTGTTTTTTAACTTACCTTATGTTATAATTCTATTAATGTAACCGCTACCTAAAACACTAAACAGCTAAAATTATATTTTAAGTTGATATTTTTAAAATCTTTTGATAAATAAAAAACCGCAGTCATTATTTTAGTTAATTGACATTGAAGTTGTCTTTTGTATTGACACTTGGTACCTTCACTGTAGCCGTTGATTGATATGTCAATCAACGCTGTAGCAGAATTTCTCAATTTGGATAAAGTTGCACATTACATGTAGATAGGCAACACACATTACAAACCCCAAATCTCGTACGTAACTTCAGTTTATTTTTATTTAAATAACTAAAAATCAAAATTACATGAGATTTTATTATAACTAATGCAAGGTAGGTAATTACAAAACTTGAAAAAATTATCAAAATGACGAGCAATGTATTGTTGTATTATTAATTTTTAATTTCTTTTATATTTAAGAGTTAACTTGGTTGTGAGTTCGCTATAATTTGTTATAGTCTGTTTAGGGATATCAGTTAGGTGGTTCTTAATTCATAATCTCAACTGAAAGCAAATAGTTGTTAAAATTATTTGAAACTTTTTATTCGATAAATTATCACTGTTGTCATTCCGAATTTGTCATAATTTTAGTTTTTCATTGGAATCATTTATTGGTATGCAGTGGAGTTTAGTTTCCACGAATATGCCAACATGTACCGGATTTATGGGGTTTGCAAGGGAAATGGTAATGCCGCTAAAGCTGAATACTTGAGAAGGTTTCCAAATCGTCGTCCACCGTCAACAAACGTATTTAGAAGATTGAATCGGCGGTCGAGAGAGACTGGTCAAATGATATCAAACCGAATTAATGCTGATGCTCCGCGGACTCGTTTTAACCCTGAACAAGAAGAACGAACCTTACAAAGTGTTTCTGAAGAACCTGGGAGTAGTATAAGAAAAGTAGTTGTGATGTTTTAAAAGTTAATTTTCCATTTAATCCGCAAAATGGATTGATCTGGATGCATGATACCGCACAGCTCATTATGCTTGTAATGTCAGGGAATGGTTGAACGAAATTTTCCGCAGCGCTGGAGAGGTCGTAATGGCCTTATATCGTGGTCACCGTGGTCCTCTGATTTAAATCCTCTGGATTTTTTTGTTTGGGGTTTTCTGAAGGAAAATTTGTAAGACCTGCAAGTACGAATAATGGACAGTGCACAATTTTTATTCAGATAGGTACATTGACGGCTGCGGCGTGTAATCTGTGTTGCCTAATTAATGCTCGCATAAATATTTGATTTTAGTTTTGACTGTAAAGTCCAATGTGGGTTGCCTAACAAAGGCGCTAGCAAATACTTGATTTGGTTTTTTTTTAACACAAAGGTGCCTTGGCGTGTTAAGTATGTTGCCTAGTTTCGTGGCCCTGAAAACGCTCTTTGAAATTGCGGCTGATATGATCCCTATATGTTGTTTCATCAATGTCTGTATGTCGCGGTATCGATTTGATCGAGTCGTCATAAGAACTAGAGCTTTTGAGGCGTATGCAATAAATGGGCCTTTCCCTGGTTCTCCTTTGCTTAGAACAGCGTCTATGGCAAAGTTTGACGCACCTGTCGTAAGCACAAATTCTTGATTAAATTCTGGATATCTTAGAAGAGGTTGGGAAGTTAAGATATTTCTATAAGTATTAAAAGTTCTTTTTGGTGCGATTCATTTTAATGGAATTTGGTGTCGTTTTTTAGTTTAACTGTTTTAGTAAAGTCTTTAATAAATTTCCGATAGTAGCCCACTAGTCCTAGGCATGTCTTGACGAATATCTGATTGTTAAACACTGGGAAATTGTGTATTGCTGCTACCCTCTCTGGGTTAGGTCGAACACCTAACTTAGAGATGACATGGTCCAAGTAAGCCACTTCTCACTTTAGGAATTCACACTTGTCGGGGTGAAGTCTGTGGATGAAGCGTAAATAAAATAAACAACACGATTGAAAAATTATGCAACAAACGTGTCGGCCCTCGCCCGACTTGCGCTCCAGCTCCAGATCCTTAAAACCCAAACGACAACCGAATCCCGCACATTCTTTCACGCCTGGCCTCTCTACTCTTACAACAACTTCACATCCTACCGCCGACATCATGCTCCGGTTTACTCCTAACCATCTCCTCATCTCAATACAATTCACTTCAACCCGTCTTTATGCCACAGTGACTGGGTCCTTTACCACGACCACCAGACCATCCCTGTCTCCGACGGAAACCATTACAAGACGTCACCTCCCCACGGATCGTTATCCCCGATTTCCACTATTCCATCGGTTTTCTCGTGTTCTCTCTCCCGCGCAGATGCATATACAGTCACAATCTGTGACGATCTAAACAGGATGACCGCAGAGAAAGCACTTCCAAGAGGCAATACTTATTCTTCACCGAGTCCAGACTAAACTCTTTTTCAAAAGAGAAGACGAACTGCAAACTCCAGGCCCGTCTCGAATCCACCATTTCCTACAGCTATGAATACCACTCTCCCACAGTCACAAGCCCCTAAGAAGCAATCGTCGCTCTGAGCAATCGGATCCACACCTGCTTGGTGTGCGGACTACCCCAAGCCCAGACGAACCCTAAATCTTGCTCCAGACTTCTCAAGCGCATCCCTTCTCTCCTAGGTGACTATTTTTAGCACTGGCATTATCCCAGTGTTTTCCTCACAGGACAACCTGCGAGAGCACCTAGTTTTCCGCCGGACCCCGGTCCTAAACTTTGAACCAGGCGGGACTGGAACAGCGCCAACTGGCCTAGATTCCAGAATCACATCGCACACACATGCCTGGAAATCTTTCTCATTTTCACTTGTGCTATCCAAGCAGCAGTAGGGGAGTGACCGCCCCTCTCCACCATATGTTATACAGCCCATTAAAGAGAAAAGACGCGTCTACAGACAATTTGTCAGAACCCGCAATCCGGTGGTGAAGACCCAGTGAAATAACTTCAGTGCGTTAGTTCTACTGCATGCGACCGGATCGAAAGAGGCGCATTAAACGGCCCTGTGCACTAACCTGGATCACAGAAATGGTTCTCTCTTCTGGAATAAAAAATAAATCCTACCTTGTCTCCCAACTAAATTATAACGACTAGATGGACACAGACCCCGAAACTCGAGCCCAGATCTCTGCTGAAGTTCACCAAGGAAGACTCTCAGTTCAATAAATTGGGAACAATCGAACCATATCGCCCCTCATAGCTGTCTCCGTACCTCCAGTGCTCAATGCACTACCTCCCCCCCGAGATTTTTAGACCCATCTGGAAGGACGGAACTTTTTCTCATCTCTCACCCAAACGCCTGCCTTAGATGCAGCTATTTCTCTTGGACATGGACATCAGCCACAGTGGTAATAATTCCCAAACGCAATAAGAACCTCACGATCCTCTTTTTCTACCGCCCCATCGCCCTTCTTAACGTCCTGCGCAAGATCTTTGTAAACATTTTGACTGAGAATATTTTTCGAGAATAACAATCTCGTGTGTTCGCGTGGGTAGATCCGCAACAGACCCCGTGCTCCAACTTCACACCTAAATTCAGGAACATGTGTTGATAACACCTTCGTTGACATAGAACGTGCCTTTGACATGGTCTGACATGCGGAGTGTCTTCCGAAGATTTTTAATTTCCAGGTCCTGGCTGGTTTCGACAGGATCATAAACAGTTTTCTTTTTCACCGCCATTATCAAGTGCGGATTTTAGGTAAAGCTCCAATTCGTTCAATCCATTCCCCAATCCGTTTTTATTTTGTACTGTTATGATATTCCACAACCCCAGTTTCCACGACCATTCTCAATATAACTCCGAGCATTGCCCAGTTTGCGAATGACACCGCACACTGGACGATTGATTACGGCGGAATCTGAATGGACCACGTCATCCCTTTTAACCATCCAAACCCTCCAGACTGACGTCCGTTTGAACCTCTAACGCACCCGCCTTCGCCTCTTTCCTTCGGTCACATCTACTTCACCCTCCATTGGAGCGTAGAGCTGCGAAGGTGTCTCGACATTATCCATCTTATCCATAATACGCGAAGGCATCCAGGCTGCCATCGGCATTCTCTTATCCACATTTATAAAACGTTTATTCGCCCAATCATCGGTTATCGGTGTCCCTGCTTTTTGTTCCTTAAAGCCCTACCTTTGGAATTTCCGTAGAGGGATGATTTGGCTTGATTGCTTTCACCTTTTGGGGAAAGTCTGTGGGCAGGCTGGAGTCTCCCCATCTACAGCCTCCAATAACCGAATTTAGTATGACTGAAAGGTAGGTTTCTCCTAACCAGTCCACGACCTTTGGCGGCTTTGGATATGATGATAATCAGCAAGAAACGTCTAAACACTATTCTTCTACACTATCAGAACAAAGAGGGATAGAAACGGTAGTCTGGATGAAGGTACAGTTATCAATTATCTTACTAAATACTTCACAGGGTTTTTATAAGAAGCTAGTAAAGTTGAAATTTGGATTTGGTTCACATTTTTATTTCCTATTTTCCGTTGTTACTTAGGCAAGACTAAGACTATAATACTCAAATTTAAAAAAATCTTTATCTTCTAATAATTGGAATAATTTAGTTTTAAAAATAAAACTTTTGCTAATATATTTTTAGAGGCAACAACTATGGAATGGTTATAGGAACTCGGAGTTTCGGTTGGTGTGACCAGAGCTGTTCTCTATAGACTGCCTGTAGGAACCTTCTAGGCAGTTTTAACGCCTGATGCCTTGTAGTTGCTAGGCTCTAGAGGTAACTCCACAGATTTAAACTTTGTTAGTTAGATAATATTACATAATTTAACACCGTCTAGTTTTAGATAGATATTCATTACTTTATTTGTGTCAGACAGAGATACTTTTGTTCGTAACAAATCAAAATTTGCATTATTCTCTGTAAAGGTACATAAACTGCGTTTTATTCCCAGTCGGAAAAAAAATTTATTACATTAAACTAAGAAATTTATTAAAAACTATCGGTCTATAATAGTTGTAATAATAATAAAAATTATTTAAAAAAATTAAAAACACAACGCTCGTGTTGTGTAACCAACTAAAATCTTAATTAAAAATTACAACACGAATATTAAGAAGATAAAGATATGTATAAGCAGACTCTTATTTAAGAACTACATTTAGTCCGAAGAATGTGCTCCAGCCTTTCTGACACTGGTTTTTAAACCAGGATTTGTTTAAATCATCGTAAACTTTCTTTTTCTTATTATTGTAATTGAGTGCTTCACAAACTCTACAATAATGTGCAGATTTCGATTGAAACATTCCATGTTCGTTGATAGTCTTAAAATGATTTCTCCACTCCAGATACTTCTCAAGTTCGTTCGGGGTGTTATTTAAATGGATAATATAATCAGCTAGGTCTCTGGGATTTACATAATTGTTCACGTGAATGTAGGAGTTTGGAGGTAAGATTTGATTTAAAATTTCTGGTGTTGTTCCCATTATAATAGGAACGGATGTTGTTTCAAACGAATTCCACCACAGTTTTTCTGTTATGTATTCATCGCAGTTTGAATTCTCAAATGCTAGGTAAAACTTATACCGAGACGCTGCCAAGCAATCTCTTGCAACATAACCTGGACATCTACAAAAGGTTTTGATTTTAAATTTTGCGTTAACTTTAACAGGTTTGGGTCAGAATTTACTTGTATCGGCCACACCCTCCATATCTGTGTACAGTAATATATTTTTGCAATTGTTCTATGTATACCCATCGATTGTTTGCTGCACGGCAGAAAGTATTTACATTTACTAGTAAAACATCTTGTCTTTTGCTTTTGTTCCATTCTTCGAAATTGAACTTTTTATTTTTTTCCTCTTTTGTTAAAGCTATTGTTCGTCCGTAAGGCAATGGTATGTCAGCATTCATTCTAAAATTAAAATAAAAGTGTCATTTGACCAAATGGGAAAATCTAAAGGGAGCAGTTGTAGCAGAAATTAAACTGTCCAATGGAGTAAACAACAAACGAGAAATAGACCCTAAAGTATATTTACCTGTAAGTCATTGACCAGTTAAAGAAACCATCAAAACATGGATACGGCTGATAAAGTGATAAATACAGAAAAGTATATAAAGGACTCTCTTCAGTAACAAAAGTCCAAATTTGATTAGGATTTCTCTTTGTTTGTGGAAGTTGATGCGCTCCTAACAAGTATAGCATTTCAAACAGTACTAAATCAGCAATTTCCAAATCTTCATCTTTGTAAGTTAGTAAACAGTTTTTTACGGAACAGTCTTCAAATGGGTCAAAGCTAGAAGAAAAATAGATGTAAATGCAATTAAAATTGATATATCTTATTTCTTGTTTGGTGCTTTCATGCATTTTGTAGATAAGTATTTCAGACAGTTATGTATTTATTAGTGTTATTTATATAGAAACATCAAGACATATGTTTATTTTGTAAGGATTCAACACAAATGAAAACTTCCACTCTAATAATAAATTTATTGTTCTTAATTAGTACAGTGTATCTCCAACATATGAACAAGTCTTTGAATATCCGAATGCTCTGCCCACGTCCAAATGCAGTTTTCATGGGTTTGCTTGTGGTGTGAAAGTCTGAAGAAATAGAAGCGATTTTATGTTTACACCAGACATTGTACTTAATGTTATTTACCTGATGGTGTACAATTTTCTATAGCAAATTGCAAAGGACAGATTCGCATTCTTTCTGACTCCTTTTTCCCAAATTCTAATGACATTTTACAATCGAGATGTGCAAATCGCACTTTGGTCAACAACAAATAACAACTCGTTGCACGTAAGTACACGTACGTACGGAAGCGCACGTGTACACAACAAATAAAGAAACAATAACTTAAAAATCAAAACCAGAAAACGATCGTAACGCCGAAAACTTTAAGAAACACGTAAAAACGCCATGCAAATAAATACCAGAAAATTCAAATGCCAAAATCTGCATGCTAGTTAATTGAATTTATAAATGTCGCCACCAAAGGTCGTATTCGAGCTTGAATTGAATTAAATTTGTTACGAAAGATTTTAATCTTAACTCTAGTTTTAAAGAATTAAAATTACTATTCTGTAAAGGCCAACGTTTTACAATTTTGCATAAAATAATTAAAATAAATTTTTATATTCACCTCCTGTTTGTATAACGTGCAATATGTCTGCCGTGAACAGCTGATCCGTATTTCCAAACTAATATTGTGTAATTCTTATCTGACGTATTTATCTTCGGATATTCCTTTTCTAGAAATAAAATCTTTCCTAATTCTGAAAATTTTGCTATCTAGAAAGTTTGTGTTTAAGACTTTTAAACGATTTTAATTTTTTATCCGTACTTACTTGTTGCTTGCTGAGATTTCTCCATTTTCCATGCTTGTAATATTCGTCACCTTTAAGGTGATGCCCAAAACACGTAGTGAATATCTTACAAACGTATTTATGACCTCCTTGTAAATAAATGTACGTGACAGTAGTAGAAAATACAGAAAAGATAAAAACTATCAAGAAGGTCTTTCTTTTGTGTGGCTTCGTCTTAATACATAACATGTGGGTATCTGTAATTATCTATTATAATTGAATTGTGAAAAATCAACGTTTTATTTAAGTTTGAGTTTCTTCCTATCTTATTTTGAACCATAGCACTTGCTAGATCATTACCAGAGAACAACTAGCAGGTATCTTACAAAGACTCCATCTTAATACCGAAAGGTATCAACATTAAAAAGCAAGTTTTTGGGTTTTGCTAGAAAACACACATCCCCCGAGAACATCTCAAGTCATTGTTTTGCTAAATCAAGGGTAGATTAAGAATGTTTTCGAGATTTTTAGTTCAGCTTTACGACATGAAAGTACCTGAAGTAGGATTTTGAAATGAATCTGAAATGTATTACCGTTTTCTCAAGGGATTAATATTGCTTTAGTAATCATAATATTCATAAATCCTTACTAAAATCGAGATTGTAAATACGAGAAATTCTTTATTGAGCCTTGTATTTATGTTCTCAAGAACTGCTTTTACTAGAACAAAGCTACATGTTCATGAAGCCTAACAATAATAATAATAATTGTAAATAATATTGTTATACTTAAAATGAATACCTAACTAAGAATTGTTTTTAACTTACCTTATGTAATAATTTCTATTAATGTAACAACTACCTAAAACACTACACAGCTCAAATTATATTTTCAGTTGATATTTTTAAAATTTCTTGATAAATAAAAAGCGACAATCATTACTTTAGTTGATTGACATTGAAGTTGTCTTTTGTATTGACACTTGGTACCTTTACTGTAGCAGAATTTCCCAAATTGGATAAAGTTGCTCATTACATATAGATAGGCAACACACATTACAGATGACTGAATCTCAAACGTAACTTCGGTTATTTAAATAACTAAAGATCCAAAGTATATGAGATTTTAATTATAACTAATACAAGGTTTAGATAATTACTAAATTTGAAAAAAATTATAAAAATGACCAGCAATGTTTTTTAATAATTTTTAAATGTTTAATTTCGTGTTTAAAACGAAACCATGGTCTATGATCACAAGGTTATTATGACATGTAGGTATGTTCATGCTACTAGTGTAGCCTACCTTATATGTAGCGTCATAAATTAATTAGACACATTGTATACAGGGTGTTTCCTAATGATGGTAAAAAATATTAATAGATAATTTCTGGGCTAATTATAAGTAAAAAAGTTCATATAAGCAAGTCTCCTAAAATGCATCCCTGCCGAGATATAAGACCTTAAAATTTATAAAAGAAAATTAATTTTTCGTTATATTTTTGTTATGCGTTATAATTTGTTTTTTCATTTTTGGCCCAAAGTTATATCATGTTATTGTAAATTTGATAAAATGACAGTTAATGAAAAACTAGATTCTTAGATACAGGGGCGTTCTGTACTTTCTCCCCAGATAAAACCTGCGGCACTAAATTTTTCCCGAAAACTCGTAATATTTCCCACTTTCCTATTTAATTTAGGATTAAAAGGTATTTTTGTATTTGTCTCTTAAAACGCACCGTTCACGAAATAATTTTCAAATTCAGATATCCTTGTATTAACAGAGTTTCGTACATTTTACCAGCATTTATTAAGGGCAAATAGTAGTCAATTTTGAAAACTAAATCTGCTATAGGGGCGCCACATGTTCAAAACTAAGAATTTACTTCAAATACAGCCTTCAAGAAAAATGTGGGCGGGTCTACAAAAACTGTCATAAAATGTTCAACAGCAGCTACACTTATTTTAAAATCCTTTTTGCTATAATATAATGACATTTTCACCACAAAATAGCAGGTAAATGTTTAGACTGCATTTTAAAGTCTCGTTTTCAAGCTGCTGAAATTAAAAATAAGATATTTTCTAAATTGCAACTTTGAAGTTATTTTAAATGTTTGAAATTGCATTGCAGAAGATCACGCAGAAATAAGAAACTATAAAAGAGAAATATTTTTGTGCAATAACAATCAGATTTATTTATTTGTCTAAAGCCAAGATACAATAAACACTCGTATGAATTCAGTAAAAAATATAAATCTATAATAAGAAACATATATTGTAATCCTTGATTTGATAGGATCACTCAATTGTTCTTCGTTTAGTGTTTCTGGTTTAGTATAGAAACGTAATACTTATACAGGGTGTATTTAAAATGACACATAATCTGTACACCACACGAATCTACATCAAAATCTAAATCAAAAAGTTAAATACATTTTTTTGCTATAAATCTAGTTTTTAAAATATGGTCAATTAAAGGCTTTTAGAGCTGACAACGCTACATGATATTTTACTGGGGTTGCCGGTTGCAAAGCTGCTGCTTTTCATAAATGATTTCACGCCAACAGCAATACAGTATTGCAACATATTTTTAAAGACTCTACAGTGAAGATTTAACAATAATAAGAAGCGGATTACAAGCAAACTAAAAAACAAAAATGTGACCGAATGTTTCTTTATATTATTTGAACTACAAGTAATTATAACTACTGTCTTCATTATTAAAAACACTGAAACTAATAAGAATTAGGAACGTTAATAACTTCGTAATGAAGAAGTTTTCGTCAAGATGGTATTAGAATTTCTTTCTCAGTTTGTGATATAGAATAGAACGTAAAATATCGTTTGGTAAGAATTTAGAGAAACGAAAAACTTTTAGTATTATAAAATTGAACTGTTAGTGTAATAGCTTTTGAAAACGCCCGTGAATTTGTTGCAAATGTAACATATTTAGTAATAAGCCTAAGCTTTAGATTTCGGACAATTAACGACTGTTCTTGCCACCAAATGATATTCAGAATATTAAAATATCACTGTAAGAAGTGGTAGCAATGCACAATAATAAATAATTGTGTATTGAAACCAATATAAACAGCAAAGCATAATAATATTTGACAACCAGAGAATTGTTCCACATTTTTTGATATACTCAAAACGAGAAATGGCTGCGAAATATGTGATGATCCGCAGGAAAAAGGGTCTTATCTTCACCCAAGTCGAAATTAAGTTTTAGTCATTCTCTGAAACTAGATTAAACTGAATTCAACAGATTGAGTTTATAAATCGTAAAGATTGTCTGATATCAGTCTTGAAAGAAATACCAAAGGTTTTGATTTTGAAAATTACTAATAAAAACAGCAGGTGTAACAAAACTACGCCTTCTGTTCGGTAGTTCTCAATCAAAACATAAATCTATAATTAAGTGTTAATAGTAATATTAACCAACTGTAGTTTGTCCTTTTCTAATTTGAAATTGCTCCAAACTATGGTTGGTATCGGTCGATTATCAATATCGGCCAAAAAGATCATATCAGCGATCCGTCTATAAAGTAAAACCATAAATACTGTTGTTACGTACTACTATTAGTATTGCTACTAGAGACATGAATCTAAAATTGTGGTATACCCTGAATATTATTTGAGGCGAGACATGTAAGCAATACAAGTTTGAAGTATCTATAGAAACTAAATTTGAATTGTTGAAAGAAACCTTAGCCACCTGTCGATTGAAATATGTAATTTGTCTAATGTTATATTGTTCGGCTTGATTAGTCGTTTTATTATAGACCAATAAATCACTTTTTTGAACTAAGGGATCAATAACCTCTTTAATTTCTGTTAAAAGGCCCCTCTGTTCTATAATTTTAACGTTATCATCTGCATTCTCATCCTTCTCGTTAGAAAACAAGTTAAAAAGCAAGTATGCTTTTAACAAAGAAGTTTAGGACATTTTTAAAGATTTAAACCTGCAACTGACATGATACCCAAAAACATTATAAGGTGCATTCAATAAATCCTGTTGTAGTTGAACCAATGAATGCTTTTGGCCAACTTCGTTACCAGCTTTTTTGATAGTCATTTTAACACACTCTACTAGCCTCTCAAGAGGTGAAATGCCTTTACATGAGGTACTTAGTAGTTTCCTAGCTTGTATGAAGAAAGATTTATTTCTAACAAGCTTTATGAGTGACGTTTCGAGACATGTGATTTGCACATTCACATTTTTAGTACTTCTTGTCCGTAGGAAACTCTTTCTTTAATTCGGGCGTATACACTGGAATCTCTATCACCTACAAGATACAATACATCAAGCAATAATATTTATATACGTTATGTTTGCGTATTGTGCAATATTTGCGTGAAAATAGGTTGGCGAATAATGTAATACTTATAAACAACTCCATGCTGTTCGATGCTCTTGATAAAGCCCTCTACCATTATGTTTTGTTCCATGGAAGGAGAAGCTCCACTGAAATGTAAAGCACATTTGTGTTGCTTCGCTTGTTCATTTGTTTGCCTATAGAAATTGCACATCGAACAAACTTTATTTCGAACACCCACAAATAAAATTTTCTTTGTTGCAGCTCCAATTATACTTGTCTTGTGACTAAACAAAGGTAATGATAGTAATATCTAAAATCATAAAATATCATAATACTAATAAATCCTGATGATGAGTGGTAGCCATGGTCATAAAATCGTTTTGACCAATCACCATCAATAATAACTGTGATATATGATATTTCTTTTCCATCCCCAACAGTCAAGTTTCCTTTATCTATGGCGTGTTGCTTCTCTTATTTCCCTGCTGTTTGCATTATTTCCTACAAATATTTGTGCCACACCTAAAACTCATCTGTTGAAAAACTTTAAGATACTATGTGCAGCATCACGTACGGTTTTTACTTGAGTTATTTTTTTTTTGGCAAAAGTCTTTGGGTTCATAAACGGAACATTCAAAACAGGAGTTCCTCACTCTACCCGTGACCAATACCTGTATTCAAATAGCCTCATACTATATTTTTATTTACATCTTTTTGTTTCGAAGGATGGTCGAATCACATAATTCGAGACTATTTCTACATCTATTCAATGCCTAAATAATTATGCATTAATTAATTACACTAATTTAAAAACAAAGATAATAATAAAACTTACAGTATTTCATCTCTTGATTGATTACTATCAAATTCTATAGAAATTTTATTGTTCCTAGGAGTATTAATCATTTGCTCATCATTCGAATGTAAATGGATTGTACTTTTTTTGTAAATGAAATCAAAAGATATTCTTTACTTTACAAGATAGGGATAGTATTTGCATTAGTTTTTTTTTTGATAATCTGGTTCGATTGATTTTTATCTAGCCTGAAATAAATAATTTTGGAGGAGTCCGGTTCTACTTACTTATATAAAATTCAAAAGTTGTTACTTTAATATTCGTAACGTATATTAGCATTATGAAATACCCTTATCACCAGTGTGATAAATTAAGTCGCTTGTTCTAAATTATAATAACTGTTCAATTCCCATACCACTCATGTTTAATTCGTTGTAAATTTTTTGCGAGTAAAGACTTTGGAGTTCTCTTGTGGACAACGTTTTGATTTAGGCATGTTTACATACAAGCACAATAACTATTTACAGAGTAAAGAGTCGCAATCTTGTATACCGACAATAAGAAGCTAAACGAGAAAGATAACAGACGTTTTTACAGTAATACAGATTTATGACTACCCTTTAAAGGGAACCAATGAATTTTCGTTTTTAAGAAACTATTGAATTTTGACCCTAAATGATTGACAGCGGGTAGAGTTAGCATTATCAACAATAGAAAAGAGGTGGTTCCAGATGTTGGGCGTATACATTAAGAGTATTAAAATAATTTCAATCATAACTTGATAACGATACAAATAATTATCAGTTTGAAATCTTAAACTTCAAAATAACGTCCTTCTTAAAAGCAAACCAACAAAAAAAATCAGTTTAGTTTGTAAATGTAATTAATTTTTGTATGTAATTTATTGAAAATTAATTCGGTTGTCATCCTCAAAGTAATTACAATAAACAAAAACTAAGCTCATAATTCTGTCTTTAATACTACCGTAACTGTATAGTCTTAATCTCGTTGTGTAGAATTAATAAACATTCGTTATATGATTGAAATTAATTTAACATAAATTCTAATTATATTACCGATTATTCTTTTATTATAATATTTTTAATTTTTTTAATATTTCTTTGTGGCACATTAAACATTTCTGCATCATGCTATCTTCATCAAACAATATAAATCGAAGTTTGATTTTTACTACCATAGACCCTTAAAATAAAATTATGTGGGGCTATTTAAAATCTCTAGTATACACCACTCCTGTCCAAAACGTAGAAGACTTACAAAACAGAATTATTCAAGGCTGTAATGTAATACGTAGTACTCCTGGGATTTTCGATAGAGTACGTCAGTCGCAAGTCAGAAGACTGCAGGTCTGCATAGCAGCTGTAGGTAGCCATCTTGAATATCTTATTTAATGGTGAAATTAAATACTGACCCCTTGTGCATTGTGAAGAAAGCAACATTCAAAAAGAGGTAATCAAACAAGAATTAGAAAATGTTCTTGACAGTCACATTTAAAATTCTTTAACGTTCATACCAATCTTTAATAAGTTTTTCAGTATGATTTGCATAATGGTCCCAAAATTCTGTAACACAGTATTATAGTAAAGTTTGTAAACCATCTCTACCTATGTTGTCATTATAATATTTCTTAGCATGTGCCCATAGCATTTTAATGCCATTAAAACAACGATGGTAAGGTGCTATACGCAAAACTTCATGTCCAATGCTTTTCTTATTATGTTATCGACTTCATGATTATTTTTCTTTCCTGTGGGCCTTCTGTTTTAAAGCATGTTGAGTCGTGTGAAATACTGTTCTTTGATAACCAATTTATAATCTTACCTTCAGGGCAAGATGATGTAGGCTGTTTTTCTACTAAAACTGAATGATGTCCATTGTCCATTACTATCAGTAAAGGGTCTTTTAGATTATTGAGTAAACCACCACCATTTTTAAGCAAGTCACCATTCATTTCAACGTGATAGTCTTCTTTTAAAGATTTGGAAGCAAACAGCAGCGATGCTCCTTTGATAAAACCTGATTTACCTCCAGCATGCACAATAATGTAACGTTTTCTTTCTTGACACTTTTAATGTTTGTAAGATTTACTAGGGGTTTCCTTTAGCAAATATCCATGTTTTATCAAGAAAAATAACTGGTCGCGGATAAGGAAGCTCTGAAAAACATCCCGGAAAACCAGCATCAACGCCGAACCGTTGCCGTTTTGTGGGAACGCCGCAACCTGGTGGTAGTAGCAAGCTGTCCTAACCACAAGCTTGGAAAAGCAAAATATGACAACCCCGTTCGGAAGATACTCCGCGGCCCTCCGGGACCAGTGCCAAACTACGAACAAAGCCGCCGTGGAGTTCATACTTCTGGCTCGTTTTGTTGCGCCTACGCTGGAGAACGCGGAGTTAATCATGTTGTGCAAAGCACTACTGCGCAACGACGCGACGTCGCCGTGTATTGTGCCTTTGCGGCGGCGGCGACTATTGAAGATTTCATCGTCGGGGTCACCGACATTAAAACATTTAAAGCCCGCCTTCTCCAACACACAGCACCACCAACTCCAAAGCGCTACAGCCAGCAGCTGCCATGTGCTGGAACGCCTCCACCAACCGCAAGGAAACCTCAAGATTCAGTCACCATTAACTGACTTATACCGTATACGCTACAACAACCCTTCCGATAGCCTCCCAGTGGCGCCCATCTCTCACGCGCTGATCCAGGAATTGGTTCGAGCAAACCGGCTGACCACACCACGTGAGGACCCGTCTTCAAAGTTCTGTATAATAACTTGGAGTTGCCTTGTCCTTGGCTTTCCATTTTGTTACCGAAATCTTCCCAGCTCGTTTGTTTAGCCTCCTTGACCTGGTTTCTATTTGATTTGTATATTTCGTAGTCGCTCCTACTATTGGTGTGTACATAAGTATTTCGTCCAGCTTTCTGTTTTAATTTTCACTAACCTTTTAATATTTTCATTCCACCAAGCCGTTAACTTTTTTTATTTGTGTAACTAGTCTTTTCACATACCCTGCTAGCCACTCTGATGATTGTCTCCTTAAAATTATTCCACAGTGCTTTTGTATCCGTTTGATTCTCTCTCTCTCTCTCTCTCTATCTCTCTAAGTCTTGTAAATTCCAAATTACATTCTTTTCGGTAGTCTAGCTGCACCCCGGGTTGTTGTAAATTGTAGCTGCATATATTAACGAACTCCTGACCTATTCTATACTGCTTGTTTTCCGGCACCGATCTTGCCTTCATCTTAACCTCCACTAGGAAATGGTCTGATCCCACTTCTGGTC
This sequence comes from Ignelater luminosus, assembly GCA_011009095.1. Taxonomy (NCBI): domain Eukaryota; kingdom Metazoa; phylum Arthropoda; class Insecta; order Coleoptera; family Elateridae; genus Ignelater; species Ignelater luminosus. The sequence goes on from VTPC01090355.1 coordinate 728,899, forward strand.
CCCCCAACGCTTTAACATCCAATATGCTTGAACTAATAAGTAATAAGTCTATAGTAGATTTCTGGTTTTATCACATTCCTGCTGCAAGTCCTCCCAAAGCTTCTCCTTAACGTCTTTTTCTCGTTTTCACTGGGTGCATATACCACAATTATCGTGAGCTTATTGCTGTTCTGCAATTTAGTTTTTAAAAACAGTAAATATTTGTTTTGTGAGATGCAGTTTTAAGTAATAAAAGCCATACAGAAGTTATTCTTATCGACTTTTTCGGATTTGGTATAAATAATCTGGATCAGAATATTAAATGCATATATACTTCAGGTTACCGATGCTTGGCATTTAGAATGAAAGAACTGCCTTTGAAAAACTGGGACATTTTTTATTTCTTGATGCAAATTAATGTTTTTGATATAAGAACTATATTATTTATTTTAAGAAATAAGCTTAATTTAAATAGTCCTTTTTACCCGTGCGTTTATCAACAAGCAGGTGTATAAAATGCCATTTATTTCCGATCGAGAAAAAAAGAAATTTATTGCATTAAACTAACAAATTTGTTAAAAACAGGTTTCTAATAATAATAATAATAATAAAAATAATTAAAAAATTAAAACCACAACTATGCTCCCGTTGTGCAACTAACTAAAATCTTGTTTAAAAATTATAACACGAATATTTAAAAGATCAAGATGTAAGCTGACTCATTAATTAAGAACTACATTTACTCCAAAGAATGTGCTCCAGCCTTTCTGACACTGGTTTTTAAACCAGGATTTGTTTAAATCATTGTAAACTTTCTTCTTTTTATTATTGTAATTGAGTGCTTCACAAACTCTACAATAATGTGCAGATTTCGATTGAAAATATCCATGTTCGTTGATAGTCTTGAAATGATTCCTCCACTCAAGATACTTCTCAAGTTCGCTCGGGGTGTTATTTAAATGGATAATATAATCAGCTAGGTCTCTGGGATTTACATAATCGTTCACGTGAATGTAGGAGTGTGGAGGTAAGATTTGATTTAAAATTTCTGGCGTTGTTCCCATTATGATAGGAACAGATTTTGTCTCAAACGAATTCCACCACAGTTTTTCTGTTATGTATTCATCGCAATTGGAATTCTCAAATGCTAGGTAAAATTTATACCGAAACGCTGCCAGGCATTTTTTCTCAACATAACCTGGACATCTACAAAAGTTATTGATTTTAAATTTTGTGTTCGCTTGAAGACGTTTGGGCCAGAATTTACTTGTATCGGCCACACCGTCCATATCTGTGTACAGTAATATATTTTTGCAATTGTTCTAGGTATACCCAACGATTGTTTGCTGCACGACAGAAACTATTTACATTTACTAGTAAAGCATCTTGCCTTTTGCTTTTGTTCCATTCTTCAAAATTAAATTTTTTATTTTTTTTTTCTTTTGTTAAAGATATCGTTCGACCGTAAGGCATTGGTATGTCAGAATCCATTCTAGAATTAAAATGAAAATGTCATTTAACCAAATGGAAAAATTTAAAAAGAGCAGTTGTAGAAGAAATTAAATTGTCCAGTTAAGTAAACAACAAATAAGAAATAGGCCCTAAAGTATATTTACCTGTAAGTCATTGACCAGTTAAAAAAACCATCAAAACATGGATACGGCTGATAACGTGTAAAGTGCATAAAAGAATGCAAAGGACTCTCTTCAGTAACAAAAGTCCAAATTTGGTTAGGATTTCTTTTTGTTTGTGGAAGTTGATACGTTCCCAACATGTATAGGATTTGAAATACTACCAAATCAGCAATTACCAAATCTTCATCTTTGTAAGTTATTATACAGTTTTTTACCGAACATTCTTCAAATGGGTCAAAGCTAGAAGAAAAGTAGATGTAACTATAATTAAAATTATAATATTTCTCAATGCTTGTTCAGTGCTTTTATGCATTTTGTTAAGTATTTAAGACAGTTTTTTATTTATTGCTTTTCCTTACTTATTAGTGTTATTTAGATAGAAAGATCAAGAAATATGTTTATTTTGTGAGGGTGCAACACAAATGAAAACTTCCACTTTAATAATAAATTTATTGTTCTTAATTAGTACAGTGTATTTTCAACATATAAACAAGTCTTTGAATATCCGAATGCTCTTCTCACGTCCACATGCATTTCAATGGTTTGCTTGTGTTGTGAAATTCTGAAAAATACTACGGCAGCCATACTACTTAATGTTATTTACCTGGTGTATACAGTTTTCTTAAGTAAATTGCAAAGGACACACTTGCATCCTTTTTGACATCTTTTTCCCGATTATCGATGACATTTTGCAATCAAATGTGCAAATCGCACTTAAGTCAACAACCAAATTGCAACGCATGTTTCTGGGTCGTAACAGGCCATACCTTCATTTTGTTAGGTTGGAAGTGTTTTCTTTTTTTTCGGTGATGTTGCACGATTAAAAATTTTGCATAAACGTTTAGTACCGATTAGTTTTGTTTTGTTAAAAAGAAATCAAGTTTTCCTTATATTTACAGAGTTACAAAAAAAGGACAACAGCGTGAAGTTAAACCGCAGATTAAATAAAAGTCAGCTGTTTCACTTCGACAGATTTGTGGATTCTATTGCTCTCTCTTTCCAAGCAACACCCAGAGCTTACGATTTTGACATGTACTGCGCAAGCATCACGGCGTGGTATGCACTTTTCACAAAACGCGCGTAAAATACTAGGCGTGGTAAACTCTCAGAGCTGCAAATGTATATGCGCAGAGACAAAAAAATGGGATCATTGGTGGAATAGGGAGTGAAATATCTGACCTTTATTTAATCTGTCGGTTAACTGTCATAAAATCATAACCTTAAAGTGCATTAAGCGTCAATAAAATTTTACAAGCCGAGTTAATAGATAAACAGCCCGGTTTACAATACTCAAACTGTCATTCTTTCACAGCAACTTAAAAATCAACACTAGAAAACGATAATAACGCCGAAGACATTAAGAAACACCTACAAACGACATGCAAATAAATACGGGAAAATCAAAATGCCAAAATCTGCATGCCAATAGTGTTTATAAAAGTCGCCACCAGAGGTTGTATTCGAATCTGAATTCTGAAAGATTTTAATCTTAACTCCAGTTTTATGGAAATAAATAAAAAACAAATATTGTTCTGTAAGTGCTTAACGTTTTACAATTTTGCACAAAATCAATAAAATTTTTATATTCACCTTGTGTTTGAATAACGTTTAATATGTCTGCCGTGTACAGCTGGTCCGTATTTCCAAACTAATATTGTGTAATTCTTGGCTGACGTATTTATCTTCGGATATTCCTTGTCTAGAAATAAAATCTTTCCTAATTCTGAAAATTTTGCTATCTAGAAAGTTTGTGTTCAAGACTTTTAAGCGTTTTTAACTCTTTATTCGTACTTACTTGTTGCCTGCTGAGATTTCTCCATCTTCCATGTTTGTAATATTCGTCACCTTCAAGGTGATGTTCAAAAGACTTAGTGAATATCTCACGAACATGTTTATGACCTTCTTTCAGATAAAAAATATACATGATAGTAGTAGAAAATACAGAAAAGATAAAAACTATTAAGAAGGTCTTTCTTTTGTGTGGCTCCGTCTTAATACATAACATTTGGGTATCTGTAATTATGTATTATAAGTCAACTGTGAAGATTCAAAATTTAATTACCTAAAGTTTTCGTATTTTATGGGATTTGTACGGTTAGAAATTAGAAAATAAGTAACCGGAGAATAACTAACAGGTATCTTACAAAGACTCCATCTTAAACCGAAAGGACTTAACATTAAACAAGTGGGTTTAGATTTTGCTAGAAAGCAACACATCCTGCGAGGATATAGCTCGTCATCGGTTTGCTAAATCAAGTGTAGATTAAAAATGTTTTCGAGATTTTTAAAACTGAGATTGTAAGGACGAGAGATTTCCTATTAAGCCTTGGGTTTATATTCTCAAGAACTGCTTTTACTAGAACAAAACTACATGTGTGTGAAGCCTGACAGTAATAGTAATAACAATATTGTAAATAAAAGTGTCATACTTAAGATGATTACATAACTAAGAATTGTTCTTTAACTTACCTTATGTATTAATTTCTATCAATGTAACAACTACCTAAAACACTACAAAGCTAAAATTATATTTTCAGCTGATATTTTTAAAATTTCTTAATAAATAAAACACCGTAATCATTACTTTAGTTGATTGACATTGAAATTGTCTTTTGTATTGACACTTGGTGCCTTCACTGTAGCAGAATTTCTCAAATTTGATAAAGCTGCTCATTACATATAGATAGGCAACACACATTACAGGCGATTGAATTTCCATTGTAACTTCATTTTTTTTAATTTAAATTACTAAAACTCAAAATTACATGCGATTTCATTATAACTAGTGCAAGGTTAGATAATTACTAAATTTTATTAACCTCATATACTTTATTAAATTAATGTTTAAACTACAACGATTATTAAAATAAAAAAAGTATGAAAAATGAATACGCGTCGACATTTGCAACTCAATTTCTTTATTCTCCATCTGCTCTGATGAGGTTTACCGGTCACCAGGAAAACACTCGTCCTCGACTTTTACCTATATATCAACATCTATTATCTAAACACATATACAGTAAAACCCGCTTATTAGAATAGCGTTTGGACAAAGGAGAAGTATTCCAATAACGGGTATATTCCATTAACCAACTTTAGGATTGTCAAAATTCTGCAAGACAAATTGATGTTATTGCACATCGTTTGAGATTTATATTATAATATATATGTTACCGGCAAAGTATGAAATCCGGCATTGTATAGAATTCCTAGGTATTATATAAAATTCCTAAAATCATCAGGAATTGTATGAAATAAATCGTATTATATGCATTTCCTAAGCATTATATTATGGAATGCCGATTCAATAACCGACAATGTATGAAATAACTGCAACGATATATTTGAAATAGTAGTGGGGTTGCAGTGTTGGCTGACTTGCAACGCACGTATTGTTTGTTCTCGTAACTAGAATCTTGTTCAGTATGGCATCATGAAAAATAGATTTTACTCAGAATTAAAGAGTAAAAGAAGTTCACATGCAAAGAATTGTGTTTATATTGACGATGAGCAGTACACAGTGTTAATTAATGATGTTAATAATGTGGAATCGACCTCAAAAAAAGTTCCAAGAGATTATTGGTTACTGAAACGTTATGATATTCTTACAATTGACCAGAAAACCAACCTTATATTTCCTGTTAAAGAATCTGGAAACAACATACTTTACTACGTTTCTGATAGTGAACTATTTGATGTTATACCATACTATGGTTATACATCAAACTCACATTACTGTCGGTCATGGGGGAAGAGACCGCATGATTAAAAAACTGTCAAATCGATATAAAAACGTAACTCGATATGATATAGAGCTATACACCCAACTTTTTAAACCGTGTCAACAGAAACAGAAAGGTGTTAAGAAATGTATTGTTGTAAAGCCTATAATTTCTTCGGAGTTTAATTTCCATTGTCAAGTGGACTTGATCTACTTTCAGTCTCACCCAGATGGTGAATACAAGTTTTACTGGTTTATCAGGACCACTTGAGTAAATTCGTTGTATTGCGAGGACTTAAATCAAAACGGACAGAAGAAGTAGCTTACGTCTTGTTAGATATTTTTATCCTATTTGGCGCCCCTGCTATACTCCAATCAGATAATGACAGAGAATTTGCGAATTAGATTATTTATAACTTAAAGCAGTACTGACTTTCATTGACTTTTGTGTATGACAAGCCGAGGCACTCGCAGAGCCACGGTTGTGTTGAGAGGGAAAGCAAAGATATCGAAAACATGTTGACTACATGGCTGCAAGATAATACCACTGGACACTGAAATGAAAGTTTAAAATTTGTACAGCTCATGAAAAATAGAGCTTTTCATTCTAGAATCAAACACAGGGCCGGCTGGAAGTTTTGCGGAGCCCAGGGCAGCAAAATTTTGCGGGACCCTTAAAATAAAAAAAGAAGAAACACTGCTTTTTCAGACATAGTCTAATTTGTTTATTTTAAACATTTAGAAAAAAATAGAAATCGCATTTCTTTTGAACATATCGATACAAAGAATTAATTATTTTTCTCTCCAGGCGCGGGGCCCCCGCAAGTTGCAGGCCCTGGGTAGTTGCCCCGCAAACCCGGCTCTTCAGCCGGCCCTGATCAAACAAACATCTTGCGAGGTTCTTTTTGGATGTAAGATAAAAGTACGCAATACATTACCAAATAAAGTTGCGCAAAATCTTGAGAGTGCAGAAGATTTGGAGATAGTTATTAACAATAACAGTAATCAAGATAATGCACAAAATGAACTTGCCCAGGATGTAACCTCTAAAACGCCCGAGTCACGTGATCAACCTTCAGCTACTGTAGATATAGTTAACGAGCCATCAAATACTTTACGTTGTGTATATTTCAGAGAGACAAGTAAAACTCAGACTTCAACTTCAACCAAACTATTCATTCCATCTATGCTGTGCCAGAAAAATCAAACAATGACGAAGGTCATTGGTCAGTTTTTATGTCCTATATGCTCGAGAACTAGAATAGCAACTACCTTAAATCGGCATTCTGCAAAAGAAAACTTGGAACAACAAGCAGAAAGAATGTTGAAACATAGAACAACAGCTTTCATCGGTATCTGTCGGTATAGTTGTAAGGATTCCAGTACCAGAAGTTGATAGGGGACACACAATGTGATATTTCAATGATCTAGGTGGATTTAATTCGTAACTACTTTTATTCTTACTTAATCTAATTATAAATACAGTATAAATAATTGTTTTTAAGAAAATAACACTTATTCACTTTTATAATTAATGTCAACCGTATCAGAATAATTTTTACTGATATCAGAATAAGATAGCTCTTCGTCACCTTTAGAATCGCTAAAATCGTTGTGGTCATTATTTTCCAATAAAGTATAATGAAGGGATATCACGGGTAAGAGCCCCTTTTGTTCTTTTGGGAATGTGTTGCATGCTAGTTATAAGAGTATCTGAAGATACTAGCAGCCTATAAATAAGGTACTCATTTGCGGTAATTCGTGACGTTTCTCTAGTAAAAAGTTCACGGTACTTTCGATTATTATTGTTTCTTGTTTCTTGTGCTTCTTCTAAAAGTTGACCAATCGAAAAAATGCAAGTTTTCCATGGTAAAGCACTTCATGCACGCTGCTTGGCATATAGTACCAGGAATAATCTTTTAAATATAAGTTTAATGTATTAGTAGTGTATTGTTCAAAAGCATCAGTATTTATAGGATATCCACAGTTCCACGTTTCTACAATAGTGTGAAAGTGCTTAATGAGATCCACACTAACGCCTGTCACTTCAGCAGATTTCTCAGCATTTCTAAAAAACCGTCGAACGGTATTTCCATCATTTGTGTTACCAGCTTGCTGTGTGGGAACATCGACCAAAAAACCCATTTCTTTTGTCTTGAATAAGCTTTTTTTTTATCACCAACAGTAGTTTTATTTTTAGGACCTCTGACCTGCCAAACTTTTACTGGTATCCTATACGCAATGTGAAGTGTACACTCCATTAACCTGATCCAAGAGTGTAACGGAGACAATCCAAATCTTAGTGCTTTCTCAGTAATCACTTTTTCTGCAGTGACGTTTGGCTGATTCATGTCTTTTAGTCTGGCGCCACACAAAAAGTAAACTGGTGGAGACGAATAACACGATAATGCTGAACAAACTTTTCTATCTATCATACATAAAACTAACATAAGTTTTTTTTAAACGTTTTGGTTAACACTGATACGGGTTGAAACTGAGAATTTCACTTGCTGTTCAGTTTTGCTGACTTTTTTAGAAATTAGTTCTGCCGATTCCTTGGCAAAGATGAATTTAATTGGACGGCAATGCCTCGTGGAAGATGAAGCTGGGTTTTGCCATAATCTTTTTTAGTTCTCCAGACTGATAATACAACTGAACGGAAACTATGGAGAAACTAACTAAGTTGTTATCAAATTCCCCTTTAGCTGCAAGCTTTTGTTTATATTGCATTTGTTGTGTACTATCACATACCCACTTTACAATAAAATAAAGATTCTGCGTCGAATTCAGTATCGACTCAAGCACTTCTTCCCGAGTTGCACATAATTTGCTGACAAAAACTTCTTGAGGCTCCTCTTCAGTTGCATCTAAATTCGTTTCTAACATTTTAAAAATTTTTGAGAACGCCTAAAGGTAGGCTACTCAATAAACGGTAGTTTCCTAGGGCGCCAACGACGGTATAAGAAGACTTTTAAGCAGATTATTTATGTTCGAGAATCTAATCAAGTGGAAAGTACATAAACACGTTTAGGGATTATTCTTGCATTTCCAGTTATGACTAAGATCTTCTGCTTTACACCTAAACAAAGGTTTCGTTTCCCTTTTCTAACTGTAAATATACAGGTAGAGATCAATTTAATATATGAAAGGGATGCAAATTTCTTACCTATACCATTTGTCTATAGTTTTTCGTGTTGCTTTTAGTCTGTTCTAGTAAACATATGCTAACAGCTTATGCTTTATAGTAAAATTAAGTGATTGTAAGTGATTTGCATCTTTAGCTTGTTGTATAGTATTCGTTTACAACCGCCAAAGCGCCGTTAGGTTTATTTTACAAATCTATTGGATTCACTAGACTTGTAAACTACTACTATTTTGTTACAAAAATCATCCTAAACGTTATTTAACAAAATGGAACTTTATACAAAAAATAATAATTTACGCGTAGTACTCGAAGAAAGAGTCGGAAAAGACATGAAAACAATCGCAGTTGAGGCAAATAAATCTTTGCTTATTCTTATATTACCTAACAGTGTACGGTGTAACGCTTGAGAAAAACAGCTTCTTTTACATTAAAAAATAATTAGAGGAATGTGTTTTCAGAATTATATTATTATTTTATAAAAGCGATTAAAAACTTCAAATTTTTATTTGTTTAAGGAAACTAGAAACGACTATTTCTATTACAAATTCCGCCCAAGTTTCCACCCCAGAATCGGAACTATATAAATTGATAGTAGAAAAAGAAGTTGAAGCAAAAGTTTCATCTGCACCCGAAATTAGTGGCAGACGAATAGTCGACATAAATGTTTTGTTTCCACTCTAAAGTCTTTAAATCATTCTGGATTTGGCTGTAGCTTTTTTGACAAAGACATTATTTCTAAAAAACGATTTGGTTTTTAGAGTATTTTGAGCACCAAGTGTAGGGTTTGTAATAAACAAGATACTTTTGCCACTGAAGGAAACGATAGTGTCGATATTAATCATGCTGCAGTATGTGGCATGATAGCTATAGGTGCTGGTGACACACAGCTAAAAGAGTTGTGCTCTTCGTTGGATGTACCAAGTAGATCTTTTAATACATATTCTTCAAAAGAAAATATTGTACAAGAAGCAGTTAAAGAAAGTGCTTCAGAAGAAATAAGACTTGCCGGACAAGAAGAGGTACGTCTAGCTGAAGAAGTAGGAGACGTCGACACCGATGGGATTCCAGTAATCGATGTCGTTGTTGATAGAGTAAATATATATAAAACTAACTATAATCCCTCATCTGGAGTTGCTTGTACAGTAGGAGCACGCACGAAAGAATCTTGTTCCTAGGTGTTAAAAATAAGTATTGTTCGATGTATCAAACATACAAATCCTTAGGAAAACTTATTCCAAAACATAAGTGTTTTAAGAACAGGGACAGCATATCTACTCCAATGGAATCCACTATAATTGTAGAAGGTTTCAAAAAGTCAATTGAAATTCAAGGCCTAAAGTATCGAAAGATGATTGGAGACGGTGACAGTAGGATATATAGAAAGATTTGTGATGCGAAACCATACGGGGCAAACTTTGTATTGAGAAGATAGAATGTAGGAATCATATTCTGCGCATTTATTATAATAAAATTAAAGAACTAGCACGAAGCACAAAACTGCACATAGATGTGAGAACGTTTCTAAGAAACAATATTCTTAAATTTAGAACCGCAATAGTAAGCTCAGTAAAGCATTACATACAAGAAAGTCTGCGTGTAAAAGAGAAAATAAAACTTTTGAGAGAAGATATACTCAATAGTTCCAAACATATACTAGGATATCATAATAACTGTAAGCATTACTTTTGTAAGGGATCGAAACCATGCCAAAAGGAGATGTTTACTGTTTTAGAAAACAGCAGTGTATATGAGGAGTTCTGTAGGCATTAGGCAAATTACGCCGCAAATTTTAATTCTATTATTAACAAGTTGATAGGCGGTAAGAGAGTTAGTATGAAAGCAGATGTAATGCAGGCGTCATTAATTTTAACAAAAAAAGATCCTTTTTGGAAGCAGCACATTTCAAATTAGGAAAAGGAAAGTTGGAAAACACCCCCAAAGATATTGTTTTTTGAGAAAAGAAAGTGCAAAAGAAAAAACTAATCAAAAAAATAGATCTTTTGCAACTGGTGAAGCCGATATGGATTATGGTTGTGAGATTGATGAATATGAATTAGATAAAAGTAAAGAAGAAATATCAAAACTACGAGAGGAGTATATAAAGAAAGTTTCCAACGTAGATATTATGAACATAGAAATTCTAACAAGAGGACAGAGAAGCAATCCAAACTGGTTTAGAGAGAAATCAGGCAGACTCACTGCCAGTTGCTTTGGCCAAGTATGCAAGATGAAACCATCTATTTCTACAGCAAACCTAGTAAAAAGTATATTGTATTCCAATCAAAATGTGAAATCTAAGTCATTAGAATACGGAGTGTTAAATGAAGACAATGCTATTTTAAAGTTTCAACAGCAGAAAAATGTAACTGTTACGAATTATGGTTTATTTGTACATCCCGTCAAGAGATATTTAGCGGCTTCTCTTGATGGTTTAATATCGAGTGATATTAGAGAGTAAATGTCCGTATGCCGTACGGGTAATGACCGTGACGGAAGCTATAGAAAAGAAGACTATAGCATACTGTACATTTATTAAAGAAGACAATGGCGAAATACAGATTCACCTCAAATCTAACCATAACTAACACATCGTTCAATAAGTCCCGAGACTAACCCAGAGATGGTGCTAGTAGTACCAAACTAGCCACGTTTCCCTAGAGTGCGAACCTTCACATGAAACGTGTAAAAATTTCACGTCGATTGGACCACAAACAGCAGAGTTATCGAGGTTAGAGTAAAGTCACTTTGTAATTTGTTTGAAAAATGGAACAAAGCGAGTTTCGCGTGTTGATAAAACATTGTTTTTTAATGGGTAAAAACACCGTAGAAGCCCAGCAATGGCTTGAGAAACGTTACCCGAACTCCTCTCCATCCAAATCAACGATTTGTCGTTGGTATGCTGAGTTTAAACGTGGTCGTACGGACACAAACGATGCGGAACGTTCGGGTAGGCCATTGGAAGCCGTTACACCGGAAAATGTGAGTGAAGTATTCAAAATCGTAATGCAAAATCGCAAAGTAAAGGTCCGTGAGATTGCAGAAATGACACAGATATCATCTGGAAGCGTATTTACAATCCTTCATGAAAAATTGAGCATGAAAAAAGGTTTTTTCCAAGTGGGTGCCGCGATTGCTTTCAATGGAACAAAAACAGCAACGAATCGACGATTCAGAGAGCTGTTTATCGCTATTTACTCGCAATAAAAAGGATTTCCTGCGTCGATACGTGACCATGGATGAAACATGGATACATCATTTCACTCCGGAGTCGAATCGGCAATCATCTGAGTGGCGCATGGCTGGCGAAAGCTGCCCAAAGCGTCCAAAAACGCAGCAATCTGCTGGCAAAGTCATGGCGTCAGTTTTTTGGGATACACATGGCGTCATTTTCATTGACTACCTGGAAAAAGGTAAATCGATCAGCAGTAATTATTATATTGACTTGTTGGTACGTTTGAAGGAGGAGATCGCAGCAAAACGACCGCACATGAAGAAGAAAAAAATCCTTTTTCAGCAAGACAATGCACCATGCCACAAGTCCATGAAAACAATGGCAAAAATCTACGAGTTGGGCTTTGATTTGCTTCCCCACCCCCCGTATTCGCCAGATTTAGCCCCCAGCGACTACTGGCTCTTTGCTGATCTCAAAAAAATGCTCCAGGGAAAAAAATTTGGCTCGAATGAGGAGGTCATTGCCGAAACTGAAGCCTATTTTGAAGCAAAGGATAAATCCTTCTATAAACATGGCATAGAAATGTTGGAAAGGCGTTGGAAAGATTGTATCACTCTAAAAGGAGATTATATTGATGAATAAAAATGATTTTTGAAAAAAAAATGTTGTTTTCGTTGTTAGTCTCGGGACTTATTGAACGATGTGTTATATGTATCAAGTGGAGGGTTTTTATTGTTTGTACCCAAAAAGATATGCAGTGGGAAATAATAGAAAGAGACGACAAGTTTTGGGAAGAAAAAATGAGTGCACGGTTAGAAAAGTTTTATTTTTCAGCTCTAATTCCAGAAATTCTTGATGCCAGGGTCAAAAGAAACACGGCAGTTCGTGTCCTGATTTATAACATCTACTAAAATACGTTCGGTTTAAAGAAACCACCACCAAGAATTGTTAGTAAAATTAGTCACGCGTTAAATGTAGTAGCCACTGTAAAATTATATTAATAGTATGAAAACATTTATTATTTTAGGATACATCTGCATGAATGGTAATAACAATGATAAATTCGAAATACATACAGCATATTATCTTCCCAGAAAATTTTATAATGAAAAGTATAGGAGTGTTATTGCAACTGTTGAGTGATAAAAGTGTTGATGTGAAATCTAAAAAGTATAAAGAACTATATAATAGCGAGAGCGGTTTATCCGCTAGGACTATTTTATTATATAAAATCTGTAGTGTAGGATATGAAAATGAGTTAATTGCATAGTTTTTTGGAAAGTGAAAATTTTATTATTTTTGAAAAGTTTAAATGTCAGGCATGGAATTAGCAACTTTACAAAGCTCCTATAATAGTTGTATTGTACTGTCAACTGTGCTTGTCAAAATGATAATGAATGCTACATATTATTTTTTGTAAAATATATTGAATATCTTAGAAATACAGTGGTTTAAATTTTCTTCAATGTATTTTCCAGTTTTTCTTATGGAGGATGCTCAAGAACTTTCGGTATCAAGCTGACAATACGCTAATAGTGATCGGATGCATCTAACTTTTGACGTATATAAATAAGCTTAAATCATAAACCTTTTTATTTTAAATAGGATTCTTGAAATCTGCATCCAATTTAAAGATCAACGATGTAGGTTTTGCTCTGGGTTTCGACGCCGAATATATTATTTTCAAAGTCACGGCCCTACCTACAACGTTGTTAGTATTTATTAAATTTTCCTTCTTGTAAAATAGCGATATCATTCCGATTAAACCGGAGAGATTATCAACTTCAACCGGAAGTTTTTGAAAAATGCAGTAGACTTAAAATTCCCAGAGATCTACGTCGCTGGACTCTAAATTGATTGTAGGTCCCAAATAGGTAAAAACATATACGATGTACTATTGAAATAACAAATTGATGGCATCGCCGGTGTAACTGAAAGTGTTTTCACTTTCATTATGAGATCCTGTTATGGAGCAGAAGGATTCAATTACGTGTGTCGAAAATCAGATAGATACCATCATTATCAGTAGCGACGTTATAGTTCGGAACGACAGTCATTGAAAATCCTGTACATAAAGTAAATAGATTAGTAGAAAAGTAAGATTATATTTTAAAAAAGAGTTCAAAGCAAAGGCTTTGAAAGCAGATTTAAAAATATTTCCCTGAATGTTTAGTGTTCAATTACTGTTTCCTTACTAAAATATATTTTCAAGCTTAGGAGACTACTTTTTATTCAACTTTCTTGCTCAAAATTATTCAAACCAAATTTAAACTAAACAAAAGCTTACATTTCGAATTGTTTTCAGAACACTAAAATCATAAATCTTTTAAATGTCTTATTTATGAAAGCTTGAAAAACATGTGGCTGTAAGTACAATAAACTAGAAGTGAATAGAGACTTCTTTTAAAAGCATTTTACCGATTTTACTACTAGCTTCACAATAAGTATTCATACTTTTACTTTCAAAATTCTAAAACGGTCCTTAGAAGCTGTAAGAAGTAGTGTTGGTTGCCTAAAATAATTATCTATTAATTAGAATTTCAATCAATCTATTAATAATAAAGAAAGATTGCTGCAATACATATGAGGGAAACAAAGAAGCCTGCATTACAATAAAAATAAAATCTAATTTTTTGCACTAGTTTTCTTATAGCATCGAAATAATTAAGATCGCTAATTCTTTTAATTAAAAATCAGATATTATAGCGAGAAGAAAAATTCTCTAATACCTGTCTTTCTTTAACACATATCTGCAATATAAGATAGTGAGACACACTTTAATACTTCTCATTTGACAACAATTTAGAAAAAAGTGTACTATTAAGTATTAACAAGTTTTCAGGGCACCGAAAAGGAACTTTAAGAGCATACGAGTTTACGTACTTTGAGTCGATGTTTTGGTGCTGCTTAAAACGGTATGTTTTGAACACAACATACACTTTGCGTTATTTGAACCTCCGCGTTGGGTTCTAGGGGTTCAGGTTCTGATTCTTATAGCACTTTAAAAAAATTGCCACTTAAAATTAAAGGCAGGTTGAGGTTGTTATTTAGCGACGCCATTATTGCTTATGTGTTACGCTTACTGCTTATTATGCTTATAGGTGGTAGCGCAAACGCGGTTTTACAACTTATTCTCAGCGGTTCTCAACATTTTCACGTCATTTATTATTTAGTCTGCTTTAATTAAAGTTAAAAATCGTGCAGTTCTTTTTCTACAAAAGCTGAAGTGATTCTGTTTGAAATACCTGATAGTATAGGTAAGCATAGGTATAGATATATTTCTTTAATTACCTTTGTAGGTACTTAGATACTTAATTAGTACCTAGATACATTTACCTAGGTAGGTTACAAAACTGCAAATGCTAATACTACAACTAATGAATTCATTGAGTATTTAAACAATAATATTACTAATGAAATTTGTGCCGAACTAGAGAAATGTTCTCGTTGGCAAACAGCGTCATCCAGTTGGCATGAACTAAGATTTTAAAGGATAACGGCATCTATATAATTATTTTTCGAGAAGAGGTAGAACAAACTGTCAGACAGATGAAGAAAGCTAGGTCGCCAGAACCAAGAAACATACCAATAGAATTATTAAAATACGGAGGAGAAGCAATAATAACTCGTTTAACAAAGATCATGAACTAAATATGCTCATTCCATCAAATCCCAATAGAATGGAAAAAGGCCTATTTAAGATCAATATTTAAGAAAGATTAAAAAATGACCCGAACTGCTGTAGAGGTCTGGGCATAACAAATAGTATTAGCAGCCTTTCTAGAACAATTCTACAAAAAAAAAGTGAGAGAGAATATCGAAGACAAAATCAGTGAAGACCAGAGTAGTTTTCTGCCTGGGAAATTCTGCACGGATAACCTCTTCGTCTTACAATAAGTATGTGAGAAAAAAAGAGCGAAAAACCAAGCATTACATTTGGCATTTAGAGGCTTATATAAGGCATATGATACTATTCCGCGGAAAAAATTGTGGGAACCACTAGAACAACTTGACTTAGACAACAAGCTATTACGAATAATTAAAGAATTTTATAAAGGAAACGAAGCGTACATACGTGAATACAAACAAATTTCTAATCCTATTATAACAACAAAGCGTTTTCGTCAGGGATGCAGTCTGTTCCCAATCCTATTGAATGCATACATCGAAATAGCACTTAAAGAATGGAAAACGAGATGTAATAGAATGGGACTTCCAGTTGGAGAGCGTCATCTGTTTAACTTAGATTTTGCTGACGACTGAGTTGTCATAAGTAGCTCAGAATGCGTACGACCTGAAGTTTATGATAAGAAGACTATATACGTAATACAAAAAATAGGGAATGGAAATAAACTTAAAAACGACCGAATATCTGATAATAAATACCGAAGCAAAATTTGACGTTTTAATAGACGAAGGTAGTAGAGTACAACAGGTAAAGGAATCCAATTATGTCGGATGCATCTTTGATAAACGCGGACTCGCAGAGAAAGAAATTAGACACAGAGTACACCAGCGAAGGAAGATAGTTGGACGTCTAAACAGTATTTAGTGGAATAAACATATACGCCGAAGAAACAAAAAGAGAATTGGACGAGCATTTGTGGAATCGATAAAGTGCTATGGCAGCGATCTGTGGACGATTAATGCCAATTTGGGTAGACGAATAACAGCAGTAGAAACGGACTAACTTTGCAGAAGTGCACGAAGATCAAGACTCGAAGGAATACCAAACACTGAAATACGCAATGTGATGGAGGCGAAAGAATTGATCCTAGATAGGGTAGAACGTAGAGGAATTAAAGTGGTTTGGACATATATTGAGGATGGATGAAGAAAGATGACCAAAAAAGATTTTCACGGGGACACACCCTGGTAGGAGAAAGAGAGGCCGCCCCAGACGATCGTGGAACGAAGGCATTTGTAAAGCCATGCAGAAGAAGAAATGATACAAAACCGCGAGACGTGAAAGAGGGGATTGGATAAACAGTTTTAACTCTAGTTGAAATATTATGTACATGAAATGTATTTTAATTAATAATAATAATAAATAAATCTTTGTCTTGTTTAATTCTATACTACGTTTTGGTTTTGTTCAGTCATTTTGTAAATTTGTTTCTTTAAAATTTTAGGTTTGTTATGTACCTCATATTGAAAGGACTTGCCACTGTAAGGATCTCCTTTCACCAACACTAGCTTTCCAGGTGAGAGTTTTCCTGTTTTCTCGTTCCCGTTGCAATTGAAGTTTGGAAATTGGGCACGTTTTTTTTTCACTAAATCATATTCACTTCACTTTACTTCACCACACTGGATGTGAATTCAACAGTTATATGCAGGAGCTTCTTCTTCCACACTGCGGTGATTCTTCTTTTTCGATTTTTCTGTTCGTTGCTGTGATAAAGGATCAAAGTCTAAGAAATTTAATTGCTAAAGCTTCTTTATAGACGTCCTTACAGACTACTGCGCCAATGTACCCTGTATAAATGTTTTCCCAAAACTAAAACTACATCATAATTAGCATAAATTCATCGGAACACACTATATGTTTTGTTCCTGTTTTACTGCATACATTACGTTATAAATTTAACTATTTTATGACACAGTTCAATCTTTTATATGTTAATTAGGCATGCATCTTTGGAAAACTATTGTATTTGGGTGTTCGAAACAAATAGTCGTTATTGTGTTCGTGCAAAATTTCGAGATCTACATCTATGGAATCCAACATCATGGTTGAAGATTTTAGAAAGCGTCTGGATTTGCACGATGCAAAATATACTTGCATGGTTGGTAACGGAAACAGCAGTGTATACAGACGATTACTGGAAACACGACCATATGGAGAATTATTGATAGAAAAGATGGAATGCAAAACTGTATAATAAATAAACTATAACAATTTATAAACTATCTTTCCTAAACAGTTATTCACTGGAAAGACATTTTGGTAGGACACGAATTCATGATTCTTGTTTTAAACATATTTATCCTTAAGGTGGGGGAATTTGCTTGCTAAAACTATGGCGCAAAACGTCGAGTATTACTTGCGAATGTTAAGAGTACTTGCTGTAAATTTCACATATAATGAAACAATAGATGTGTGGGAATTTAATGATATAGCTTTCTCCCATATCTTTGAGACTTTTCACAGGAAAAACTTTGGTGGAAACAAAGCACGAAATTACATGATTTATTAGTTTATATTTTTGTAAATATTACTATTATTCTTATCTGTATTATATCATTATGTACATTGGATATCCAGCTCCCAGTAAATACATATTACAGCTCGAAATCTTATACAGTACTAAAGTAACACTTGAAGTTTTGTAAAACCCATAAGGTCAATGTATATTTAAAAATGGCGCTATCAATGCCGAGATATTGTGTTTAGCAAGCAGTCTAGCTAAAGTTGCATAGATGGCACTGGCGTAGAAACGCAAATACTAGAAGGCGGGTAAAGACGGGCGATACAAACTATGTCTAAAACGAATTTCTATTTCACATAATTTACTAAATCCTTTGAGTAAGATGTAAAAAAACGTTATTCAGTTTGTCTTCAAATCTAAATTCTTGTAGGATTTTTAAATGAAGATGGCAAGTAAGTTTTGTTTATCTTATTGATTTATTAATCAAAAGCCAAAGATCAAATTAGAGTTCACTAAAGAAGAAATTATACACATGCAAAAATAAAATGTTGTTTACAAATTCTCATATTTTTTTATTTCTCATGTATTGTATTTCTTGAAAACCGGCATTTGCATCACAGAGCGATCTTTTGTTTGAATCAACATCGTCCTCCAAATGATGGATAATCATTGACTTTTTCAAAATCATATATGTGACCAGATCAGACAATTGAAGTCACATAAAAGTGTAACTTCAAAATTTTTCAAGTATTTCTAAATTTTTATTGCTTTCGCTAATAATATAATTTTTTAGTATAACAAGCTGCCATTGCTGAATGTGGTTTCGTAGAAATCGATCATCCGCCTTATAGTCCAGATCTGGCCCCCCGCGACTATTTTTTGTTTCCAAATCTAAAAAACAAAATCTAGGAACGATGAGAACTTAAAGCTGCTGTTGAATGCCATTTTGCGGAAAGACAGAAGATTATTTTCATAATGGATTAAAGTTGTTATTAAAACAGTGTAGTACTTGTATTCAAAAGCAAGGGAACTACAGTAAAAAATCAATTTTTGTTCTCGTTCTAGTCTCTTGTTTTCATGCCTAGTCCGGGACTGCCAAGAAGTATTAAAAAATAGGGAATTGCCTCAAAACCTTTCTTTTCTCAAAAGCAATTATTTATTTGTCGTTGGATCTATAAAACAACTTGACACAAGGACTTGCTTTAACTGAGTCGGTCAAAATCGTAGATGATTTTAAAAAAGCGGTATATGCAGTTCCTGGTTCTATAGGGCACTTTATAAAAGAAAAAGCTGTAAGTTAAAAGATATTGCTGATATTCTATCTGGAAAACACGTTGATATTGACATTGATCCTTCACTAATTCCAAAATACACATTTGCACCAATCATAAGTGTAGATTTTGAAAGAAGTTTTTCGGCATTTAAAAATATATTAAGCGACAGAAGAGCCAGCTTTAAAATTCATTTAGAAAAACATTTAATTGTAAGTTGTTTTTTTAAATAACCAATCTAATGAATAAGATTTTCTATTGTTTATTTTGTATTAATTTAAAAAATTTTTATGCCTATTTTTATGCTTTTTTCAATAATATTTTATGCTTTTTAAAGGGCTTTTTAAAATTATTTTTGTGCTTATAAGTCCCAGCTTTAGTGATAACTATAGCAAAAACATATAAACACAACGCTAAATTTAAACAGGGAAATAATTGCGCAAGTTGCAAGCTTTAATTATCTTGGATGTACTATAGAGAAACAGGGGACACTAGATGAAAGACTTGATGCTAGACTTAAAGAAGCTAATAGATTATATTACTCACTCCTAAAATATGCCCCGAAAAAAAGGAAAATAAGTAAACAAAACAAAAGTCCTATTATATAAATCACTATTCATTCCCACTATTACCTATGGTTTGGAATCGAGAACTCTAACAAACCAACAGAAACCACGTCTATAGTCTAGAAATGATATTCTTAGGAAAAACCAGACACGATATAATTCGAAGCGATATAATAAGGCAGCAACTAAACATCAAACCTTTAATTATGGAAATTAATGAGAAGCAACTGAGATGGATAGGTCATGTACCCAAAAATTACATGTGATGCTGGTGTGATAGAAAAAAGATTAAGAGGAAGACCAAGAAAAGTATGGTGTACGGAAGTTGGGAAGATCCTGAAGAGGAAAGGCATGTTTGGGGGTGAAGCAAAACGCTTCGCTCAAGAAAGGAAAAAATGGAAGAAATTCATCATGTAATCACCAGTACTATCTCTACACTGCAAGGCGGTAGAAGATGATCGATAATTCATTTAAGTCCTTACCCTATATTATGAGTTTTTGCCATATCTGCTCGGATTACTGGCAAAGGAAATTCTATTTACCGTTATTACAATATATATTTTTGTAGTTAAATAGCTTATAATTAGTGAATTAGAAATTGAGAGCGGTGACTTGACGAGGTTGGTAATCTATTAATGAGAATTACAAATAAGAATTGCAAACTGGAATTCGGATTTTCTTAGAAATATCTTATTTAATTACAATTGCCTTGATGGTTGTCACAACCCTTCGGTAGTTTATTACTAGGTTTCGTGGAAACACGAACAATACGATTATCGTACTCAACTTCATGGAAAGGGTTTATAGATTCTGGAGCGGCTGTTTATAAACCGAATCTATTTTTTTAAAATAAATTTGTAGCGTCCAACATGCCCACTAATTATTTTTAGTAAATTAATTACATAATTGATTTAGTAGAAATATTTAATATTTAAATTTTTGTTTGTTTTTTAATCTGAGCACCAACTGCTTAAGTCATATGGTCCCGCGAGTTCGATCTCAGACTCAAGAAATTTCTTCGTGTTACCAAATTGGAACTCACGCCGCGTCGGTCCAATACGGCTCGCTCTGTTTATGTCGTTACATTATGCAAAGAGTGAGTATATGTTATGTGTGAGACAAATCCCATCACCGCTACACCACATAGGCCGATTTAAATAAATTATTGTCGAATATTAATAATTAAATAGTAAAAGTACTATTAGTGTAGGTATATTATCTATACTTTAAAAATATTAGAATGTAAACATACAACGCATCTATATATACCAGATGTAATCCCACACTTGATGTCTTATTATCTAAAAATCATAATTTTGCGTTCGAAATAACTCGAACTTTATTAACTTACAGAAAAATAAATGCAAAGAAATCCATAAATTATCCCTTTTAAACTTCAAAGTTAGGCTTTATGACTTATTTCTGAGAACCTATTGTAAACATTATCAACTAACCTGCACCCTCCACAAATCTTTTAGTTCAAGAAATTTTTCGCACCCGTAGTCCGTAATTGTTGCTACGTTAGCTATAGAAAGAAAAAGAGCACAAAGGGTTGCATAAACATTTTTTTTTGAAATTTTGACTGCTAGCGCCGCCTTACGTGAATTAGGTGTCAGCATTCGGAAATTTGCCAAAACTTCCTGCAAATACGTATTGTTTGAAACGATATCCTTCACATGAAAAATACAATTATTTGTTTTAAGAAACAAGTAACCGTAAAACAAACGAATATTTTTGAGTATGTGATCGCTGATCACATTAAATCAAAGGTAGTTTCTTTAATTCTTTAAGAAACTTATTTTCTTCAATGGACAACTTCTCATTTCTTGGTACAAATTAACATCCTTGATATAAGAATTATTTTACTTATTTTAAGAAATAATTGCTAGAATTACGTATATCCTTAACTCAAGTATTCGTTCTTATCCGTGCGTTTATCAAAAAACCAGCTACATAAAATGCCATTTACTCCTGATCGGGAAAAATTAAATTTATTAATTAAACTAACAAATTTATTAAAAACTGTGGGTCTATAATAATAACAATAATAAAAACAATTAAAAAAATTAAAAACACACAACAGCCTCCGTGTTGTACAACTAACTAAAACCTTGTTTAAAAATTATAACACGAATATAAAGATGAAGGTATAAGCTGACTTATTTAAGAAGTACATTTAATCCGAAGAGTGTGCTCCAGCCCTTCTGACACTGGTTTTTAAACCAAGATTTGTTTAAATCATCGTAAACTTTCTTCTTTTTATTATTGTAATTGAGTGCTTCACAAACTCTACAATAATGTACCGGTTTCGATTGAAAATATCCATGTTCATTGATAGTCTTAAAATCATTCCTCCACTCGAGGTACTTCTCAAGTTTGTTCGGGGTGTTATTTAAATGGCTAATATAATCAGCTAGGTCTTTAGGATTTACATAATCGTTTACGTGAATGTAGGAGTGCGAAGGTAATATTTGATTTAAAATTTCTGGTGTTGTTCCCATTATAATAGGAACAGATCTTGTCTCAAACGAATTCCACCACAGTTTTTCTGTTATGTATTCATCGCAGTTGGAATTCTCAAATGCTAGGTAAAATTTATACCGAGACGCTGCCAGGCATTCTTTCGCAACATAACCTGGACATCTACAAAAGTTATTGATTTTAAATTTTCTGTTCGCTTGAAGAGGTTTGGGTCAGAATTTACTTGTATTGGCCACATGCTCCATATCTGTGTACAGTAATATATTTTTGCAATTGATCTATGTATTCCCAACGACTGTTTGCTGCACGACAGAAACTATTTACATTTACTAGTAAAACATCTTGCCTTTTGCTTTTGTTCCATTCTTCAAAATTGAATTTTTTATGTTTTTCTTCTTTTTTTAAAGCTATTGTTCGTCCGTAAGGCATTGGTATGTCAGAATCCATTCTAAAATTAAAATAAAAGTGTCATTTGGCCAAATGGAAAAGTTTAAAAGAAGCAGTTGTAAAAGAAATTAAACTGTTCAGTGAAGTAAATAACAAATAAGTATATTTACCTGTAAGTCATTGACCAGTTAAAAAAACCATCAAAACATGGATACCGCTGATAACGTGTAAAGTACAGAAAAGAGTGTAAAGGACTCTCTTCAGTGACGAAAGTCCAAATTTGGTTAGGATTTCTCTTTGTCTGTGGAAGTTCATACGGCCCCACCATAAATAACATTTGAAATAGTACCAAATCAGCAATTTCCAAATCTTCATCTTTGTAAGTTACTATACAGTTTTTTACAGAACAGTCTTCAAATGGATCAAAACTAGAAAAAAAAGCAGATGTTTGATTTTCGATGACATTTTGCAATCGAAATGTGCAAATCGGACTTAAATCAACAATCAAATAACAACGCACGTACACGTATATATGGATGTACACGTCCACACAAGGAATAAATACAATAACTTAAAAATCAACACCAGAAAACGATCATAACGTCAAAAGCTTTACGAAACACGTACAAAAGAACATGCAAATAGTAAATACGAGAAAATCAAAATGCCAAAATGTGCATGCTAATAGAGTTTATAAAAGTCACCACTAGAGATCGTATTTGAGTTTGAATTCAATCATTTCAATTCCGCAAATTGTGTATTAAATTTGTTATGAAAGATTTTGATCTTAACTCTACTTTTAAGGAATTAAATAAAAAAAGATACGATTCTGTAAAGGCTCAACGTTTTACAATTTTACATAAAATTAATAAAATCAATTTTTATACTGACCTCCTGTTTGTATAACGTGCAATATGTCTGCCGTGAACCTCTGGTCCATGCTTCCAAACTAATATTGTGTAATTCTTGGCTGACGTATTTATCTGCGGATATTCCTTGTCTAGAAATAAAATCTTTCCTAATTCTGAAAATTTTGCTATCTAGAAAATTTGTGTTCAAGACTTTTAAGCGTTTTTGATTCTTTATTCGTACTCACTTGTTGCTTGCTGAGATTTCTCCATTTTCCATGTTTGTAATATTCGTCACCTTGAAGGTGATGTTCAAAAGACTTAGTGAATATCTCACAAACATATTTATGACCTTTTTGTAGATAAATGTACATGATAGCAGTAGAAAATACAGAAAAGATAAAAACTATTAAGAAGGTCTTTCTTTTGTGTGGCTTCGTCTTAATACATAACATTTGTGTATCTGTAATTATCTATTATAAGTGAACTGTAAAAACTATAAGTTTAATTGAAGTTTGAGTCTTTTCGTATTTTATGAGATTTGCACGCTTACATATAAATTAGAAAATAAGTTTGAAGCAATAATAGTTCAAGTTTGCAGCATAACACTTGCTAGATCATTACCGGCCAGCAGCTAGCAGGTGTCTTACAAAGACCCCATCTTAATACCAAAAGATCTCAAACATTACACAGTAGGTTTAGGTTTTGCTAGAAAATATCGCAAGTCATTGTTTAGTTCAACTTTACCACACGAAAGTACCTGAAGTAAGATTTAGAAATGAATCTTAAATGTATTACCGTTTTCTCAAGAGATTAACATTGGTTTCGTAATCACAATATTCATAAATCATTACTAAAATAGAGATTGTAAGGACGAGAAATTTTCTATGAAGCCTTGCGTTTATATTCTCAATAACCGCTTTTACTAGAACAAAGCTACATGTTTGTAAAGCCTAACGATAATAATAATAATAATAATTATTGTAAATAAGAGTGTTATACTTAAGATGATTACGTAACTAAGAATTGTTTTTTAACTTACCTTATGTAATAATTCTATTAATAAAACCACTACCTAAAACACTACACAGCTCAAATTATATTTTCAGTTTATATTTTTAAAATTTCTAGATAAATAAAAAACGGCAATCATTACTTTAGTTGATTGACATTGAAGTTGTCTTTTATATTGACACTTGGTACCTTCACTGTAGCAGAATTTCCCAAATTTGATAAAATTGCTCATTATATATATAGATAGGCAACACACATTACAGATGGCTAAATCTCGTACGTAACTTCAGTTTATTTTTGGTTAAATAAGTAAAGATCAAAATTACATCAAATTTTATTATAACTAATGCAAGGTTAGATAATTACTAAATTTGAAGAAATTATAAAAATGGCCAGCAATGAATTGTAGTAATTTTTAAATTTTTAATTTTGTTTTTAAACGAAACCGTGATCTATGATGACATATATGTTCATGCTGTAGCCTATCTTACATGTAGCATCATAAATTAGACACACTGTATATTGTTTGAAGATTTGTCTGTTATTTTAAAACAAACTTTTTATTACACCAGAAAAATCAGAGAAGTAACAGAAATCCTCAACCATTTTTTTTTGTAGAGTTTATTAGCAATCAGAACGATACATTCTATGAGCTAATTGTTTAAAGTAAATAAAGTAAATAAAAAAGTACTCTACAAGCACAATGATAGGAGAGGAGGACACCCACTGATGTCACCTCGTTAAGGTCTTCAATCTTCTGCCGTGTTTTTCTTTCTGTAATGGATTAACTATTTTATTAGGATGCCATTGTAGCCTCTCATGATATTTTATAGCTTGTTTCTTGATGGCTTCTTTCACATATGAAACACCAAGGTCTGTATGCAGAGTTCGTTTTGTGACAAACCATGGAACGTTGCTGTCATTCGAAGATACTTGACTGAAATCTCTGTATTGTGTTAATGTTACATCTTAGGATGTTTGTTATAGTCTTTATTTTAATAAAAGTACCAAATTATGAGGAGCATATTTAATAACAACTTTTTATACATTTTACATTGTTTTGACTGTTGTTTAGACTAGCCTTCTTGACCTACATCTAAAATTATTATTATATGTAACAGTTAATTGTTGAGTTACTTGCACATTCCCACATTTCGCAACCATATAACCATATGGGACGGAATATAATTTTGTAAATTAATAGTTTGTTTTCTAGGGTAAATGTTGATTTCTTCCGGATCAGCCAATACATCTAGTTTAAGACCATTTCTTTTTGTTTCTTGCGCACGTGCGTCGCCTACGTAAGACAACTATCAATATGTAGCCCTAAGTTTGTGGCTGTAGTGCCTTGGGGTATTCTTTGGTGATTTATGGTTACTGGGGGACATGTAGATCGCTTCGATGTGTACGTGACGTGTAGACATTTGTTTGCTGTCATCCATTTTTACACAAGTTTTACGTGTCTTTGTGATAAGCTTGATGCCATTGCCGGATCATCGCTAACAGCTAATAGCGCTGTGTCATCAGCAGACGTGATTCTGCTGTTTTGTTCCATGGAAGGGATATCGTATGTGACTAACAAATACAGGAATGGACCTAGCACGCTCTCATTTGTTTTATATCCGATGTTTCATCTCTGATTCTTGTTTGAAAGTGACAATTTTCTAGGTAACTTTGAAAAACTTGGTAGTAGTGGTGGGGAAGAAGTTTTGATTTTCGATAGTAGTCCTCTGTGCCAAACTCCATCGAATGCTTGGCGTACGTCTAGGAATACCGGTGAGCAGAATCCTTTGTTTTCGAGGGCTGACTGGATGAAGTTGATAAGTCTATGGTACTGCTGGATTGTTGAATGTTGATGGCGAAACCCGAACTGGTGGTCTGGTAACCATTCGTCTTGAAGTCCATCGTGACGGATCCTTTTTAGCAATAGTTTTTCCAGCAACATGAATATCATTAGAAGGAGACCTATGGGACAATAAGAATTTATTTTATCAGGAGGTTTTCCAGGTTTGGGTATAAGAATGATCTGGGCACATTTTAACTGTACTTGCCAATAGCTAAGGCACAGTATTGCGTTAAATAAAATTTGTAGAAATTGTATTCCTCTATCAGGTAACTGTTTAAGTACTATCGCATCAATTAGGTCGTACCTCAGTGATTTTTAGTTGTTTAGTAGCTTTATTTCTTCTTTGATTTCAGTTTTGGTAAACTTTTCAATGGGGAGAGACATCTGGTGGGGAGAGTTTAGGAAGTTTTCCATTTCGATATTTTCTTCGTCCGTATATGGTGTGAAAGTTGTCTCCAAATGTTTCGCAAATTCTTCTGCCTTTTCTTTGTCTGATCTTAACTTGGAGCCTGGTAAACTTTTTAAAAGTGATATCGGTGCGGTTGGTTCCTTGAAGCTCTTTATGGCTTTCCAGATGGTGTTTTCTTTGGCAGAGAGTGAGGTGAGATACATTTGGAAAGTGTCATTCCGTATTTATTTTAACTTGTTTTTTAGTTTGTTGTTTAGTTGGTTCGATTTTCTACGATCTGCAATGTTATGAGTTCACTGCAATTGTGTTCTAGCGCTTCCTTTTCTTTAACCAGTTGTGTGATTTTATAGGAAAGATTTGGCATATTAGCTTTTAAGTTTCTTGATTTTGGGGTAGCCGTCCAAAATAGTTTCTTGAATAGTTGTAATAAAGTGGTTAGTTGCTGCTTTTAGTTCATCGTTTGTTTGTAGTCTTGCATTCGTATTGATGTTTTGCTTTATTTGTTCACGAAATGTCTTCCAGTTGGTCTTGCAATTACTTAGTTTCGGTTTTGGCGTTCGAAAGATTATTTCTGCACTTAGGGTGGCAATCACTGGCGTATGGTCAGAGGACAAATTATTGCACGAAGTAATATCAATATAATTAGACGAGGGTCCGTTAAGAACAAAAAAGTCTAAAAGGTCTGGGATTTTGTTTGTGCCTTTCGGCCAGTAGGTGGGGCTTCCAGTTGATAGGTAGTTACAGTTATTGTCGGTTATAAGTTTAAGCATTTCTTTTCCCTTTGTTGTTGCCAGTCTGGCACCCCATTGTATATGCTTGGCGTTATAATCGCCACCTGCTATAAATTTTGTACCGAGTGTATCAAACAAAGGCTGCAACATTTGTTTGGTGATATGTCTTGACGGACAAAAGACCGTTGAGTTATTTATTGGTATCGGAAGTTTTTGTATTTGTATACTTGTGGCTATCTATCTAGTATTCGGCACCACTCGCCATCACCAGTCAAAATCAAAAATCTGACGGTTTGAATTTTCTTGAATTTTTTTTTCTAATTATCAAAGTCGCCCATAAAATGTATACATGTGCAAAATAGCAACCAATTAAACTTGAAGCACTCATGCACGCAAATGACATGGTATTAGTAGCGGACTTATGGTAAATAAGCAAATGCAACAACTAGTAAACATCTGGAGGAAAGAAATTGAAAAATTGAAAATGGAGGTAAATACTAATAAATGTAAAAGCCTGGTTGTTAATCGAAAAAAAGATAGAAGATGATAGATACTAATGAAGGAAAACTAGATTATGAAAAACAAACCGAGCAAAAAAGCCCAGAAAAATATACTATGCATTAAATAAAACAATATTTCTTAAGAGAGAGATCACAAGAAGAACAAAACTACGGGTATATAACTCAATCACAATACCTACCTTATTATGGATGCAAAACTTGGGTGATCAGTCAAAAAGATGAAAGTACAATAAATGCCACAGAGATGAAACAACCAAGCAGAATCGCAGGAAGAACGAAAATGGACAGAATAAGAAGTGAGAATATAAGAGAGGAGGTGGGACAAAAACAAATAATGACAAAAATCAATAAAAGACGAATGAATCGGTTTGGCCACATGAATAGGATGTAACCAACAAAGCTAGTAAAGAAATGTTGAAAGCGAAAACATGCAGAAAAAGAAGATAAGGTATACCTAGAAAGAGATGGATAAACCAGATAGCAGAACTAGATAGAAAAAGGGGCAAAGAATTACAAACGTTGAAAGAAATGACAATGGACTGAAAGCTATAAAAAAATGGGTAAAGAAAAATATCAAATAAACCACAATCCGACGCCCAACATGGGCATAAGGAATTATGAAAGGAAGAAGATGTGCAAAATAGATTGTTTCGACTTAATTTATTCTTTAACAATTTTTCGTTGCTACAGCAACGTCGAGTAAAAACATTTTCAGTCCATCTAAGATATTGAATGCTGCTTTTGAGCAGCAAGTCTTATATGGCACCTAGAAATACATATCTGATTACCTATTTCTAACAAATTTTATTTGAGTATTTTACACATCTGATTTGAAACTGTTTATTATAGTTAATGCCCGTTTTATTTTGTTGCACTTTTTATTAGCATTCGAAAGAAGATTACACGTCCTGTACAAAACAGTCGGGCTATCACGCGGTCCGGTCCAAAGCTCGGGTTTGATTCAAGCTGGGCCGAAGATTAACCATTTATCAGACTTTTTAGGCCTAAGTACGGTCAATCGGGCAGTTAGGTTCTGTCGGGTTGTTCGAGTCTCTCGATCTTCTCGGGCCGTTCGGGCCTGTTAGATTTGTTGAGCTTTTTGGGTCTCTCGGGCTTAAAGACTCGTTTGGGTTTGTTGGCCCTTTCGGACCGTTTGCAACTCTCCGGCCTGTCGCAATGTTTCAGTCGGATTTTTAGAATTTTCGGGCTCTTTTGGTCGTTATGTTTGTACTGATCCGAAGCGGATAATTTTCGTACTGCACCGAATCGCGATGTTTTTTTACCGACTCGGACAGACTACATATTTTTGTACTGAACCGCACCGGAGAAGTTTAGTGCTGACCCGGACATACTTTATTTTCATACAGAACTAAAACGGAGAATTTCCATACTGCACTGGTCCGAGATGTTGTTCGTACTGACTCAGACGAGCATAATTTTTTTACTAGCCCGGGCAAGCATTATTTTCATACTGAATCGAAGAGGAGAATTCTCGTATTACACCGTAGGCTGGGTTTCTTGATCTGGTCTTTGCGGTGCCCGGCGCAAAGCTCGGGTTCGGGTCAGGCCAGAGTTTGGAAAAGTCAGGGAAGAAGTTAAATAGAGAAGAGTCATGGAAATATCATGGAATTACGAAAATATAAATAAAAGTCAGGGAATTAAATATGATTTTGTCTGGAATTACTAATAACAGCAAAAATACTGACGTAGACAACAGGGCTGTCTCAACACGTTAGGCGTCTTAGGTGTAGAGCCGGATTTACTCTGGTGGAAGCTTTAGGCAAGAATTGGTGGTAGACCCCTCTCAAATCTCTTACTTTTTATAACGAGTTTAACATCACTTTTTTTAATTTTCCCAACAAATACTTAAAGATTTTACACAAATAGAAAGAATTACAAGTAAGCAATTGTTTCTAGAATAAAATATTATCAAGACTAGGTACAAGAAATTGAAAAGATGCTATTACAGGACCCTGCACGTTTAGGTTATAAATAATATCAGAAACAGCCTGCATCGATATTTTATTGAATGTCAATAAAGTAGGATATTGTTCTTTTAAAAATGGAGCGAAATTTAAAACTATATTTTGTTATACATTCCTTTGTTTTTGTAATTAATTATGACTAATATAAATAAAAAATATTTTTTAAAAAATCATAATTTTATCTTAAAAAAAAGAATTTAAAAAGTTGTTCTTTTCTATCCCTGTTTATTGATCTTTGTTCTTTATAATGCAAACATAAAATTTTGGTGGAGGTCCCTAGGCACTGCCTCGATTGCCTACACGGTAAATCCGGCCCTGGTAGCCCGAGGGCGTCACTTATTAAAGGACGCAAAAGTGAGGTTGCTATCCGTAGGGCATTCCACAAGAATCTTCCATCATGTCATTTTTTTGGAGACTGAGGAAAGACCTGCTTGTTTGATTTCGAGCCCGAAGGAGATCTCCTCATGTCCATTTCGGAGCTTCTGAGAGGATCCCTCATGGGGCCTTTGAAAAGTGGAATGTAATATCCTAAAATGCGCTTTAAATTGCGAACCAATTATTTTTGAAACGACTTCTTTGGCGTAATTTTGAATTTTATGCAAACTAGGATGTGATTCTTCTGCATCCTAACTATTTTCGTCAAAAATAAAATTATAAGCATAATTAAGTGCAGTTGCTTAATTAGAAACGCGTATATTTGCTATTCAAATCTAATTACAAAATCCTTTATAACTCAAACGTAATGACGCTCCAAGCAGTACGTTTATTTATTCGCAGTTAAAAGTATTCCGAGATCACGTGATCAAGCTCCAAACTCTATTCACTCGGTTCCTAGAACGAATAACTGAACTCCCCTATTATAGTATACCGATTTCATATCGCGACAAGACAAACAGTATTATAAGTAGTTCCATACAGGTTAATATACTCTTTTCAGGACAAATGTCAAAATATTCCCTCACCCACGCTGCATCAGAAAAATGTAAAAACCAATGGTAGTGGATCATCAATATTTTGTCGATTAAATTAGAAACGGCTTTGGTGAAACCTAATCTATCTGCTGCCACATCTGTTGAATTTAGAAACTTCCTTCAAGTGTAACTTCATGAATGTTGTGTTTAACCTAGAAATTTGAAATGTTTTAGAAAAATTGACTTTGAAATTAACTTTTTTACGTGTGTTATGTTTGAAGACAGTTTAAAACAAAAGAAAACAAGATCAGGCGGAGTAATAAAATTCTGAGTACAAGATAATTATTGTAATGTTCTTTTCAATATTAATTTCAAAATATCTAGATTTAATTTCAGAAAAGGTGACATTAATTTTAAAGAACGTTAGAGGGTAAAATTGTCAAGTGATAGCCTTAAAAAAATACAGCTACGTGCATTCAGCATTTCTTCGTAGGAACACTAGCACTGCACTTTTGCTGCGACATGACACGGTCTTCCACAAGAAAGTAACCAGGTGCGCAAACTTATCTCATTCTACTTATATTCTATGGTTAAATCTACAATTTATCGTTTTCGGGCGCTAGTTTTCAGTTCGAAACAGAAATTAAAAGCATCTGAAATTATAATCAGAAAAGATTTCGCCAAACAAATGCCAGGCAAGCAAAAAGAGTGGAGTAAAAAACGTCTGGACGCCGAACGGTGTTTTATAATGGTTAACAAGAACAATAAAAAATCTCGAATAAAAACAACAAAAGACCTTGATAATTTGTAGGATAAACGCACCTAAATGCGTTTGGTTCCAGATAAGTTATGGCAGTTGAAATAATTGCAATTTTTAGTTCTGTGTTATCTACCATACTCAGAGTTGGGCAAAATACAAAATACAAAATACTTTTGGGTAATGTATTTAAAATACAAGATACAAAATATAAAGAAAAAAATGGTATATACCACGGAATTAAAATGATCCTTTTAATCCTGAAAGTGAATGTGAATCGCACAAGGGATTAAGAGCAGTGGAGGACGCAGGGGAACAGCGTTCCCCTAGTTACCAATAAATACTAAACATTCTTTAAAAAATCTAATCATTTTTATATAATATATGTATAATCTGACAATCAGCGTTCCCCCACTATTTTTTCTAGCTATACATCACTGATTAAGAGACACCTTAGTGCTATGGTATGTACACTATTCTTTGGTTGGAATTCTCAAGGTATACAGAAACAAACCAATCAAGTGTCTTGTTCAATTCGAAATTTAGTAAAGTTCTGATTTCTTTTAAAAAATACTGAGGTTTCCAAACATTTTATAGGACGAGTAAAAGAACGACTTTATCTTCGATTCATTTACTGTTACATATAACTGCTTTCTTCTACTATACTCTAGTGACAAAAAATTAAAAAAGTAGTTTAAAATTTGTATTTAAAATACAAAATACAAAATACATGTCAAAAATGTATTTCAAATACATGTATTGTAATGTCATTTTAAAGTTTTGCATACTTATCCGAATTTTACGTTAAATTTTGCTTTAAATACATTCATTTAATATAAATTTATCGCTTCGTCTTACTTTTTAATGTTTAGCAAGTTGTTTATATTGCTAACAGATATTTTTCTTTGAAGTTCTGTTGTTAAGAATTAAAATGTGTTCGATAAATGGTTTTATACTTCTTTCATTAGTGAAATCCGATACATTATTTTATGCTGTGTGCTATTTTTAAATCTTTGTTATATTTTTCAGCTGTATTTCCAAGAAAGAACATGTTCGTAATTTGCTAATTCATGTCTGGCAGAAGACAGTTCTACAGTAAAGAAATGATATCCAGTAGTTTTCCATTTTCCAATTTATCGTCTGTATTTTGTTTGGAGATATCGTGTACAACTGACTTCTCTGTTTTACCAAACCGTTCCCTTTGTTGGTACTTTGTGATTTTCTCGGGGGGAGTCCAAATTTGGACACCGTGGAACGCGGGTGTTCACCGCGCCCTCCCGGGCCCAACCGGACCAGGTGCTTCTCGCGTTTTGTTTCGATCTTTAAGTGTGGCGCAAGGTTAATTTCGACATTTTTATGGCTGTGAATTTGCTTTCGTTTTCTATTTGGTTTATGGTTTATGGGCATTAATTTGCATTTTGAATTAATCCTCGAGGGAGGCCCCTTTGAGGATTAAAATATTGACGCATCATTGTGCGGATGAACGTAAAAATTCATATGCCGAAAGGTGTTACCTGCATTTTTACTAGTATGTGAAGATGAACGACAAGCTCATCGTCCCTGTCTTCATTAGAAGGATCGTGTAAAGAAGTAACCGTGTCGAGCCAGTTATTTGGAAATTATTTAGTTCCACTTTATTTTTGAGTTTTGGTTTAGTCATTACGAAAATCTCCGTTATGTACCTGGTGTTCTTTGTCTCCGCTATCTTCGTCATACTCCCTGGCTGATGGAATCAATATCCCATCTTCGGTGTCCATCGAGAGATCTGGTATTCTCTTCGTTATTAAGAAAATTGAAGTTTTGTGTTTGTGGAAGTTAAGTGTTCAAAAATTTATTGTGATTGAAACCATGCCTTCTCATAATTGAATTTAGTGTAAATTCAATTCTTTTGTATTTGGAAAAGTTTGTGGAAACTCAAAGGACCTCCAGATTTAGAGTAAGGAATAATTGTTTATGTTACATATATTTGTTGGTATTTTTATGTTGTTTTGTTCAAATGCTTTGAGTATTTAACGTTAATGTTTGGTTTATTTTAATGCTAGAAAAGTATCTTTATAGTGTATTCTTTCCGGAAAAATTTAGGGAAAACTATAGGTAGTTTAAATTCTATAGTAATCTTTTGAACGTTTTCTTTTTGTTTGAAGTAATACAAGTTCATACGTTCTAAATTTATTAATAGTTTTAAATCATGTTCCATTTTTGTTTGTTTAGAGGGGTTTAATACAATAAGTATTTTGCGATTTAATGATTTCTAAACGCATTTATTTGACGGATCCTTCAGACCTAATTTTTATGTAGTAATTGTCATTCTTTTATTTGATGTTTGTAAAGTAATAATTTCTTCAATCAACCATATCATTTTGAATCTTTTTGTGAATGTTTCTTTTACTCGATTTCAAACTATAATAATAAATCCATGTAGTTTAACTTTTGTGTTCTTATTTCTAGGAGTTTGTTTTTGTTTTATAAGCTTATTTAGGTGCCGTGATGATGGACCTTGGTTTCTAGCAACCCGCATAATATTTGATTTTGTGAATAATGCTTTGTTTATAGTTTTGAGAAACGAGAGAGAGGCTGGAGATTTATTAAGTTTATTTTATTTTAAGTTGCGGAACCAACAAAGGTTCTTTGGTAAGTAAAAGAGAATACAATTTAGTCTCCGGACACGATTTTGAAGTGTTTATCTACAGGGTGGTATTTTGGGTGGACCCTATATACAGCGTGTTCGTCGGTGTGGGGACAGGTCGACGAATTACATCGTCTTGTGTGGCACTGTCTCCTGGCGCCCTTTTGGTATCTCTTTTAGGCTTTTCAGCTAAAAGCTAAGTTTTAGGCTCAGGTAAGATCATCAAAGCCTGGGTTATTTACTATTTTGGAACCTACTCCCGTCTTCGGCATGAGCTATGGGCTTGAACATCTACCGATATCTGGCTTATACGGGACTTGTGCATACTTTTGGGCATTTTCCCGTTACAGTATTTCAAATACTGCCCAGCCCCGACCATACTTAGTTCTAAGCATTGTTACATTAATTCCAGAAAATAAAAATTTATGTCAATTGTTATCCTTTAATTACCTCCAGAACGTGATCGTGCTAAGATGACTGCCATTTAGTGCGTTTTTGTTAAAGAGAATTGCTTGCATTCTAATTGTAAGTAAGATTTACGCATTTTTCATAATGAAAATCTTTGTTAAATCAAAGCAGTTCTCCTTCTTCACATTGAATACAACAAATCGTGGTTTTTAATTGAACAAATAAAAAGTAAGGAAGGTCCGAGTGCTGGTGTTTACAGATTCGTCTAGTCACCCGTTCGCGGCCTCTCATTGTCGAGCACTTTGTACTGAAATCTTTGTATCATTATTGCTTGATCTTTTAATTGAATTTTGTTTAATTATTATCTACTTTTATTAATCTTTCCGCCATTTATCTGACAATTACTTTTTTGTCAAAATAAATCTAATTTTAGAAATTCAGTATACTCATAAGACCGATTCAAAAACTAAAAAACATGATAAAAAGGAAATCAAGTGCAAACAAAGATCCGATGTTAGTAAACACAAAGATTAAATTTACAAAGTGTCAAGAAGGTTTAACCGGTGGTACAAAAGAAAATGATCCGAAAAACAGATTGTGATAGATGCCTTTCATGGTATCATTTAAAATGCTTTCAATTTTTTTGGTTTACTATGGAGATAATGCTAATAAAGATTTTATTTGCAAACATGGGATCTAAATAAGACTTCCAAAAACTCGTATATAATCATTACATTTACATGTTTATAGCTTTGTTTATTTAACGGCCGGCTGCTGTAACAAAGTGCCGGTTCTGATAATTTGTTTATATATGTATATAAAAGTAAACGATTTTATTAGGTCCTTATGATGATATAGCATTTATGGATGCATAACTATAACACAGAAAGAAAAAATAAATATTAGTACTTAGTTAGTTTTAAATTTAAACGAGTTTGAAGTTCAAATATTGTTTAGGTTAGCCGGGTATTGGCGCGTTTACCCTAAATCTGAATCTTGAAAGAGTCAAATACTGGCAACAGAAAAGACTTGTGTAATGAATAATGATGTTTACACCTTCAATTGTCATTATCATTGCTACTTGATACCCAATTGATATTTCACATGCTTTATTATTAAGACTAATTTGAAGTGGGCGGACTACAAAAAATGTCTATTGTTCCTGTTTTGATACTGTACCGCTCTGCGTTTGAAAAGATTATATTAATCTAATGAAGATTAAATCACCAAAATAGTGCAAGAAACAAAATTCATCACCGATATTTTGCAAAGTAAAATCTTTTTGGCAAGAGATTTGTGACCATTAAGATAAGGCAGCCTTATCAAGTAGCCTTGATTTTTAAACTGTTCAATTGTTTATCTTATTATTAGTATGTGTTAATAGGTAAATATGAACATTGTTTATCGGTATCTACTTTATATAAATAACACCGCACAAAAAAAATCCAAAGGTGCATTTCTAATCAACTTACCGACAACAAAAATAAATCGTGGCCGTATTTGCTTTCTGAAAATTACCGAACGTCTATATGGGTATTATAAAATTGTTAATACTAATATAATAATTTTTTACTCCAGTTCGTAAAGTGGCTACTTTACACACTTCTACCGGTGCGTAAAGTTAGGTTTTAATTAAATGACAATTGTCCTGACAACGAGCAATTTATTTTAATAAAATTTTTTATTTTTTATATATATTCACTGGAGTAGAAAAAACTTTGTATGCAACTCGGATGTAAGCACCATTTTCGCAATCATGAGAATTTAAAACCCGAGCGGCAGCGAGGATTTCAAACTTTCTCATTCGTGCTAAAATGTTGCGCTTTACACCCCTGTTGCATAAATACTATTATTGCTTTTTTAAAGAATATGCTAATAGTAAACAATTTTAACTCTAAATCTAAATTCATTTACGAGACTACGAGGCTTGCTGAAAAAATTTCTGCAAATGCAAAAACCCAGATACAATTTAGTAAATGGCTTTATTGTTTTTCAAAAGATTCGCCCTTAGCATCAATACACTTTTGCATACGCGCAAACAAATTTTCAAAGCATTTTTTCCAATCTGAAGCCGGTACCTCAAAAACCAGTTACCTAAATGCCTCAACGGCTGCTTCAATAACGTTCACCAACATCTTGTTTTTGATTGTCGGGATTAGAAAAAAGTCATTTGGTGCTAGATCAGGAGAATACGGGCAATGCGACATCAATTTCCCTTTTTCATTGGTTAAAAAGTCGACACCTTGTGAAGCTGTGTGGACACAGGATGCGCAAATTTCGATTGTTTCTTCTAATTTCACCGATGACTTCCGGGAAACAAATGGTTGTATACCAATCAGCGTTCACAGTTCTTTAACCCCCTAAAGCTATGGTTGCCACATGTTCAGAAATACGGAAGAAACGAGCGATCATTTGCTTTGCAACACTGCGTGAACGAACAAATTTTGTGGGTTTCGACTCACCTCGAAACATCTAAACAGTGGATTGTTGGTTAGTTTCCGGCTCGTATGAGTAGTCCCAACCTTGGTCACCACTAACAATGACCTCAGTTGAATTTCTTCAGTATTTCTTTGCATCAATTCACACGATTCTTCTTTTGAGCTTCACTCAAATTATGTGATATCCAGCAAGTTTCCGTACGTTTAAATAATCGTGTAAAATTGTGCGTATTGCTTTCATGTCAATGCCCAAGGTGACCCATATTTCACGGTATGTCACATGCCGATCTTGCTCAATCATTTAACGCACATCAGCAACGTTAGTGGCAACAACAGACGTGGATGAACGGCCTTTACGAAATTCACCACTGAGAAAAGTTGTATTCGATTAAGATTCCTCAACAAAAATCGGATTAAGTCGTTGGATGCATTGTTTGAGTGTTAAGTTGCTTCGGAAATTGTAAAAAATCATTGCTCAAAAATGTTCACGCGAGAGTTCCATTTTTCCGCAAAATTACGTTTTTCAAAGCGGTATGTAAACAGAACTGGTTAGCTTGGGTACGAACTATCAACTGAATTATAGGTTAAAAGTGACAAATGTTTTGAATTTGACAATGGCAGAACACTGGTACCAGCGAGAGTAGCCGATTACAGACATTTTCCCAGCAAGCCTTGTAGCGATGAAATATTCAGCACCAATAGATGATCGTGATCAAGGTAGACAAGGAGCATTAAACAAGAAAGTTGCAAATGTGGGCAGTAAGTTTCCTGGTACTATAAAGAAGCTGAGTTTTTAAAGAAAGAAAACAACAATTAGCCCTCTGAACGCCAAGTCACCTAGACGAAGATGATGCACTAGGTTTTATCAAAAAGACTGCAAATTCCTCTAAAGGAAGTGACAGAAAAACGTCTGTCTCCATCAGTGACGTTAAAGCGAGTCAAACTAGGAATCTGAAGGGAATCTCGTTCGACTGGAAAGTCGGAAAATTAGCCAGTTAAACGAATTTTTAAAACCAGGAAAAAGTAAAGTATTGAAAAATCCGCTAATAGTAAAGATAAACGGTCAAGGTTAGCATATATGTTTATGGGAAAATAAAATATTAGAAATTCATAAAGAAAAGCTGTTAAAAACCGATATGAACAAAGAGGAAGGGCGAAAAATTACTAAATTTAATTTAAACTCACTGAAAACCAATATAAATCTCCAATTCTCACAAAGAAACAAACCTACAGGCTCTGAGATTTTTAACTAATAAAATTAATCGAATAATAAAAGTTCTTTGAAAGATCAGAACAACAGTTCTAAAAATATTTAAAAAAAAACAACTGAATTAGGCCCAACCAGTCTGAACGAACTGATAGACCTGAGAAGCCCGAAGAGCAGAGAAGCCCAAAAGGCCAAACAGACCTGCATGGCCCGGCAGGCTTGAAAGGTTTGACAAGGTCCAACAGCTCAACAAGACCGAAAGGCCCAATTGATAGGATGTATGTAGGCCCAAGAAGCTGGATAGATTTTTAAACTGAGGCCCTGCCCGGTCCAAACTCGAGCTCAGACTCGGGGATAATCTCGATGCGACAAAAAGAAAACTTGAACCACTCCCTGATCGGCCCGAAAGAGCCAATCAAAGATCCCGACAGGTCCTAGCCTGGCCCAACTGTAGATAAACTCGACGCGACAAGAATAAAACCCCGGACACTTCTTGATGTTTTTAGAAGAAGAGCTTCAAGGAATAAGTTGGAATACTTGAATAAATTAGCTGATCATATTGAGCTAATAGCTCATGTGCCAGTTCGAAATGTAAGATCTACGTTTATAGTTTGTTATTAAAAATAAGTTTGGAATTTTTTAAGATTGGAACACTAGCTGGAAATTTGACAATTAGGCACAAACGGAATGAATTTCCTTCGGATATATTTCTGATACTTGAGACTGTTGGTGCTAAGGTCACAATAGGTAATATGAACGAGAAAATATTTTACTATAGTGATCTTAGAATTATTTTATTGAATAATTATAATATTATAAAACAACATTATTTAATTCGTAACTCTTCTAATTAATTTTCTTCTAGTCAGTTCTAGAAGAAAAGAAGAAGAAATTGACCTACTACGCTACCTCAACTTTAACATGCAGAAGAAGGTAATGAAAAATATAATTTTGCCAAAACTTGATGACACATATAAATATGGAAGCTATAAGGTAGGTAAGATGTGGTAGAAATTTTAAAATTAATTTACAGTAAGATTTATTCAGATAATGCCGCGGGCTCAGAATGCTCACGCAGTGGTAAACGCTGGATTTTGATTGAAGCTAGATATAAATCAAACTGTCCAATCGGCCCGTATTGTCTATGGTGGAATTAATCCTAGCTTTCATCACGCAACAAAAGCCGAACAATATTTAATTGGAAAACAAATCTTTGACGATAGAACTTTACAAGAAGCTTTTAAAGCGTTGGATGAAGACATACACTCAGATAACGTCTTGCCTAATCCTTCACCTGAGGTTAGAAAAAACCTGGCGATATCTTTATTTGATAAGGTAAGTTGCAAAAACTTACAAAATATGTGTTTCATACAAATGCAATTACGCAGCATTAACGAACTAGCCCGTTGGCTGAGTGGTGAAAGAGGTAGTGCGGCATACAAGAAGCTCAGAGTTCAAATCCCACAACACGCGTTATGATTATTTTTATTTATTTTTTCTTCAAATTTTTAATTTATTTTTAGCTATAATTAACTGCAATAACAATAATAACAATAATTGATTTCTATCATGAAAAACGTTAATAATTTTACTAGAAAAAAGACTCATCTAATTTCAAAATAATGGTTGTGGTAGCAATAAACAAATCAGCAAATCTATAAAAAATAAGTTTCAATTTTAGGTCAAACTGATTTGTTATTGATTTGTTTATTGTAACTAGAGATGAAACGGATAGCAGTTTAGCCGGATACCGGATACCGGATATTCGGCCAACCTTGTAGCCGGATAGCCGGATATTCGGCGGAACGTTGCCGTTTGGTGCATCGCAAGAAGCACGCTTGCGTAGGCGGCGCGCGAACGATCGGGTGGACTCGGCCCAATTCGGGTCTTTTCGTTGATAAGTGTTTCATTCAATATTGACTTATTGTATTGATTGCAGTGCAGACACGTGCGTGATCGTTTTAGGTTATTATTTTATTTGTGCTCTTGTTATCTGAAGTATTTTTATAATTCTAAAAAGATTTAACAACGAGAAATGACA
Organism: Ignelater luminosus; assembly: GCA_011009095.1. NCBI lineage: Eukaryota > Metazoa > Arthropoda > Insecta > Coleoptera > Elateridae > Ignelater > Ignelater luminosus. The sequence continues at coordinate 769,146 of VTPC01090355.1, forward strand.
TCGGTGAAGAAAAAATCGCCTTTATGGGAATATTTTGATATAAACAGTGATAATAATAAGTTTGCTGTTTGTTTATTATGCAATGTTAAAATTTCTCGTGGCGGCGAAGGGAAAAAAGCAGGTATGTATCTAATTGCAATTCTTTTTTTTATCGAGTGAAGTATCTTGCAAGTTTCGTAACGTAATTAATTTGTTTCGAAGTTTTTAGTTTTTTTTACGATAGGTATTGATTGATTGACCGCGAAAGCCATGAAGTCACTTTCGGTTTTTTTTAATTGTAACTTGTTGATTATCTATCTATCTATCTATTCGTTAGGCACATTTACACTTATTAAAAGTTTATTTATAGCAGAGTTTTTTTTGATGGTATCTTATTTATAATCTAATTTTTTCTAGGTACTTCTGCCATGAAAAATCACATAAAATCAAAACATCCAGATGAATTCCGTGCACTGAATAAAGACTATGCCGCTGTCGTGCCTACTACAATTCATTTAGCCATTCCGGGGACAAGTTCGTCTTCAGTAGCAAAAAAGCAATTAACTATGACAGAATCTTTCGAAAGGAAATTGCTCTGGGACGGAAATGGCGCTAAAGCCAGAAAGTACCATTATTTAGTAGCCGAAATGATTGCACTAGACAACGAGCCATTATCCATAGTAGAAAGAACCGGATTCACCAGACTGTTAGAACAAGCTTTACCCCGCTATAAATTGCCAAGCCGGACTTATATTACCCAAAAAATCATTCCTGACATATATGACAGAATTTACGAGAAAATTAAATATAACATTTCGAGTGCTTTCGCTATTTCAGTAACTTCTGACATATGGACTTGCTTACACAACAATGCTAGCTTTCTGAGCTTCACAGCTCATTGGATATCACCTGAATTTAAACTAGAACACGGAGTTCTGGCAATGAAACCTTTCTCAGGTTCACACACAGGAGAAAATATAGCAAAGGAGCTTAACATTGTCGCGAACCACTGGGATATTAAGCACACTAAAATACATGTACTCATTCATGATAGTGGCGCTAATACGGTGAAGGGTGTTCGTTTGGCTGAGTACGATTCTGCTAAATGTTTCATACATACGCTTCAAAGAGCTATAAATGAGTCGCTCAAAGTCCAGGCTGAAGTGACAACAATGATTGCTACTGGAAGGCGACTTGTAACGCACTTCAATCACTCAGGTTTAGCTCAAGAAAAACTGCTGAGGATTCAAAAAGAGCTAAATTTACCCGAGCATCAGTTAGTGCAAGATATTAGCACTAGGTGGAATTCCACTTTTTATATGATTGAACGTTTGTTAGAACAAAAGCGGGCCATATCATTGTATGTTACTGATCACGATACACTCATCAATTTGACAGCTCAACAGTGGAGTTTAATGGAGCAATGTATCAATTTATTAAAGCCCTTCGAAGAAATAACCAAAATAACAAGTTCTGGTCTATCCTGCGTGTCGGAAGTAATATCACACGTTGCTGCTTTAAATAAATACTTAGATAAAGATCAAACTGAGCAAAGAACTCCTGATTTATCACATATGCGGGCCTCGTTAAAAGCTGAATTAGAAACTCGTTTTAACTCCATAAGTCAAGACTCAAACTACTTGATTGCAACTTACCTAGACCCGAGATTCAAAACAAACTACTTGGGGGTGCTTGATGCAGAAAGAGCGCGCCAAGAGATTCTATTGGAATATTTAAAAATGTCTTGTGAAGAGTCCTCCAGTAGCAGTTCATCTTCAACACCGGCTAAAGAAAGTAGAGGAGAAGAGACAGAGTCAGCTGTATCTCGCAAAGCTCATGACACGTTTTGGGATTGCTTTGGTGAGGTAGCAAATGAAAACAATACTAGCCAGGTTCAACGTGAAGAAAGAATGTGAGCTTGATTTTTATCTTAAGTCAGTGCGAATTGATCGCAATCGTGACCCTTATTCTTGGTGGGCAGCTAATGCTAAACAGTACCCAAATTTAACAAAGTTTGGCAAAATCTATCTTTCAGCACCTTGCAGCAGTGTGTACAGCGAAAGACTTTTTTCTGAAGCTGGCCTTATTTACGAAGACAAGCGAAACCGCTTGCTACCTCTTAATGCAGAGAAATTGGTTTTCATTCACCATAATTTGCCCTTAGTGCAGTATGAGTACTAATTCATTTTCTAAGTTGTAGAATTATTGTGTGATTACTGATTGTATTTCTTAAGTGATACTAACTAAATAAAGCAATTCATTACCTAAAAATATTTTTTTTAATTCAGTATTCGGCCGGATAGGTACTAGTAGTTATCCGGTATTCGGCCGGATAGTATTTAGGCCGCCGGATAGGCCGGATACCGGATAGTTACCGGATAACCGTTTCATCTCTAATTGTAACCCTACAAATAAATAATTTTAAAATTGTATTTAAGTTTTTCTTAGTAAAATTATTAAAGTTTTTCATAATAGAAATAAATTATTGTTATTATTGTTATTGCAGTTAATTATAAAAAAAGGAGGACAAAAGAAAAATTTATAAAAGAAATAGAAATATCCATGAGGTACCCCCGGGGGGGATTAGAACCCTTACGTTCTTGTATTCCACACGACCTCCCTGACCACTTACTTAACGTGCTCGTACGTTAAAGCTGCGGAATTGCAGCATTTGTATTACAGTTTCTTACATTTTATTAAAAATTAATAATGAAACATAATTCGTTAATAATAAGTAAATAAAATCAGTCCTACCCTGTGTAATTTTTAAATTATGAACATTTTTTGTATTTATGTAATTGCTGTAATATCCACTGGGAAGATAATACAAACTGTTCATAAATGTTTCTTTGTTCAGTTGACTATGGAATCTAATTTTGATGTGCCGCCTTGTTGTTTATTTCAATAACTAATATATCAATCTAGTTGATTTTGTGCTGAAATTTGTTGTATTGTTCTACATTTTATTTATTATTTGTTTTTTATTTATTTATTGATATTTGTTATTGTTTATTAACAACTAATCTTAACTTATCAATTCTTAAAAAACATAAGATAGGGCAACCATCCTAACAACGAAGCAATGCGTGTAACGTGACAAACATTCTGATACATATCCTGTTTCTCAAAAAGCTGCAAATGCAGCCGCAACCATAATTTCATAGCCCACTGGACCCAGAAACATTAATAAACACTTTGTATAAGCAAAAGTGAAAATTAGCAGATATGTAAACTAACTTGCAAATGTTTTGACCTCAGGAAGTGAAAATAGACAACACATTTTACAGTTTCGGCAAAAGAAATGAAATACGTTCATAAATATAACTTGGTTACTGGTTTTAAGAAATCTATCTTAGTTGGCAACATGCTTACAGCTACCTGCGCCACAACAAAAGAGTAAATAAACGGTAAATATAATGCCGTAAATGTTTAATATTTTGTTTTCTTTAGCAGGTAGGTTTGAAAGTCAACCGAGTTTTTGTAATTTGCAAAAAGAATCTATTTCTTTATGTATAATTTTAAAATGATTTACATATAGGGTGTTAGTGAACTAATAGTAGTCCGGGAAACTGGTGGTAGGGGACATCAATACAAACAGAAGAGTCTTATACAACCATGGTCAAATCTCAACGGTTTTCCCAGAAATGATTAATAAAGTTCCAGACTTTCAGACGTTATTATTCAATATCTAATGTAGATTCCACTTTAAGATTTGTTCAGAAGATTGGTCTCATCCAGCCTAATAAAAAAGTATTGTAAAATTTTTTTGTAAATTTATTAGTTTAGCCACAAAAGAACAAAATGCATTAAGAAAAATGCATGAATAAAATTACTAAGAGAATTGGCAACTCTGCATTAGTTGAAAAGGAAATTTCTCTTTCACACTTTCTCTTTCTTTAACCCTAGTCAAACCAGACATTCCAGTAAATTGCGGGTGGTTTGTTCCTTTTGCCGTCAGCTATCTTCTTTTATCTTGGTCAAAGAAGTAAACCCATCTTTGTTCTGCTTTTAAGCTTGAAGTGCACCCCCTAGGAAGTTTACGTACAACGGTACTAGTTTAAACCGGAAAAAAGACAAATTATTTGTACAGAAAATACGCTAAAATTCAAAACATCTGAATTTAGAGCAACAAATAAGCTTTTGCAACCAGCCATGTGATTGCAATCATTTCAGGTTTAGTTTCTTTTAGTGCGCAATGGACGCTTATTACACCCTTATTATTACTTTTCTAACATCTTTTTGCAATGCTAATAATTTAGATAATTTTAAATCAAGGAATACCTTGACATGCGAAGATGAGTGTAGGTATTTTTTAACAAATCCCCTTTTTCTAAAAAAAAACACGTACTCTTTAAAGTCAAAGAATTATTCAGACTTTCGATATTAGCACAAAATAAAATCGTAAGCAATCCAAACAGCAATTAAGCTTGTATTGTTTTACAATAGACATTTTTCGGTAATCACAATAATCCCCTTTTTGTCTAAGTATTTCAACTTACACTGTATTATTAATTGTGTAAAATTTTGTTGAATGATTGTTTCCAGCAAAGCCTAACATCAAACTAGCTACAAGTAACTTTTTTAATTTACTTTTTTCAATTATTCCCTAAAAACCAGCATTAAACAAAAACCACATTTTACGTAAATTTACATTACAAGAGTCTAGTTTTAAACGATTTGTACAATACCGTTCTGTTGCTTAAAGAAGTAACAACCTACACCCCTTTTAAGTAGGTTCAACAAACAGAAGATTATTTACGGTTTTATGACAAAGGATTCATCCCAGGTAAAACTTCTTAAGAAATTGAACTCAACTTTATGTGATTTATTAGGGAGTGTCTAAAATAAATTTGCAAAAGGCTATAATCAAGGTTTTAGAGCGACACCGATGTCAGATAGTGCTAGCTGTTTTTCACATTTTCTCGAAAACGGAGCAAGATAGAAACAATTTTTACTAGAATTTTCTATTTCAAATGACTTTTCCTATTACCTGTTTCACGGAGTACTATTAGTTTACTAACACCCTGTATAATATGACGAAGAATTCTGTTTTAAGTATGTATTAAAAGTATGAATTCTCAACATTATAAATTATAAATACAAGAGTTGTATTGCTGGGTAAACGCGGGTGTACGCCGTATACATATAAAAATAAGATTTAAAAAGTGTATAGGTAAATGCAAATTCAGAAAATACTCGGACTTCTTTCAGTAACGATTATTTCGAAGAACTTTAGTTTTTTAAATGTTGAACTTGGGAAAAGAGGATTAATTGACGTTACCTGTTGGCTTGAGAATTTATTTGTTTATTTCATTTCATGTTCCAGTTAATGACTCACTACAGAAAACTGACATTTTGTGTATATACTAGGGATTCTGATTTTCCCGGTTTTAAATTTTCCGAGACTCAAAAGTTACCATGCAGCTTCTCCCGGAAATTCCCGGCACTCGGGAATTATTTAATAAAACATACATGGCCTGCGATTAAACTTCCCAACGGTAGTAGTAATGTTTGCCATTTTATAAAATTCGTAGAAAATCATGAATACAAATTCTTTTAAGATGTTCAAGGAATATTGTACGCAGAAGGGTTTGTCGGTAATTACACCCTACTGCCACAAAATTTATGACAGTTTGTAAAGGATGCCATCACAAGAAAACAGTTGTGTTACAGACATTGTCAATAATTAAGAATAGAACCTCAGGTCATAAATCTACGACTGAAGATTAGCAACGACAACTTAGAAATTTTTACCTGAGAATTGTAAAATAAAAGCACTTTATGCATAATTCTGTACTTTTTCAAGTAATAAAGATTTGATATGTATTTTTCCCGGGACTCGTGTGTCTTTGTCCCGAGACTCGACTTAGGAAAATCTCTGAAGATTCCCGGGAATTTTCGTTTCAGAAACCCTAGTATATACCTTCCCAAAGCATAATGATTTAGCAATACAACACTGCTTATAACAAAATCACACATACTGTTTTGCCTTTATAAATTTTTTACCTAACTTTAATTTTTTAAAAAGTTTTTACTAAATATTCTGTAAATTTGTGACTTGCCCCTAAAAGAATTACAAAATAAAGTATATTAAATAATAAAATAATAAATAGTTACACTTCTTAATTCTGTAATGAATCGAAAAATACAAAATAATGCAAACAATGATAATATTAATAAAAGGCACTAAAAAACCACAAAAAACTAAAACAGTAAAAATATTAAATAATATAATTAATTAGCAAATTTTAAAAGTAAACATGAGAGATAAATGGGTTATGATTATAATAACTTAAAAACTTAAAAACTAAAATAATCTAAACACGTAGTATAAAAATAAATAGGTAAATAGAGTTTCATTTATATTATGTGATCCAATAAATTTCACTTCGAGGTTGGCCTTGTAGAGAATGAATCATGAATTCTAAAGAATTACATGATCCCCACATTCGGGAAACTACATTTGTTTTTCTTAGAGTATACATTCCTCTAGAGTTTCCTAATTTTATAAATTCCTTCTTGTTTTTACCAGTGTATACGTGCGATAGGTAGGTATATGTTGTTTATTGTTAAAATCTAACAAATTTCTTTTGTATTCTGTTTGTTAATAAGAATAAAGAAAAGTTCAGTTAATTTCTGTTTTGATAGTTGACCGTTGACCCAAATTTGATACGACATTTAAACTAACAATTATTTATTATTTACCGCCTTATAGCGGATCTTTACCTTTCGATAACTGTATCCACAAGATGGTAAGCTACAGGTACAGTTTTTATGACAATGATTACCTTGGTATCTATCCAGCAGATTTATGAAGCGATGGAAAGACCGGGTCTTAATATACACATCTAGTGCAAAATACAAACTGCTCTAGTTGTGTATCATTCTATACATGGTCAAATTCGAGTCGGAAGTTTTTGGAGCACAGACTATAATACTTTAGGTTAGTATCTAATGTAAAAGCCATTATTATCGATACATTCTTGTAGTCTTCGCGGCATAGATAAGACCAGTTCCCCGCAACTGTTCCCATACACGCATAACATTGTAATGTAGGACATCCACTGTTCTTATATTCTCCTCATTTTCCCAATTGCGCACTGCTGCTGCCTAAAGGTTTTCGATTGGGTTCAAGTCTGGGGACTTCGTGGGCCATCTCACTGCCTGAATATCTTCATGTTCTTCAAACCACTCGCGAACTATCCTTGCCGTATGCACTGGTGAATTATCGTGCACAAAGACAATATTATTATCAGGATAAATGGCCCGCACGGTCGGTAGCATTACGTTTTCCAGCACATCAACGTATTCTGCTGCGGTAAAATGAGGACTGATTCTCGCAAGTTCGCCAGGTCCAGCACTAGACATCCAACCCCAATATCCAGAACTTATGCGACCTCTTCGTGTAAACGGCTGGATGTGGTTTCTATCGTATCGGATATTATTGGGCCTCCACAATATCTTCCTGTAATCTTCAGATGAGCAAAACACTTTTTCATCACAGTCTCCCAATCTCAATTAATGTGAAGCTGAGCAAAACGAAGACGCTGGTTTGCATGCGCTTCCATGAGGTCAGGTTTTCTAGCCGGAATCCGACTATGAATCCCGCTCTTATGTAGTACCCGAATCACAATATCTGTACTACAAGGATGCTGTAACTGATCCCTTATAATAGTGGCCGTTGTAAAGGGGTCTTCGTTTCATTTAGAACGTATCGTCGTCCCGTTCGGGGCCTGTTTATTAATGGCCTTCCATTTTCTGCGCCTTCTTGATGCCTCCTGATCCATTGGTTGATTTGCCTTACCTAGAATTAATAGTTGCGAATTATACTGCATAACAAATTCTTGAGTTTAATGTGATACAGTTTAAAACACTAATTTATTAACTAATTATAAGTATAATCTAGTTTATAATACACACTTACTGATAAATCCACACGTTCCGAAATCTCATGTTTTGGAACTCCACCTTCCCACATGCTGATAATCATTCCCCTCACTTCCAGGGTTGATTCATGTTGACCCAATAAACGTGGCATACTTTAAGCTTTTATTAAAACTAAACTTAATTTCTAGTAATATGCTCTAAGAAATTCTTTCACTGTAAAGAATTATACCGGCGAAATAACTACGCTAACCCGTTTAAAATAACCAAAGTGGCAAGAAAAAAAAAATGTTAGTGCAGGATAACAATAAGTTTCGAAAGTTTAAAGATTTTAAAACTTGGGAGGTGGTAATTTAACAACAGTTAGATGACTTATAGAGACATATTTTCAAAAAAGAATGTTGTGTAAATTTATTTAAAATCGGTTATATCTAAACATAGTAATGCCTATTTACTTATTTTGTTAATTTCAGAAAAACTCTTATTTTCATACCTTTTAAAGATCGAAATATCAATATCATGTAGAGTACTTAATTATACGTAAATATTAATATTTGTTGACTGTGGGTTAATAAAGAGATAAGAGTCATGACAGGTTTGTAAACAGAAAAGTAAAAGGGGTCGTAAATCTTGCAAAATACTTTAAAATTTCTTTGAAAGACTTTTTCCTAACTGTATTTACCGACCTGGTCATATCTTCGTGTTTACTTTAAAATTTGTTTAGAGGACTCATTCCTTATTGTGTTTACTACTTTCATCCCTATCTAATTTATGTTTCTGTCAGTTGCATTGAAAACTGCATTTCGTAGCTTAAACCTTTTTTTTTCGTTGCTTGGGACAAAACATTTGCAAGTGAGTTTACATTGTACTGCAGAGACATAAATCGGCGTTGCCACTTATTCCTTCGTTCCAGAAAAATTTCCAGAGTTTTTGTATCTTTTACCACCTAGATAATCTGGTGCCAGGTAGCTTCAGTTAACTTAATTCGATTGGTGCGGTGAGTGCTTCCTCAATTCTTCAACACTAACTGTTAAGCTACCTGCACTTGATGCATTTTGATACACCGTACAACATATTTGTCCCCAACAAGCCAAAGAACTTACAGATATTGGTTTTCATAACATTATCAGATATCTTAGAAAATTCTAGGAAAAATGCTGGAAATTCTCTCTAAACCCTCGTAGACACTAAGTAACTAACAGATTGTTAGATCGAAAATTATGTCATGCCATTCAAAATGTAGAAAAAACCTTTAAATTTACAGAATTATTAAGTTGTAAATCGAAATTAAAGACTTACACAGATATTAATTTTGATAACTTGCTAGAAAACATACTACAAGCCAAGCGGGGTGCAAACCAAGCGGATCAGATTACAAACTATACGGAGTCGGTTCAGGTGCCTTGTAACAGCGCAATTTAATTATAATGTCCCGAGCAGGTTAACCGGCCCTACACGATACAATCCCACTTGGCCGGTCGGACTGTCAGAACTATTCTACGGCCAGCGAAAGTGTCGCAAAAGCATTCGTGTGGATCGTTTGCTGCCGGAACCAGCGAAAACAATCGATTTAACAAGTAAAAGGGCATGAGGATAGAACGGAGAGAATAGGGGCACCTAAATAGCATCGGGTCTCATCAGGTACTTGCTATTGTCACTGGACAGTGGATATTCACTATTCACGAATGGCTGGAGCTCGAACTGGATGATGAAGTAAACTGGCCGTTCAATGGTCGGGCTCTTACACTGATACCGGTTCGTTCTTACATACTAGCAAGTATAAATTATATTAAAGATCAGAAAGTAATTACAAAACGTAATTGTGTAAGCGCTTTACAGTCGTTGAGATGGGCACCAGTCATATCCTTCTATCCACAACACAGCACGCATTAAGAGTGTCGACAACGATGAAGGTGTGCCTGCAAATAGTCGTGCCTGGTGTGGAATCTGAAGCAGGCTACAGCCAGGTTTCCGGGAAGGTCATGAGGCAGACAGCCGCTGGGTTCCAACAGGGAGGACCACTGCTTGCCCTCCGTTTTCACAGCATGCCTGGCTTTCACCTCACGTCTTAGTACTCCTCTTAGCAGGCTTTTTTTCTGTGCTGAATTCCAAAAGTACTTGGGGTTGTTGCCTCTCCGAGCCCTCTTACGCCAGTCTATCAGCTTCCTCGATTCCCCTGATTTCACAGCGACTGGGGATTTGCTATAGGCAGATAGTCCACCACTCTGACATCAGTTGCTGACTGCGGTGGACGTGAAAGTCAGAATAGCTGCCTGGGAATCAATGAGAAGAACTGCTTTATTTCCAAGCTCGACTTTAAGGCGTTCAAAGGCTAGGAGGACAGCCATTACCTCTCCACCAAAATTCGAAGGTAATGCCCCGATTGCTTGCGAGATCTGAAAGTTTTGTGTGTGGACTCTTGCGCCCCCATTACCATCAAGCGCCGAGCTATCGGTGTACACGTGGATCCACTCTATGAGTGAATATTTTTCATGAATGGTTCCCAACGCAATGGCTCTTGCATGGTTGGTGAAGTTTTACTTCTATTCATCGGCTCGATCAAGTCCTACCTCGTCTTAGGGATGTGGCGCATTAAAACATTTTTTAACTGAATATTCTGGAAAGGGTACTCTCTCTTTTGTATCCAAATCATATGCATTTCCAAGCTCGGACGCTTTTACAGAAAAGGATTTCTGTATTTTCAGTAGTTGAGTGGGCCGCTTACAGTTTTTCCAGTAGTCCATCTCCAGGCATTGAGACTTACAACTTCCATGTCTTTTCTTACCGATAGGGGATCTTACACCGGTTTGCAATTTCATCTCGTTAATAGGGGCAGAGCTGGAACCCCCAGTTATCAATCTCAGGGCTTGGTTATGAGTTTTATCTAGCTTCTCCAAAGTCTTGGGGGCCGTGGAAATCAATTGGTTTTCATACTCCATTACTTCAGACTTTTCCGTGGCTCCCCATTTTGTTTCTGTTAGTCTCCTTAGTAACCTCACTCGCTTACATCCCTTCTGTGCTAACTGATCGACATGCTTTGACTAGTGCAACTTAGTGTCAAGCTGAACCTTTAAATTAGTAGCGGCTTTCATTTTACTTAGGGAATGGTACTCGTAAAGTAAAGATAGTCCTTCTGGTTGCTTCGTGGACGGTATAAACAGTGGGAATTCCGATTTTACTGGGTTAACGATTAATTCATTTTCATTAGCCCAAGATGAAAGTTGGAATAAAATCTTATTTATGGTCGCCTTTAACGCTTCTATCTTACTGTTAGTTGCCCAAATGGCTAAGTCATCTGCATAAAGTAGAACTTGGGTACCAAGGATACTCTGGACTGCAGAAATAACATCGTTGATCATTGGATTAAACACAACAGGACTGATGACAGATCCTTGAGGCAGTCCTTGCCAGATCTGCCTATACTGAAAAAAGACTCCGCCATACTTTACGCGTAAATACCTCTGTGAGAGAAAGGAGGAGATAGCCCTGTACATATTTCCATTGAGGCCGAGGGATTGTCGTTTACTAAGTAGTTTCTTCCTCGGTACCCGGTCAAAAGCACTCCTAAAGTCGATTAATACAGCCAGAGTGCTCTGCTTGTGGTGAGAACAGTCCTTATTCTCCTGCGTTAGCTTTGCAACTTGCTCTAGTGTCCCTCCATGTCTTCTAAAGCCAGCCTGTTGTCCCTCTCAATTGCTACTTGTAGCCTAAGCAGCAACATTCTTTCATATATTTTGTAGAATATGCTCGTTAGTGATATGGGCCGAAAGCTTGGAGGCGTATTTGGTTTCTTGCCCTTCTTGGGGATAGGAATAACTTCTATACTGACACGACCTTTCAGATAATGGAATTATTTAATGTCCCTTATATTTCTATTATCGCGTGTAAGAGCTATGAAAGTATCATGAAAGGCAGTTCACTCTATATAATTACCGCTATAATTAGGTAAATAATTAATAAGTAACTGAACTTTATGCAAAATACCGGAACGCATTTAGTTTTCTATATCTAGATGTTCGTGATAAAATATTTCAGAAACATCCGGGCGTTGTTAACTTTTACAGTGCGAAAGACATCCTTGGCTTAAACACCTTCATGCCGCCGAATTCAAACGTTCCAGTTGGATTTATTCCCCCTAAAGGAATAGTACCAGAAGAATTATTTTGTAGCGGTGTCGTGAAATATTATTTACAACCCTTAGGTATTATCGTGGCAAATAATCAAGAACTGGCGGAAATGGCCGCAGGTATGGTAAAAGCTGACTATAGTCCTGGGGAAAAACCTTTCCTAAGTATCAGACAAATATTGGCAGCCGGTGTTAACGATAGAATCCGAGAAGACGCTAGTCTGAAAGCTAGTCGTAAAGCTAATTGTGTAAGACAGTTTTTACTTTAATACCATTTTCATACCACAGGAGAAGATATTAAGCATGTCGTCAAAGGGACTTTTGATACTACTTGGCAATATCATTATCATATGGAAACTCAAATATGTGCCGTGGTTCCAAAGGAAGATAGTCTGGATATCTACCCAGGTACACAATGGATGGATCTTATCCAAGTAGCAGTAGCAAGTGTCTTAAATATATCAGAAAATTAGTAAGCACAATCTTAATAGGAAGATACAAAAAAATAATAAGTAGTTTTACAGTATTAATATAATCGTTAAACGTGTTGGAGGTGGATACGGTGCAAAGCTTACTAGATGTTCACAAACTGCTTGTGCTGTTGCTCTAGCAGCACAAAACTACAAAAACCTGTAAAAATGCATATGTCTTTTAGTATGAATATGGACGTTGTAGGAAAGCGATATCCTTCTGCTGCAGATTACGAAGTTGGTCTTAATGATAAAGGTGAAATACAGTATTTAAATCATTCCTATTATTTGGATTACGCTGCGGGTGGAAATCAACCGATAGTAGACAAGGCAATTGCTATCTTTGTAAGTAGTTACTTGCACGATACGTGGAGCGTAACAGGTTACAGTACACAGACTGATAATCATGCAGGTGCGATGGTACGTGCCCCAGGTTAGTAAAAAGACAGCAGTGGTTTTGCATAGTAACAAACTGGCTTTGTAGGTAACACTAAGGTAATGGTTATAATCGAAACAATAATGGAACATGTAGCAATGGAGCTGAATATACCACCTCTTGATATTAGATTAGCAAATATGGATCAAGATCAAAATAAGGCAACATTGAAATTTATCAATGAATGTAGGCAATGGTGTGATTATGATAACCGTCTGAAAAGTGTAGAAGAGTTTAACAAGGTAAAAAGTAAAGTTTATTCATTTACTTATCATATCCAAAAAGTAATTTTTTTAGAACAACCGTTGGAAGAAGAAGGGTTTATCTCTTGTTCCAGTGACTTATTTGATAGGATACATTGGAAACTTGAATTCTAGAGTATTGATATATGCGGGTGATGGAACTATTGCAGTATCACATGGAGGCATCAAAATTGGTCAAGGGATTAATACCAAAGTATTAAATTAGGTAGCTGTATTATGGTCTTACAAAATTCATTTAATTAAACATTTAGGTTGCGCAAGTCTGTGCTTATGCCTTGGGTATTTCATTAGACATGGTGTCTGTAAAAGCTAGCAGCAACTTTGTGTCACCTAACAATTTCGTTACTGGTATAGGCATTACTAGCGAGGAAGTTTGCTATGTAAAGCTATTATTAATAATTAGCACAATTTACAATAGTGGATTCTTTTAAGGCGACCTTGAGAGCTTGGTGAGACCTTATTACAAAGAATGAAACCAGTGAAAGACAAAATGGACTATCCTTCGTGGAAAGAGTTAGTTAAGCAATGTCAACTGCAATATATTGAACTTGCGGCTTCACACATGTACATAAAATCAATGTTCATCTTTATTTGCTGGCATATGTGAGACTTTTATAACATTTCAGGTATAATCCGTACGATCCAGTACAAACCTATGCTGTATACGGTGTGTGTGCTACTGAAATAGAAGTGGATATTCTAACGGGAATTCATCAAGTAGCTAGAGTTGATCTTCTGGAAGACACAGGTGAGAGTATGAGCCCATCAATTCACACAGGGCAAGTGGAAGGAGCTTTTATGATGGGATTAGGGTTCTGGACAACTGAGAAACCTGTATTTGATAATGAAGGGCGTATCTTAACGGATAGAACGTGGAATTATAAGATTCCATGCGTTCTGGATATTCCCATAGATTTCCGGGTCAAGTTTCCTAAAGATAATCCAAATCCTAATGGAGTTCTTCACTCGAAAGGTACTATCAAAGCTGTATTTATCAAACCGGTGGTAAATTATGATTTACGTTACAGCAACTGCCGAACCACCTTTATGTCTTTCATGTTCAGTACCTATTGCCATTAGAGAAGCCGTCGCTTCAGCAAGGAAAGAAGCAGATGCTAATGCTCAAAAGTGGTACCCAATTAGTAAGTGGCACTAAATACTATAGATTTTAATTATTATTAAAAAAAAATATATTTTAGGTGGACCGTCAGACGTTGAAAATACATTTTTAAACAGCTTAAATGATTACAAACAATACACATTATAAATTTTTAACCTTTTTGTTGTAAGCTTCTATGTATATTGTACTTATAAGTTTAATAAAGATACCTGTAAAATAGAGAGAGAAAAAGAATGTTAATATGTTCATTGTTAAATGTCAAATCCTTCTTAGAGTATTTCTAAAAATAGGGTTCAAGCTTTCCTGTCAAATGTTTAAAATTCTTTGAAGATCATTTCCTGGTCTTAGTTGATGAACTAAATGAACTGTATACAGAAACATGTTAGCTTTTTAGTTGATTTGTAGTGCGTTTGCATTTTTTTTACCTCAAGTGCAAACTAAGCAATATCACGATGAGTAATACATACTCTCTACCAAATATGAAGACGTATTGGACCAATTCTAAGTATTTTAATACGTTAGGCTTCAGTTGGACAGAAGATCGGCCACAATCCTTTGATACATTTAGAGAAATATAAATGAGTGAACCACTGTTACGTTATCTGGATTATAATCATCTCCTTATACTAACCAGCGACGCATCTCATTTTGCCATAGGCGAGGTATTAAAGCGAAGTGAAGTGGGTAGAAATCTTCCCAATGCCTATGCCTCAAGAACGTTGAACAATGCAGAGCAAAATTACAGTACCGTAAAGAAAGAGTTAATTGAGTATGTCTTGGAGTATCAAGCATCTTAGGACCATAAGTCACTAATTCGATGGAGACTTAAGTTAGTCGACTACGCTTACAAAATAGTATACAGACCAGGTAAGTAAACTTCAAATGCTAACGGTTTAAGCAGAATACAACTTAAAGATGCGCAAAGTAAAATGCAAATTTTAAATTTGCAATATTCGTATTTAGATTTTATAAAACAGAAATCTAATTTTTCTTTGAATCCAGGTGTAATTGAAGCAAGTGAGGATTTATTGCAAATCTCTGAAGAGTATAGTCTAGTTTATTTTATAAGTAAAGATGTAAAATGTAACAAGAAAATTTCTGAAATATGGATGCTCTTAAGAGTCACAATACTAAAACATAGTCTCCTTTACATGGTAGTCAAGAAAAGTTATTTTGACAAACCAACTTATGAAAATGTTTGTATCACAGTAAATAACTTGAAACAATTTTGTACCATTATAAGATTAACTAATTTAAAAACTTTAATCATTATGACATAAAAAAAACAATTCTTATAAATTATCAGAAAATCTTTACTTAAAAAGAAAAGAGAATTTATTAAATTGCATTCTGCACGTATCTTAAAAAAATTTTTAAAAATCTCTGATGTATTTGCAGGTAAACTGCCTTGTTCAATGAATGTTCGTATTTTGTGAGGATGGAAGCAAAATTGTCTATTCTTTTTTGATTTCGTGGGCATCTGCGCCGATCCAT
The DNA here is from genome assembly GCA_011009095.1 of Ignelater luminosus. Lineage (NCBI taxonomy): Eukaryota > Metazoa > Arthropoda > Insecta > Coleoptera > Elateridae > Ignelater > Ignelater luminosus. The sequence continues at coordinate 784,918 of VTPC01090355.1, forward strand.
TAAACACCTTCTCTTAAATACTAACCTCAAAATAAAAACCACTGATAATTTTGTTTGCACAACAATTTATTAAATCAACCTATTTAGAACTATAGAAGATGCTGAAACCAGACGAGACTAATTCTCAGCTTCCAATCCAACGATTTGGGGAAGTTTGATCGAAATAGTCACGAACGGGAAGTGTAAGATGCGGGAGAGCTCCTTCTTGCTGGAATACCAGTTGATCCTTCAGGTAACGCTTGTCATTTTTGATGATTTCAGTTAGTACTGGATCAATGAATTCCTGCAGCAATTGCAAATAGATATCCGCAGCCAAATTGCCAGCTAGAGAAAAATGAGTTACAAGGCAATCACCAAAAATGCCTGCCCAAACATTTAACTTTACTGTTCGTTGGGTATGAACATCATGAAATATTCTTGATTACGATCTGTCCAATAGCGACAATTACGATGATTTACCGTACCATTTACAAAAAAGAGCATTCATGAGAAAAACAGACATTAAATAGAAAATTTGGATAATTCGTCGCTCGGTTACTTATAACCTCACAGAATTACAAAAGACAGCCAAAGTCGTCTTCTTTAAGTTTCTTTAGCAACTGAATCTAGTGGTGTTTTAAAATTTGTTGAATACTAGTTCTACTAATACCAGATACAGCAGCAACATGATCCAGAATACCGCCACTTCCACTGCTTCATTTCGCACGGAGTTCTTAGCATTTCTCTTTTTACTGAACACGAATCATGTTTTCTGGAATGTTTCCATTAGCTCTAACTCTAAAATATGATTGCGGCCTACATGTTTATTTGCATGTCGCTGATCGAACAGCTCAGTAGTTCTGTTTGCATTTTCATTATTTCCAAAGAAAAGTGCAATCATTTCAACCTTCTTTGCACTCGAGTAACCCATAATGTAAGTTCTTTTTAATTTACAACTACAACAAATATTAGAAAATCCACTTGCTGTCCACACTAGGAAAGTAAAAAATAAACATGACTGACTTGTCTAGAGTAGATACAAGATTGTCAAATTAAATGAGAACAAATTTCAAATGTAAAAATTTGATCATGAAGCCTTGTATGTTTTAGATTTCACACCTTGTATCTTGCAAACAAATCGATTAAATTTAAAAATTGAGACGGGGCCATTATGGAGAATTGAGAGGCCTTTTTAATAATATGCCACTTGAACCCTCTTCTCATTAGAAATCTTTGAAGGGTTGACGTCCCCCTCTGCTAGTAGTACAACGTGTGTATAAAATGGGTTGCATACACTGGTATGTAAGATGGACTCACTTGTGTGTATGATATTTAATAAATATAATGTGCTTACTTAAATGGTGTATTATTTACAAATTAGAGATTGGCGGATCGGCTCATTTGTGTGAATCAGCTCAACGGTTCTGGCTCAGCTTGCTAAACCGATTCAGTAAAGCGGTTCAGTCGTTCATCGGTTCAGAATAACTGCCGTCATTCAGCGAACGAAAGAAGCGTAGAGTAGAGCGTGTTTATCCGACGGTTTATCTTCGCTCTTTAGGTTTTATTTGCAGACTGCTCTATTTTAATTATTTTTATCTTACTATTTCTTATTGGAATGTACAGAAGAGTGAATCCATGGTTTACTTTTTTAAATAAAAAAAACCCATTAAAAAAATTATTTAGTGTAATGAGTGCAGTTGACTATAAATAGAATTTTTATAAAATCAACAAAAAGTTATAATAAAGCGATGTGAATTTCAAATTCATTTTAGAAGTTTTCTCAAAACCAAAAACCTTTATGAAATATAATGTGCTTAGCTAAATGGTGTGTTATTTACAAATACTAATTAAACACCCTCCCTAGGAGCCTACTCTTTGCTAGGGGGTTGAACTTTAGAGTTTTAATTGTACGTCAAAAATATGTCTCCCTCCCAATAGAAATCGACGTATTTTTGAATTTTTTCGAAAAATTATTTTCGTGAGAGTTATTTAGTCTGTTTCATTTTTGTTGGACCACCCTGTATACTATTATATTCAAATTCAGGTGAAGACAGTTAGGAAAATGAAGTTATAGACAAGAAGTTCCGGACTACGGTGTTTGTTTTTTATGTACTTAGTAACTGTTATATCTTTGAAACGATTATCAATCCGATGAAGATTAAATCACTAGAACAATGCAAAACGTAAGATGCATCACGGAGTGGCTACTTTACACACTTCTAACAGTGCGTAAAGTTGACAATTGTCGTGACAACAATCATATTCATTTTGAAGGTTCTTTTCGAAACCATTGTTGGCACATGGATATAGTAATAGTTATGGTATTGATTAAATTAAATACATTTTGGCTCTAATTCACGAACGGATAGGCCGATTTTAATTTTCTTTAATGTAAAAAATTGAGAATTTTATACTCTTTGAAATGCTATATTACATATGGGGTACTGCCATTTAAAATGTTGGGGGGGTGGTTGGGGGGAGGGTGGAAGTTTCCCAACTGACTAGAGTAGGTTATTAAATGTCCCCCTCTAAAACAAACTCGACGTGTTTCAGCGATTTTTGATAATTTTACAAATTAAAGAGTTATTCAAGGTGGGAAGTTTTAAAATGAGCACCCTGTATATAGTTTCAGTGATAAATAAGGACACCTTTGCAATCTTGAGGCGTTGTGATTTCAAATAAAAATAAGAATAAATCCTGTACAAAAAATAAAATACAGGACTTTTTAAAAAAATTATATACTTCTTACGTACTTCACAAAATATTTCTCTGTAACTTAAGACAACACCGTTCGTTGTCATTACAATTTATAACCAACCGAAATTTTGAAAACTGATAATGGACTATTTTATTATCGTACATTTCTTATTCTTTTAAACTCAAATTATTGTACCGATGATCTAAATTAATTGAGAATAGTATTACGACGAAAGCTATTTGAAACGTCTCAGTGGTGAAAAACCTACTGGACTGGGAAAAAGCCGTTTTAACGGCACATTAAAACAATAACAAATAACACGTTAGTCTGTATTGCAAACGCGTCTCAAATGTGTTGAACGCGATATCTTGCATGGTCTGAAGAAAATGGTTTAAAAAACATTGCTCTAGTTAACAGTGGTAAAAAGCCTTTTTGCGTCTTGATTTTCCGGGGCTACCACGTAATGTAAATAATACAAAGACAACGTAAATGGGTTGACATTTTCACTGTAGCAAACAAACATTGAGAGTTGTTTAGTTCAATAATTACTTTCTGCTATTTTTCGTTAAAACTACGAAATTAACCTCAGATTAACCTGTTCTTAGTTGCTACCAACCGCAAATCAATGTTTGTGTGCATGCGCCGTGTTTTCGACCTACGAAAAGCAACTGCACTTTTACCATCGGAATTTTCGCTGCTATACACGATTAAGAGCAAAGTAGGCAGTTTATTTGTATTTGTTAAAGCCTCAAGATTGCAAAGGTGTCCTTATTTTCCACTAAAACTGCATATAACGGGAGTTATAATTGTGTAAGTGTGGGACCAGCATTCTATTATTTTAATTTCCCGCCATTCACTTTTAAAAGTTACTTGGTACTTTTCATTTCTTAAGGTGTACATGTTCTGTGTCTCGATTAGTAGACGGTAGAGTCGGTGACTTGACGGAAACGAAAGCAGCTTGAGAATAATGTAAATAATAGTTGTTGCACTTACGTTAGATTTAAGATTTATCGAGTTGATCAGCGCAGCCTTTTTGGAAAGAGGGGCAAGCTCAACGTTTTGGTAATAATCATCACCCCTTACAAAGGAAGCTACATATATAATGCAACGTATTTTTATAGGTTTCCATTACACGCTTCTGCTGTGGCGTACCTATCTGTGTGCAGACAGCGCTTCTGTGGGTTTCAAAGCACGCCTTGATTCGAGTGCGGATCTCACTAGTTCAAATCCCGAGCAGTATCACACACAACAGTAGGTATGTGTTTTGTGAGCAATGCGTGAAGTTGTATTTTATGCAGCTCAGCGCCTACGCCAGAAAACAATACGAACCTGCAAAAACCGATAATTAGAAATGAACCTATAAACATTATCGCCATGCCCATCGCTCTACCACACACGGTCGGTCGTTAACTAGATAAGACAAATCTTTTTGCCAGATGGTAACAATTTTCGTAACCTCTGTATTAGGTAGACAAATTTGGAGTACCCATTTAGAGAGAGCATTGCTGCATTACTAAATTTCTTTCTATGTAGGTATGTACATCTAAATATCCTTACATATAAATGTCGCTCCATATCAACTCAACTTGAGCTTTTGAAAACTCAAGTCATAACAAAAATAAACTGCAGATGATAATTAATTAAACCACGACTATTCATTCCTTTTCATAAATAACATAAAACATTTTATACTTATATTTCAAACATTTTCGCGTTGTATAATAAACGAACACCACAAAATTAATTAACTAAATAGTTAGTTATATAACAAGAGTGTAAAATGGATGTTTTTGAACGAGTAGGAAGTTTATGGTACGAGCGATGAGCGAGTACCATAAACCCTACGAATTTATTTTACTCGAGTTATATATAATATTTTTTGCACGACCGAATTTTAAAGAAAATAATAAAGAAAAATCATTGACGGTAAATTAAAAAATGAAGTTGGTCAAGATCATAGCAACATGTAATGATTGCATTACGATATCGATACGGCCATTATAACATTAATTGCAAATGTTTATAATTGTTAACTTTTGACATTGACAACTAGTTGTAAGGCGCCAACTTTACAGGTAGTCGTGCAAAAGATTGAATTCCAAACCCACCACGATTATGTTTTAAATAAATAATTAGATAAAGCATTTGATACCAAACTACTCATCTTTTAGACACCGGTTTATGCTACCAAATTTATAAATACGATTTATGTTTAGCGGATGCATTTTCTTGCTTAAATCAATAATCTTAGCATCACAATTGTTAACAGTTAAGTGTTGCGTCAATAAATAAATAAAGCCTTTTAAAACTTGGGACCTAACTACCACAAAAACCCACGGTTGTAAATGCACAGGGTGCTTTTCTCTCCTTAAGCTAATGATTTAAAGACCACAGTAGTCAGTAGTTAGGCGTTTTAAAAATAAATAAATAGAAGGCTTTAAAACTCAATATAGAACTACCCACCTCTTATGCACTACTTAAACCTAAATAAAAGTTTTAAACGTTATTTATGAAAAGGAATGAATTGTCATAGTGTTACTCCGACTATTGGTTTAATTAATTATCTGCAGTTTATTCTCGTTATGAATTGAGTTTTAAAAAACTTCAGTTTACTTGTTGATATGACACGACATGTATATGTAAGGATATTTAGATGTACGAACGTAGAAAGATGTCTGGCAATGCAGCAATGCTCGCTAAACGGGACTTTCAGTTTGTACATAAACTGGAGGTTTAGCCTGTTATCTTATTAATTACGATTACATTTACAAATGATTGTAATAATTTAATCGACGCAGATCGACAACATAATCACAAACAAACACAACCAGGCTTGTGAAAATCAATAAAAAAAAAATCACGTTGCTGGGAATTTTTAAACTGCGGGTTCTATTTCCCCTTTGCCTTATACTAGGTGACACCGAGACCGACAACCTTTCTGTTGCCAGTCACCCAGTCTCAGTTTCACCCCCTTGATGCGTATAATCATAATATACCATTGTTTACCTATGTCTAAGCTTCTAAATAATTTCATTTTAGGTACCCATTACCAGCTTACTGGAGGCACCTGCAAACACAATGCAAGTCGAAAGAGATACAGCTGTGGAGTCAGACACAAACGGCAATAAAGCTAGTAGCAATAAATTCTTTGAGTGTGATACATGTAATTATAAGTGTACAGTAAAAAGTAGTTTACGAACACATATGCTCGTTCATAATGGCGAGAAACCTTTTGAGTGTAATATATGCGGTTATAGATGTACACAGAAAAGCCATTTACTCAGACATATTCTCGTTCATAGTGACGAGAAACCATTTGAGTGTAACGTATGCGATTATAAATGTAAACAGAAAAGCCATTTACTAAGACATATGCTCGTTCATAATGGCAAGAAGCCTTTTGAGTGTAATATATGCGGTTATAAATGTACAGTGAAAAGCTATTTACAAACACATATACTCGTTCATAGTGGCGAGAAGCCTTTTGAGTGTAACGTTTGCAATTATAAGTGTACAAGGAAAAGCAACTTACAAAGACATATGCTGGTTCATAGTGGGGAGAAGCCTTTCGAGTGTAACATCTGCGATTATAAGGGTACAGAGAAAAGAAATTTACGAACACATATGCTCATTCATAGCGGTGAAAAACCATTTGAGTGTAACATATGCGATTATAAATGTACAGTAAAATCTAGTTTACGAAGACATTTACTCGATCATAGAGGCGAGAAGCCTTTTGAGTGTAATATATGCGATTATAAATGTACACTGAAAAGCAATTTACGAAGACATATGCATGTTCATAGTGGGGAGAAGCCTTTCGTGTGTAACTTATGCGATTATAAGAGTACAGGGAAAAGCGATTTACGAACACATATGCTCATTCACAGTGGCGAAAAGTCTTTAAAGTGTAATATATGTAATTATAAATTTACACAAAAAAGCAATTTACGTAGACATATGAGTGTTCATAGTGGCGAGAAGCCTTTCGAGTGTAACATATGCGTTTATAAGTGTACAAGGAAAAGCGATTTACGAAGACATATGCTCATTCACAGCGGTGAAAAACCATTTGAGTGTAATATTTGCAATTATAAATGTAGAAGGAAAAACCAGTTACAAACACATATGCTCATTCACAGTGGCGAGAAGCCCTTTGAGTGTAATATATGCGATTATAAGGGTACAAGGAAAAGCGATTTACGAACACATATGCTCAGTCACAGTAGCGAGAAGCCTTTTGAGTGTAATATATGCGATTATAAGTGTACAGAGAAAAAACGTTTACGAAGCCATATGTTCATTCACAGTGGCGAGAAGCCTTTTGAGTGTAACATATGCGATTATAAATGTAGAGAGAAAAAACGTTTAAGAAGCCATATGCTTAGTCATAGCGGCGAGAAGCCTTTTAAGTGTAATGTATGCGATTATAAATGTACACAGAATAGCAATTTACGTAAACATATGCGTGTTCATAGTGGCGAGAAGCCTTTCGAGTGTAACATATGCGATTATAAGTGTACAGGGAAAAGGGATTTACGAACACATATGCTCATTCATAGCGGTGAAAAACCATTTAAGTGTAATATTTGCGGTTATAAATGTGCATGGAAATGCCAATTACGAACACATATGCTCATTCACAGTGGGGAGAAGCCTTTTGAGTGTAATATATGCCATTATAAATGTACAGAAAAAAGCCATTTACGAAGACATATGCTTATTCACAGCGGTGAAAAACCATTTGTGTGTAATATATGCGGTTATAAATGTGCACGCAAAAGCCATTTACGAACACATATGCTCAGTCATAGTGGCGAGAAGCCTTTTAAGTGTAATATATGTGATTATAAATGTGCACAGAAAGGTCATTTACAAAGACATATGCTTGTTCATAGTGGCGAGAAGCCTTTTAAGTGTAGCATATGCGATTATAGCTGTGCAGTGAAAAGTAGTTTACGAACACACGTGCTCGTTCACAGTGGCGAGAAGCCTTTTGAGTGTAATTTATGCGACTATAGATGTACAGTGAAAAGCAGTTTGCAAACGCATATGCTCGTTCATAGCGGTGAAAAACAGTTTGTGTGTGATGTATGTGATTATAAATGTACAGTGAAAGTTAGTTTACGAAGACATATGCTCATTCATAGTGACGAGAAGCCTTTCGAGTGTAACATATGCGATTATAAATGTACACAGAAAAGCCATTTACGAAGACATATTCTTGTTCACAGTGGCGAGAAGCCTTTTGAGTGTAATATATGTGATTATAAATGTACAGTGAAAGGTAGTTTACGAAGACATATGCTCATTCATAGTGACGAGAAGCCTTTAGTTTAGTAGTTTACAAACACATATGCGCGTTCACAGTGACAAGATGTCTTGTGCGTATAATGCGTCCGAATATAAGTCGACATGAGAAAAACTAGTCTCAGTGGTGTTCGTAGTGACCATTGATTTTTTCATTCTAACCAACGGTTTTAGGTTTTATAGATGAGTTTCATTTGTTTGTTTGCAACATTATCAGCAATCATCTAACTATATGTCTGTTGCTTTTAAGTTAATGATTTCTAGGAGTTGCAATTTAGAAACTTTTAATACGGTATTTATGGTAATCTTTAGATGTTAGTATGATTTTCTATTATATATTTATTTACTTACATATTGTGACGATACTTGTAACTGAGTCGGTGAATATGTAAATAAGAGAGCCAGGATAATGTGTAACGGGAAAATGCCCAAAAGTATGCACAAGTCCCGTATAAGCCAGATATCGGTAGATGTTCAAGCCCGTAGCTCATGTCGAAGACGGGAGTAGGTTCCAAAATAGTAAATAACCCAGGCTTTGATGATCCTACCTGAGCCTAAAACTTAGCTTTTAGCTGAAAAGCCTAAAAGAGATACCAAAAGGGCGCCAGGAGACAGTGCTGCACAAGACGATGTAATTCGTCGACCTGTCCCAACACCGACGAACACGCTGTATATAGGGTCCACCCAAAATACCACCCTGTAGATAAACACTTCAAAATCGTATCCGGAGACTAAATTGTATTCTCTTTTACTTACCAAAGAACCTTTGTTGGTTCCGCAACTTAAAATAAAATAAACTTAATAAATCTCCAGCCTTTCTCTCGTTTCTCAAAACTATAAACAAAGCTTTATTCACAAAATCAAATATTATGCGGGTTGCTAGAAGCCAAGGTCCATCATCACGGCACCTAAATACGCTTATAAAACAAAAACAAACTCCTAGAAATAAGAACACAAAAGTTAAACTACATGAATTTATTATTATACTTTGAAATCGAGTAAAATAAACATTCACAAAAAGATTCAAAATGATATGGTTGATTGAAGAAATTATTACTTTACAAACATCAAATAAAAGAATGACAATCACTACATAAAAATTAGGTCTGAAGGATCCGTCAAATAAATGCGTTTAGAAATCATTAAATCGCAAAATACTTATTGTATTAAACCCCTCTAAACAAACAAAATTGAACATGATTTAAAACTATTAATAAATTTAGAACATGTGAACTTGTATTACTTCAAACAAAAAGAAAACGTTCAAAAGATTACTATAGAATTTAAACTACCCATTGTTTTCCCTAGATTTTTCCGGAAAGAATACACTATAAAGATACTTTTCTAGCATTAAAATAAACCAAACATTAACGTTAAATACTCAAAGCATTTGAACAAAACAACATAAAAATACAAACAAATATATGTAACATAAACAATTATTCCTTACTCTAAATCTGGAGGTCCTTTGAGTTTCCAGCAACTTTTCCAAATACAAAAAAATTGAATTTACACAATTTAATTTCGAGAAGGCATGGCTTCAACCACAATAAATTTTTAAACACTTAACTTCCACAAACACAAAACCTTAATTTTCTTAATAACGAAGAGAATACCAGATCTCTCGATGGACACCGAAGATGGGATATTGATTCCATCAGCCAGGGAGTATGACGAAGATAGCGGAGTCAAAGAACACCAGGTACATAACGGAGATTTTCGTAATGACTAAACCAAAACTCAAGAAGAAAGTGGAACTAAATAATTTCCAAATAACTGGCTCGACACGGTTACTTCTTTACACGATCCTTCTAATGAAGACTGGGACGATGAGCTTGTCGTTCATCTCCACATACTAGTAAAAATACAGGTAACGCCTTTCAGCATATGAATTTTTACGTTCATCCGCACAATGATGCGTCAATATTTTAATCCTCAAAGAGGCCTCCCTCGAGGATTAACTCAAAATGCAAATTAATGCCCATAAATCATAAACCAAATAGAAAACTAAAGCAAATTCACAGCCACTAAAATGTCGAAATTAACCTTGCGCCACACTTAAAGATCGAAACAAAACGCGAGAAGCACCTGGTCCGCTTGGACCCGCGAGGGCGCGTTAAACACCCGCGTTCCACGGTATCCAAATTTCGACTCCCCGAGAAAATCACAAAGTACCAACAAAGGGAACGGTTTGGCAAAATAGAAAAGTCAGTTGTACACGATATCCCCAAACAAAATGCAGACGATAAATTGGATAATGGAAAACTACGGGATATCATTTCTTTACTGTAGAACTGTCTTCTGCCAGACATGAATTAGCAAATTACGAACATGTTCTTTCTTGGAAATACAGCTGAAAAATATAACAAAGATTTAAAAACAGCACACAGCATAAAATAATGTATCGGATTTCACTAATGAAAGAAGTATAAAACCATTTATCGAACACATTTTAATTCTTAACAACAGAACTCCAAAGAAAAATATCTGTTAGCAATATAAACAACTTGCTAAACATTAAAAAGTAAGACGAAGCGATAAATTTATATTAAATGAATGTATTTAAAGCAAAATTTAACGTAAAATTCCGATAAGTATGCAAAACTTTAAAATGATATTACACCGTCTACTCCTAGAATTACAATGAGTACAATTTTTCTAAAATTATTATTAAATTAGTATAATAAGAAACGGTTAAAGAAGTGCGCACGACAGCGTTTTTGAACACAAAGACTTGGAACTTATTGTTAGTTAAAATTTTGTAGGCACGTTATTGGCCTGAACTTGGATAAATCGTTAATATAATGTTTTCGAATTATTATTAGTTTTTATAATTAAACTAAAAATTTAGAAATCTCTGATAGGTTTTCTATTAACCCGCTGAAGGCTTTTATCAATAGTAGATTAGATATTTCCTACAAGTGGTTGTTGATTTGATTCTGACCCTGTGATTAGAATATTATAAACTGACCGGCAAAAAAACCGGCCACTCTTAAATATTTCGCCAAACCACTTTGAAAATTATTAATTTCAATGCCACTGTAGTTGAATGATCTAATTCAACCTCGAGGAAGACTTACACACTACTAATAATTATCAGGAGGTCCATTATAAACAGCCACATTTATTGTTTTTAATTAAAAAAGGGTCGTATTTAGACTGTTTTTGTTGCTGCTTAAATTAAATTAAATTCTGTATTAATTTGTCTCTTTTTTTTAGCTAATCTGTACATCCTGTGTCAATAGTGAATGGTTTTTAAATCAAAAAACAATCACTGTAAAAATTAGTTGATTAGATAATAATTGTTAAAGTGGTTTTGGAAATATTTCAGGGTGGCCGGTTTTCTTTGACGGTCAGTTTATTATAAAATTACAATGTATTAAACATTTTCTTGCTGCGTTAAGGTTAAGCTTTTTGAAATTATTTTTTGTATATCTGTAAAATAACAATATATTAAGTGATATGTTTTATTGATAAAGACGGTTCAATTCTGGATTGCCATATGTGACAGTAAAATATATAAATATTCAGAACTAATACTAAGAATAACAGTAACAGCAATAACACAGTCAAATACTAGCAGTAACTAGAAGAGAACAGATTATATGTATATCAAAATAATCAACGCTGCCCGTTGTGATCATCAGATGAATATTTCATTCACAATTTTACTAGATTTTAAATGTAAATTTAGTATTAAAGTATAAAGTATTAAAAAGTATATAGTATGCGATTTATAGTAATTTTAGCAATTAATCTTTTTGTGGTTGTAGCCATGGAACCTTTGTTTTTTTGTTGACCGTTATCCATTTTTTCTTTACAATATTTATTTATTTGCTTTTTTTAAGAATACTATATTTTGCTTGAATTTGATATGTATATTTATACTTATAGTGAGATTTTTTTTACGGTCGAACTAAGGTGCTTATTCTGTGTTTTCTTTAGAATGATTTATTGTTGTTTTCTAAGTATATAAATTAAGTTTGAATTTAATATTTACATTTCAATAAAGATGTTTTGCATTTTTATTTTTGCAGTTAAACTTAGTAGGTTTATCAGAGCATATTTTCAGCATATGTCAAGGAAGATGATGCATATTTCTCAAGCTTTAAAGAGCATATATGCAGCATATTTTAAAAGTTTTTAGTGCATATAATTCCGGGCCCTAGTTATAACAAATAAACACACAAAGAAATTGAGAATGTAGACTGTCACCACGGATGAGAATGTTAGTATAATTATCGAGGCAGTTCATGCTTAATAAAGATAGTCATTGACTAATAAATTCATGTGCATTTTATAAGATTTACTTGTATAAACCCATCACAGTTGAGTATCGAAACATGCATATTACCAAATGCTATAGTACCTATATGAAAATAACCCAAATAGTTTTTCTTTTGAGTTTATGATATTATGAAAATATAAACAGCAACTTTAATAATTTAATATAAACAGCAAATTAAATAAAGAATACATCGCAGAACACCACACCCCGAGTTTCATGATTAGGCAATCTGACCAAGTAAATATTACATTATGCCTTATAATAGGCAACCCAAATGTCGTTTCAAATTAGGTAGCTGCTCTCACAGAGATTTAGTACACCTGAATTCTATAAATAAATGGAAAATCGCATTAAAATAAATTATGTGGGTGTTAAAATTGATACCAGTAAAGTTGAATGTTAAATCCTATACTTCAGAAATGGTTATTTCCTTCTCCAGGAGAACTATAGAGTCACTCTAAAACTTGCCTGATTGTTCGTAAAATTGTAATATACCTACATAGATTTATCTCAATTACATTAATTGAATAGAAAACCCCTTGAAAATAAAGTCTACGAGTGTTAAAATTGGACACGACAACAACTAAGTTTGCATATTAATGTTCCATAAATAAAAAATTTCTGATATTGTTTAAACTTTGTCCGTGGTTTCAAGTTAAATGCATACAAAAAAACCATTCCATTAATTTCATCTCACAATTTGGACAAAGAAAACACAAAGAAAATTATTTTTAGTGAAACATCATGCTCCTAAGAATCTCTAACTTATCACATTAAATCACAAATGTTATAATAATAATGAAATAATAAGAGTCTTTACATGAGATGTAAAGATTGGCGGGACATAATTTTTATACGTGCACCAAGATCATCAGGTGCTTGCTTCCAAGCCTTATTTAACTGCGAAAATCTCGCCAATTCCCCCATCATAATAAAATTTAAGTATAAAAATTAATAAACATCCGTGTTCTTCCTTATTTTTTATGTTTTTTAAATGTAAATTTAGCAGGCTAAATATTCGTTCTTACCCCTTTTATTCAAGAGAGCCTATATTTTCTGTTTTACCATTTCCAACCCTGACACCCCTTCCCCTATTTTTTCCCAATTACAACCTCTTTTGCTATTTTTGAAAATTCAGTTATGGTAACATGACTTAAATAAACTAGAATGGATTTGGATTAAACACAAAATAAAAATTTCACAGTTCATTCATAACTAGCCAAATTCCTCTTTTCATTCTAACATTTAATAGGTAACTATTATTTTCCTTACATAACGCACGAGATTTAAAATTTAAATCGGGATACCACAATAGATTGCAATAATCTTTAAATCTGAGTTTTTTTTATGAGGGTTTTGTTGTTGCATTCAGAAGTTACAAATTTTGTTGGATAAATCGATTTCTCTATAGTTTTTTCATATAATATTAAATTTATATTTACAAAAAATGCAGGAAGCTAAATGTTTTTGCTTTAAGAAAAATGCAAAAAATTTTGAACCTTTATTATAAAGGGTTTTCCAATAAGAGGTGTTATTTTGATATTCAAAGAAAAGTGCCATTTTTTAATATAAATGATCGGATGTTTATTTCATTATAAAGAGGAAGGTATGCCGTTAATAGTGGAAAATAACATCAGGCAAATGACCACCACGACCACGCTTACAGGACAATATCCTTTTCATGAAATTTTCCATAACCAAATCGCAAAGTGGCTGCCCTATGTCCTCGATAGCCTCACGAATTCCATCTTTGAGGTCTTGAATCGACGCTGGGCTGTTGGCGTAGACCTTCTCTTTCACGTGGCCCCAAAGAAAGAAGTCGCAAGGTGTTAAATCACAAGATCTCGGTGGCCAATTGTGATCACCTCTTCGAGAGATAACACGGTCCGGAAACTTTTTCCGTAAAAGATCAATGGTTTCGTTGCTTGTGTGGCACGTAGCGCCGTCTTGTTGAAAGTAAACGTTGTCCAGATCAATACCATCCAATTCCGGCCATAAAAAATCGTTAATCATCTCTCGATAGCGCAATCCAGTCACGTAACTGTTGCTCCAGCCTCATTTTCGAAAAAGTAAGGTCCAATGACTCCGCCGGACCATAAACCGCACCAAACAGTCGCACGTTGAGGATAGAGAGACTTTTCAACAATAACTCTTGGATTTTCTGAGCCCCAGATCCGACAATTTTGCTTGTTGACGAAGCCACCGAGGTGGAAATGGGCCTCATCACTCAAGATGATTTTTTCGATGGAATTCTGGATCATTTTCATGCATTTCAACGACCCAATCAGCAAAGACACGACGTTGTTGATGATCGGCCGGCTTGAGTTCTTGTGTTAACTGGACTTTATAAGCCTTAAGACCCAAATCTTTATGCAAAATACGGTGTAATGACGTTTGTGGAATGGCTAATTCCAAAGAACGACGAGGAATGGACAAACCTGGGTTTTCTTTAACACTTTCGGCTACAACAGCAATATTCTCGGCTGTTCTTGAGCGACGTGCACGGGTTTTATTCTTCACATCACTAACTTGTCCCAAGAGCTCGAATTTTTTCACCAATTTCTGTATTGCGGTCCGACAAGGTGCTTCACGGTGACCCAAAAATGTTCGAGTTTTACGAACCGTCTCTGCCAAATTTTCACCATTTTTATAGTGAATTTTAATAATTTCAATGCGTTGTTGAAGCGTGTATCGTTCCATATTTATTAATGGCGTAGTTTCTACTTGTCAAATGTCAAAAAATGATAGCTTCAAAAGTGACATCTACCGAAATAGCGGGCTATTCAAAATAACACCTCTTATTGGAAACCCTTTACAATACAATCACTAGCCAACAATCTTTTGTTTCAAAGTTTTAAAAAGTATACACAATTTTTCAGTTGCATTTATTGACGCAAATTTATTCTTACCTACTAAAGTTGCACATTTATGCAGAGCTTCTATGAGAGTTTCCGTGGAAATAAGGACACCTTTGCAATCTTGAGGTTTTGTGATTTCAAATGAAAATAAAAATAAAACCTGTACAAAAAAATAAAATAACGGAGGACTTTTTAAAACAATTATACACTTTTTATGTACTTTACAAAATATTTCTCTGTAACTCGAAATTACACCGCTCGTTGTCATTACAATTTATAACCAACCGAAAGTTTGAAAAATGATAAGGGACTATTTGTTATCGGGCATTCCTTATTCTTCTAAACTCATATTATTGTACCGATGATCTAAATTAATCGAGAATGGTACTAAGACGAAAGCTATTTGAAACGTCACAGTAGTAAAAAACGGACTAGGTGAAAGCTATTTTAGCGGCACATTTTCAACTTTAAAAACGAGCGAACGAAAAGACCATTAAAACAATAACAAATAAACGTTAGTCTGTATTGCAAACGCGTCTCAGATGTGTGGAACGCGATATTTTGCACGCTCTGAAGAAAACGGTTTAAAAAGACACGCTCTAGTTAACAGTGGTAAAAAGCCTTTTTGCGTCTTGATTTTCCGGGGCTACCACATAATGTAAATAATACGAATGGGTTGACATTTCTACTGTAGCAAAAAACACTGAGAGTTTTTTACTTCAATAATTACTTTCTGCTATTTTCCGTGAAAACTACGAAATTAACCTCAGATTAACCTGTTCTTAGTTGCTACCAACGGCAAATAAATGCTAGTGTACATGCGCCGTGTTTTCGACATACCGAAGCATTGACGTGTCAATAACGAAAGGCAAGTGTACTTTTACCACCGAAAGTTTCGCTGTTATACACGATTAAGAGCAAAGCAGGCTGTTTATTTGTATTTGCTTCAAGATTGCGAAGGTGTCATTTTCCACTAAAACTGTATATAACGGGAGTTATAATTGCCTAAGTGTGGGACCAGCATTCTATTATTTACATTTCCCGTCATTCGTCTTTTAAAAGTTACTTTTCATTTCTTAAGGTGTACGTGTTCTATGCCTCGATTAGTAGACAGTGGGGTCGGTGACTTGAAGGAAACGAAAGCAGCTTGAGAATAATGTAAATAATAGTTGTTGCACTTACCTTAGATTTAAGATTTATCGAGTTCATCAGCGCAGCATTTTTGGGTACGAAGGGCAAGCTCAACGGTTTGGTAATCATCACTCCTCACAGAGGAAGGTAAATATGTAATGCAACGTATTTTTGTAGGTTTCCATTACGCGCTTCTGCCGTGGCGTACCTATCTGTGTGCAGACAGCGCTTCTGTGGGTTTCAAAGTACGCCGTGGTTCGAGTGTGAATTTCACTAGTTCAAATCCCGAGCAGTATCACAAACAAGAGTAGGTACGTGTTTTCTGAGCAATGAGTGAAGTTGTATTTTATGCAGCGTAGCTCCTACACCAGAAAACAATACGAATCTGCAAAAACCGATAATTAGAAATGAACCTATAAACATCATCGGCATTCGCCATGTCCATCTGTCTACCAGACACCATCGTTAATTAGATAAGACAAATTCTTTTGTCAGATGATAACAATTTTCATAACCTCTATTTTATGTAGAAAAATCTGGAGGACCCGTTCAGAGAGAGCAATGCTGCATTGCCAGATTTATTTCTATATAGGTACGTACATCTAAATATCCTTGCATATGTCTCTCCATATCAACTCAACTTGAGCTTTTCAAAACTCAAGTCATAACAAAAATGCAGATGATAATTAATTAAACCAACGATTGATTATTCATTCCTTTTCATAAGTAACATAAAACGTTTTAAACTTATATTTCAAACATCTTCGTGTTGTATAATAAACAAACACCACAAAATTAATTAACTAAAAATTGAATTCCAAACCCACCAGAATTTTTTTCTAAATAAACAAGTAGATAAAGCATTTTAAAAATTCAAATTCAGTAGCGGACCGTTATAAGGAGCCAAGGAGCCATGGCACCATCACAAAGACATTTCATTTTCCAATTTGAAAAAAATAATTTATACTCTTAAAATTAAAAATTGCTATCTTATAAATATAAATATAGTGAACAAGTAAACACCGCGCGTATAAAATGATAAAAATAAAAGCTTGGAGCCAGTCAAAGCGCGGCTCCAATGCGTTTAAGCGGCTATTGACTTCAGCGGGAGCTGGCGGGTGAGGGAGGGTGTTCGGAGTTAGCAAACTACATGAGCCAAGCTAGAAGTGGCTTCCGCTTCTGCAGTCCAGTCTATACGTGGTCGCAAAGTAGATGGAATTTTCATTTACGGGGAGTTAACGCTGTTTATGAATATAGAAAAGAACTGATAAGCGTCATGGAAACATTGGAAAATGACGAAAACAGTAGTTCTGAATCTACAATCAAACGAGCCGGTGCCTACAAACTTAGATTAAGAGACAAGAATTTTATATTTTGGTTGACAATTTTTCATAAAATAATGTCTCATATTGAAATAATTTTTAAATCATTACAAAAGACAAATACGGCCCAGTCAAGATTAGACAGGATTTACAGAATTTTGAAAATGAAATATAAAAAATACGTAATCAAATGGATTTTATTATTGCAAATATTAACAGTGATGTGCAACTGTTAGAAGATGACGCACCTCCTCAAAAAGGGCCACGCATGCAGCATCTAAATAAGAAAACAGAAGCCTTGGAAGTTTGTGACTCTATTATTCAACAAATAAGAACAAGATTTAGTTTCACTGAACATCTAGTAGCTACAAATTTATTTTAGGTGGAAAAATTTCCCAAATATAGCCAGAAATTTCCAGAAAAGTATCTTTCTGAAGTGGTTAGTGTTTATCCTTTTTTAGAAAAACGTAGATTAAAGACTGAATTGCAGGTACTTTATGAACGAGAAGAGTTGAGAAAGGTTTTTGGGGCTGTTAATCTTTTATCGTTAATTTCACAAGAAAGAATGCGTGGTACTTTTCAAGAAACCTTAAATCTTTTGGAAGTATTAGTGACAACGCCCATGTCTACATCCGAAGCCGAGCGTTGTTTCTCCATGCTGAAAAGGATCAAGCCTTTTCTAAGAAACTCCATGAAGGAAGAAAGGCTCAGTGCATTGGGAATGTTATCAACTGAAAAAGCTCTTCTTAATAACATGGAAAATTTTAATAAGAGAGTGATTGACGTATTTGCTAATAAAAAAGAACGGAGAATGGATTTCACATACCGTACAATTTAAACATTTGTGTTGTTAACATTGACTGATTTAAATGTAACTTTAATAGTTAATAGAATAGGATGTTAAGTTGGTAAATATTTATTGACTTTAGTGAATTGAAGAGGTAACATACAAAATTACAAACCCTTTCTTTTTCTTAAGTTCGTACTTTTTAAAATTTAAATTTTCACAATTTCTAAAGTGAGAAAGATTTGCAATGTTGTACTTTAAATTTTTATACCCCCCCCCCCCACATTGAACAGCAAAGCCGTGGTTCTACTACCGCACAATACCACGAGCCGCCACTCAATTCAATACCAAACTACTCCTATTTTAGACACCTGTTTTAGCTACCAAATTTATAAATAGGATTTATGTTTAACAGATGCATTTTCTTGCTTAAATCAAAAATCTTAGCATCACAATCGTTAACAATTAAGTGTTACAAAAATAAATAAATAAAGCCTTTTAAAACTTAGTACCTAACTACCACAAAAACCCGCTCGTAGTATGCGGTTGTAAATGCACAGGGTGCATTTCTTCCTTAAGCTAATAGGTCTGTTCATTTGCACTGCACTAACCTGTACTTATTACAAACTAGTTCAGAAATGTGACGTCATCAATTTCTAAAGTGCACGTTTGGTTCATTTTAGTGCAGATAAAACAAATGAACAGTTTACGTGCAGATTATAACAGGTTGGAGGCAACATAATCTAACAACCGTATCCCTCGAGGTTATGTTGTTGATGTGCTGTAACCAGGGACTAGAACCGGAATCGGTACCGGAACTGGTTGAATTTAACGGAACCGGAACCGGAATCGGAACCTTTATTGTGGTCACTGTCAAATTTAGAACCGGAACCGGAACCCTTTCAATTTGCAGTAGGAACCGATTCTTTTCGGTTCCAACTTTCGGTTCCATGACTCTCATTGTTTCATTCCTTTATAAAATTTGCTATTTGATGTTTACGGTGTAGTAGTCACTACTTAGTGATGTACTATTTTACCTACATTGGCTCCGAATGCACTGATTCATCTTGTGTCACACCGTTGCACCTTACACTAGACTAACTTAATTGACCAGCACAGCAGCACAAAGCTAACAAGATAACAACTGCTTCATGTTCGTTGGAACTTGGAAGTTACTGCAAGTTATTTCATTTAGAGGCTATACATTACTCGTTATTCGCTAAAAACGCACTGATAAATTGTATATGTTCCAGATTGATTACTTTTCTTAAATATTGTTGAGGTTTCTAAATTTTAGCTTTTTTTTGCAAATCTGATGATTCAGTTAAATTTATTGCATTAATTGTCACATGTTCTCGGTGATATCCGACATCATGCACAAGTTTTGAATTTGCACAATCTTATTTGATAATTATTGAAAGTCTAATTTTCCCCCTTTGTAGCATTTTGCTTGCTTGGTATTAATTTTGCATTACTGTCTTCAAGTTTAGAAGTAACTGTAAAACAAAGCGGAAAACACCAAAATTGTGAACATAATAAGTGAGACAATGATTATCCTATTTAAAGATTGCACCTAACGTTGAAATTGGTGACTGTTGCAGCAAACATTTGAATTATGTATGTAATCTTGGTACTCCAATGTATAATAATCTGTTTTAATATATGCTAAAAGAGTTGCGAAATTTTATTTTAGCAATTAAACATGTTTTTTTATTTGAACCCTTACGGAACCCAAAAAAATTCTGGAACCAAAACCGGAACCTTTACTTTTAAACCACATAGAACCGGAACCGGAACCTAAACCTATATTTCTAAAATAAGTAGAAGCGAAACCGGAACCGGAACCCTTATTTCAAAAGGGTGCTAGTCCCTGGCTGTAACAAGAAGTTGTTATTACTTATTATTTATATTGTTGTTGTGTAAAATTATTAATCAAAATGAATAGAAACATATTATTAACGATTTTAGGCACGTAAATAAAATATGACATAATACAAAAATATATAAGTATAAAAAATAAATATTATACATAGGTCTTGAATAAAACATTACATTTATAATTATTGTGCAGCATGTTTGTAATGTTATTTTAAAATTCGCACTAAATTCGCCCCTGTCTTTCAATTTCGTTCAGATATTTGTTTTCTTGACGCGCAATATTTAAATTGTTTCATTAAACGAATGTTTGTTATAATGTTATTTTAAAGAATTAATATTTTTATGGTCTCGACATCTAGACTCCAGTAGACGTGTCTTTCGTTGATTTCCAATATCATATTCCCAGAATTATAAGTTGCAATCTTGCAGTTACACAGTCTCGGGGAAGTCAAACTTAAACTAGCGAATCTACAAGTAAAATTTTCCATTGTCGCATAAAGAGTATTAATGTCTTAATCTGTAAGGAAGATTGCCATTATAGTAAGAAAGACCTGTTTTGTTTTGTTATTTGAGTTCTTATGATTGTTTCATTTGATAAAAGACTAGGAGAACGTGGAATTTGTGAAATATTCCATACGAAAACCTTGCTTAGGCAAGATTAGTTTCGTATTTTCTCATTAAATTATAATATTCACGATCAATATTTTTAACTAATTTGTAACAGGAACGTTCCCAGATAATTTTAGCTGGTGTTGGTTAAATTATTGCAACATAAATAATAACTTTTGACTATTGTTTTTTTTT
>VTPC01090374.1:0-12483 GCA_011009095.1 Ignelater luminosus
ATTCTTTTTAATTTGTTTTCTTTTGTTGACTATGTATATGAAGCAACAGTTTGCGTTTCAGATATTTTGTTATCTATGTAAAGTTGAATTCTCGAATATAATAAGTAGAAAGACCTTACGTTCATGTGAAATAAGTAATAGTGCAATTCTCTAGATGCTTTAGGGTGGTTATGTCTCTCAGTATTTTCAAATATAGAGAGTGTTTCTAAAGTACATCATGATATTTCAGGAAATAATTCCACATCAAAAAGGTTTCCATAAACATAACTATAATAGATTAAGATATAGGAGTTGCAGATTTATGAAAAAATGCAGTTTTTCTTTAAATATACTTAGAACGACTAATATTATCAGATCTACAGGGTGAATTTGAACGAAGGTGTTTGATTTTACGGCGTTATGGTATGATTTTATTAGCAAAATTGGAAATTTAAACTTTTGCTGTAAGGCTTTTCTTTTGTTCTTCTCATTTATTGAACTTTATGTTTTATCTTGTTTTTTCTTTATTAAGGACAGATTCAGAAACGTGAAAGTGATCGTGTAACCAACAGTTTGATTCCGTTTCTCTACCATTTTCCTACCAAATTCTTGGCAAAGAAAAATCAAGAGGATTAGCAGGTACAGTACAAAAGTAGTTTTTCTAGATCACTCTGTAACTTTTATTTTTGTGGAACTCTTATTAATTATTATGTATCCACACGTTAAAATGCGTTGTGGATTAAATTATTGTGAAAGTAGATCTTAATATTTTCCATGATAAGATTAATCATCTAATACGTTCTATAGTGTTACTTAACGTAAATCAATATACTAAGCGAAAGTTTTATACCAACCTAATGATTAATGGAACGAACTCCTTATAATGGATGTCAGAATTAATCTTTATGATGATAATTCTCCAAAGGCATCAAAGTTTCTAAGTAAAGTGGGTGTAATAGTGAATGATGTAATTTGATTTCGCTTTTGTGTTATAACACGAATAAGTAGAGAGACAAATCGATTAGGTACCATTAAGCAAGGAAGTGTTGATTTATTTTATGAGCGGAGATAACACATGCATTATAGTTATAATATTGTATACAAATCAAAATACAATTAAGATTAATAATGTGGAATTATGTGAAGATTTTACAATCGGTAATATCGTTAATTTTCGTGTTACAAAGTCGTATGCTTGTTCACTAATGAGATTATACAGGATATTAAAGAACTAATGTATACGCACGATAACTTAATTTGTTGGTGAATGATTTATTATTATAGCTCTGGAATTAGAGGTGTATGTAGATGTAATCGTTTAATGGTATTACATTTGTTAATAAGAACTATTTATGTGCACAGTAATTTAATCGAGTCATCATAAAAAAACCAACAAGAAAAAATAGCTCCAAAACAGCTCTTTTTGATTATTAATTTCAGATCTTTTCAATAATCTACATCTACCAATATTTTTTTATCTTCTCGGCATATTTCATTATAAATTTATGTACAATCGAATTTTATATTAAGTTAATTTGGTTTTTGGCCTAGAGATTATTTTTTAATTCAAACCAGTTTGTTTTCAGAACAAAGTTATTTTTGTCGGTTTTTATATCTTTCCGTAATGTCTAATAAGCTAATGACCCGACGATGCAGCTGCGTATTGCAGTGCTATAATAAATTATTTGTCTGATTTCTAGTTAACGTTCAATGCTGATGAAAACCCATACCGAAAATTTGCCAGTCAACTATTCTATCTAAAACGAACCATTTCATAAGTTTGATCGTCGAAAAATTAAATTATCTTCAGTTATCTGACAGTCAAAACAGATTACATAATGTGGCTTAATCCAGTTTTGCCATTTAGAGATCTTTCTCTTGGTTTATTCACCAAGTCTTTTCTCCATGTGATCACACTTTGAAGTTTTGTACTTGTACAATGATATTCGTCTATAGAGTTTGCAAAACAAGACGGAAGCTACACAGAATAAAACTATTAAAATTGAACGAGTCCAATCGGGTATTAACCTTGCTGCCACCCATTTTATACGCGTGAATGATTTCAGTAGAAAAACTGCAGTCAAAGAAATTATAATATTACATAACCTAAAATCCAGAAATATTTGATATAAAAAGTTGTCAGATTTTGTCAAAGAAAAAGACAAACGTACAATAAAATGACATTTTAATTTTTTTTATTTTTCTCAATTCTTAGCGTTTCTAAACCTTTGACGTCCGTGCGTCATTTGCATCATTGTTTAGTTTCTCTTGGAATGTTAAAACAAAATGGAGCCTGAACTTGATTCTCCAAAATCATCCGATCCATTATCCCCCAAAATAATTAATTTGCGATCTCAAGCAGAACACATGCTACAAAATGCAGTTTTGATGACAGAAATGGGAATGGACTTAAAAGAAAGAAGTATGACTGGTGAAAAGTACGTTTGTTACTTAAGAAGTCTTGCAGTTAGGGCCGGAAAAACCATAAGCGCATTACAAGCATCAGGAAGAACATTTTTACTGCTTGCTCAAAAACTGGCAATATCCGTAATGGCTGCTATTGATAATATGCCAGTTGCCGATCAGGCGTGTTACAACATAAAGTTAGAATACGAAAGATTATTGGCTATCATAGAAAAGGAATTAGCTGATGTCGAAGACAACGAAGCGTTAGATTCTTCAGTTGTTGGTCATTTCACAAACGTAAATGTAGCAAATATGGCAGAAAAAATAAAATATTTAGAAGCAAAGCAGAAGATGTCGGATAATTCTTTGCTACCACCATCGAATAGTACGAAAAGTGTTAAGTCAGATGTTGATGAAAAATATCCAGAGAATTTATCTCGTGAATCTTTGATTGATTTGAACAACATCGTTAATCTTCCTACTGTTCCTGAAGATATATTTACTACATTTTCGTCGAATAAACCAACTAGAACATCTAGTTTGTCTTCCTTAAAGAGCATGAGAAAAGTTAAGTTGTTTTTACAAAGGGCTTCAAGTGCATCTGATGATGAAGACGAGAGTTCCGAACCAGATGAACATGATTTCACTAAACTTGTCGTAAGTAACATAATTGCTTTTAGTATAATTTTTGTTTTTGTCGAATTAATGAGTAGTGCCTACTAATTAAGTTAGTATTTGCATTTTTATTACTAGATTTCCCATTTCTCTATCTGTCCAGGAAGATTTAGTAGGTAAACTTCTTAAGATGTCTTCTTCTCTTTGAATAAAACTGGCAAGATGCATTACTTACATTACTTACATCAAAGTTTAATGAAAGAATTCGTGATTTAAAAATGCGTTTAAACCAAAAGAGTAGAAACATCCAACAAGACTTTTTTCTTTAGTTTTTTATTTTGCCAGAATTCTTAAAATTCAAAGAAAACCAACGGGCCACACTTACTTTGTACTGTTGTTTTGCTTTTGTTATGTGGTGACGGAGACAGTGACTGCTAAAAGATCTGAAATCCTTACAGTTGTTATGTATGTTGTTCAATTTTATATGATCTAAGAATCAGATGAAAATATGGAATATTTTTGCTGTTTGAAGCAAACAAAAAGGAGATGTCGTAGACAAGATTTCACCGAGTGCAATTATCTTGTTGATGATGTCATTTCGATGATAACGGTGCCTCTATCTTTATTGTTGTGACATTAAGTCTACCACCCAGATCAATCAATCATCCAAGAATAATTGGGACGGAAGTGAAAGTATCGGGGACTGCGAGATAAAAGTAAAGACACCCAGTATGCATTAAAAGATTGCCTAATTTAAAAAATTGTTGATTTTAACCCGTTTAGCACCCAGATGTCCAGTGGACGTTCATGAGACGTGTACTACGTGACTTTTTCTTAATTTTATTTTGAGGGTGGTTCTTATGATTTCTTTTCTTGACTGACAGTTACGTAACATAATTCAAATAAACAAATTTGATGGTGTTAAGATTTTAAGGTACCAGAGATTTTCATTAGTTTCTCATACTTGATAGACGTGCTATGCTTTTGTCACAACTTTAGACATTCAACCGACGTCCGTTATTGAATTTAATTTATACATGGTCATCCGATTAATGTCCAATGGATACTTACGTCCAAAGATATTCAGACGAAGTATGAATCAGAATAGGATATCCATTGAGTGTTCGCTAACTATCGTTCAGTAAACGTCCAAAAACGGACGTCCGGGCTAATTGTGGACGACAAATAGACGTCCACTGGACGTCTGATGCTATGTGTCTATCCTTAACATACTTTATATTTTATATCGTAAAACAAAAATGACGTTTTTGTGGAAAGTAGGAATAGTATCTCTGAATGTGATGAAAGTAAAAGTTGGAAACATAAAAAAATTGAACTGAGAGAAAATAACAGAAGGGCCTTACATTGTTCGCCTCGAAAGGCTAGAATCGAAAATCAGGGAGACGTCTATCAAAGCATGTTTCAAGTTTAAAGACAGAATAACGATATGCCTTGGTAATATTGAAATTCCATTTTGAGCTTCCTCAGGAATGAATCCGGAGACTCCTTATCGAAGATTAAAAATACCTGTTCAATTCTGTTCTGTGGTTTTCGCCACGAAACTGCCTTACAGAACCTAAAACCAGCAACCTTTCAAAATATTTAGCATATTGATGAATTTTCTTCCAAAAACATTCAGTAGATGTACAACTTACGTCCAAAAATATTCGGACAAGGTATGAACTATAATAGGACGTCCGCTATAACTATCATCCGATAGACAACCAATGAATGTCAATTTGCGTCCATGGACGACCATACTGATTCTGAATGACAAATGAACTGGTGTTGTATGCAAAATACTTAACTTCTTTGTCAGAAATGTGGAAAAAGTGCTGCTTAATTTTCAAGCCAGATGTCAAATTCTGACAGAAAGGAAATCGTGTCTAACCCAACACAAAACTTTAAAAAGAAGATGATAGGAAGATAAAGGCATACACACATAAATTTAGAAAGGTGATAAAGCACGCGCTTTTAGGAAAAACAAGATGGAACTTTTAAAAATCATTAACCAAGAAGTTCTGGACGTAATTCACGATTTCTGATAATAAGGACTATATTGAAAAAAGGTCTTCCTACCTAATCTTCTTCAGAGTTCGGTATTGTGCGGAAGAGTGAAGACAGGATAAGGTAGACTGAAGTTTGGTACCTCTAGTCGCCAGAAGCTTCCTCCACTGTGCTTCAAACGCTCCCTGAGTTGGGAGATTCAGACCGTTTGAGCATCTTCACAGCATCCATCTACAGATGCAGTCAGCCGCCCGCGCTCTCCAGATGGTTAGGGGAAGGTGGTCTACTGTGAGACACAAATTTTTAATTTTTTATATCAATTCATATTTTAATGTTGCAAACAACTTTGGAGCCTCTACATATTCTATCATCATCACTGCTCACCTCTGAACATTCTTATGCTATAACCTTAAAAAATAAGTAAGCTCTAAACTAATTTATTGAATTAGGTAAAGTGTCTCAGAGTGGAACACCATGGTCCACTATGAGACACACCTAGGTCCGCTGTGAGGCGGTATTTTATAATGAGTTAATGCACTGTCTTGAAGGGTTTCTTCTTCTCCTACCCTTCTCCTTTTATTTGAGTTCTCTTTCCGGAGCTTTGCCTTTGGGTATCCAATAAATTCCTTAGGACTAATGAAATCAGTATTTTCATCAAGCTTCTTTGATTCTTTATTCGTGCTGGAACCCTCTGCTGTGGCAGACATTAGGTCTATTACTATAGTAGTGTTTAAGATGGTAGGCATTGGACGGTCAGTCACAGAGCTAGGTAAAAAGTCAGTATCGGTGAAGGCATGACGGTCAAAAGGCACAATTCCCGTCCTCCTGAAGCTTGCCAAGATATTAATTGGAGTCATGGCTCTCTCAAATGCTGCATCGAAGCACCCTGAAATGTCATAAAGGGACATTGGGGTTCCTGGGTAGTCTTTCATCCACTGATCCACTGAAGTATTGTAATGTGCCTTGAGAGGGCCGTAAATGGCCACATCAAGTGGCTGAATGCGGTGGCTACAATGTGGGGCATTGTGACGATGGTCACCCCACTTTCTCGCGCCAAGTTGATGACATCCAAAAATATGTGGCTCCCATGGTTGTCCATGATTAGGAGCGTTGGGTTTTCCTTCGTAGAACAAGTCTCTCTAATAAAATGTTCCATAACTGAAACAAACAGACTAGAGTTCATCCAGCCACTTGGATTGGCTAAGTGATGGTGCCTCTTGGTGTTCTTCGAAGCATGTGCTCCTTAAAGTGGACTCGAGGAAATACCATAGCAGATAATACTGCAGACTGTGACAAGCCGGCCTCTCTCAGCACTTGTAACTGAGCTGACTTACTTGTAATTCTACGCAATTACCCTTTTGGAAGACTGAACAGTTGTAAGTCCTGTCTCGTCTAAGGTAAAGACTCTTGATCCATCTCCAAAAGAAGGATTCCTCATCATTGTCGTATTGAGAGTATCAAAGAAGGTGTTAACGTTGTGTTTATTAACAAGCCTCAGGGTTTCGCAAACTAAGGCGAGGATGGCGTTTCATGAATCCAAAAGTCCATTCCTTATCAGCAATTTCTTTGGAAACCAAGGCATCTGGCATTCGTAGATTATTTTTTACAGCCGTCTCATATGGCATTTTTCTTAGGTCTCGCATGGTTAGGCTAAAGCACATTTTTAAAGATTCCAAAATAAAATCTTCCATTTCTTCTGAATGTTCCTTTATCAGATTTTCTTTTTCTGTTTCGAGCCATTATCTGAAGAAATACAAAATAATTTGAAACATAATTATTAATTAAGTGCAGTTAGCCTATATTGTTTTCATGCCAGGCTGAAGACGTGCCTCACAGTAGATGCGCTCCGGTGTCTCACGGTGGAAAATCCTGCCTCACTGACAAATATTTCATTTTTCTCAGGCAAGCGTTCACCACAGTTAATTGACTAAACACTTAAATGCTTATTATAGTCATGTCTTTCAATTGATAAAATAGTTGAGTTAATTTATTTACCAGTTTAAATGCAGCACAGTACGCAAATAAATAGACAAAATTTACATTTCAGTCCAAAAAACATAAAATCAAGGTAAACGCTCTGACTGCCGCCACAAGTGAGCCATCTTGGCGTCGTATGGTGGGGTAGTATATGAGTTTCACGCAAGGTAGCAACACCAACTTAGTTTTCAAAATAATAGAAGAAATCATTTGTCTCACAGTGGAAGATGTCTCACAGTGGACCACCCTCCCCTATATGATGAAACGTCGAAGAGTGAGGTGCCTCGCAAGCCACCTGCCAACACTCTTCCTTCGGCCGTCCGACACTACTCTCCACCATCTCGGCCGATCTGCGGTGTGATTCTGAAAGACAAAATACCGATTTTTACTCACATCCGACACTGGACTGCCCCATACCGAAACTCGACTAGACTCTACTTGGGCCTTGAGGTCCAGGTCACCGCAGCCAAACGAATTCGTCTGCAAATTAATATCACAGCCGACGGTTAGTTTCATGCCGTCTGATTTCTGTGGGCCTTCCATCACTCAATATATCCACCATCACTTCTGTTGCGCGTTGTTGTGATGCTTGTAATTCTTGGCTATTCCACCTAAATTCATCATTTGATGACTGAAGATGATATTAACCCCTAAACATTCGGCCGCCTTGGCGGCTTTTTAACGTTTACTTACTTACTCAATAAAGTTTAAAGAAAGTCAAAGGAGATAAGACCTCTACAATAAAAACAAATGCTGCTTTTTATAGTTCATGATTTGGATATCTGAACATTAGCGCACTAGATTAAAGATTTTGTCAGACAATAATCTCCAGAAGAATATAGAATCTAGATATAATTATTCAAACAGGGATAAGAAAGGAGAGAGACCTACAGAAGAAGTTGACACAAGTTATGAATCACAAATCCATAATTCTGACAACAAAAAGAAGAAAAATACACCTGAAATAAATTGAGTAAAGAAGAGAGACAAATAAAGAAAGAAAGTAAAAGTAACGATTTATGCACAATCCAAGGAAAAGACTAGAAGACAGTCAGTGTTGGGTACAGATAATTTCAAATTTATCTATTATATAGATAACAGACGATCATTAAAAAATATCTAGATAAGCTAATAGATAAATTAAGTATAGATATAAATGTTTTTTTACTAAATGAAACGAATTATCTAGATAATGCTCAACACTGTTTACAAGTTGTTTCAACATTCGATTTCTAAGTTAGGGAAGTGTAAAAACCAAACAACAGATAATCAAGTTACAAATAAAATAAACAACCTGAAATTTTATAACTTTTACATTCCTGCTTATTACTTATTAGTACAAACAACTACAATATCAAATAGACTTAGTATTTTTTACAGCTGTGTTCTTGCAATAATAATTTTATTATTTAGAAATTCTGGTGGTTGCAAAAAATATAAATTCATTTTAATTACAGGGTGATTGTGACGACATTAAGCCAGCCAGTCCCTTATACACAAGCACAAAGAAGGCATTTCTTGGTAATATAAAAGAAGAAACACCGCAAGAGTAATAATTGTTAAGTTTTATTTATGCAATAAATATAAACATACAAATGTGGAAATAAAATTACATAATGTAAAAGCAAGTGATTCTAAGTTTTTATTCAATTTATATATAAAACAATTGATTGGCGGAATTAAAATGATTCATTTGAACTAAAATTATCGGTTTCCATTGAAATTTCATTAGCACTAAAACGATTGCTATAATTTGTTCCAGTATCACACAATGCTTTTAAACAAGTATACATAAACCAGAACATAAAACCAATACAAATAAATGTAAAATAACCATATCCAAATAGTTTACTTAAAATCATTGCCATTATCGCATAGAATAAAAACCTTTGATTTGCAAAATATCTTAAACTAATTCTAGGTGGTAGATTTTGTGGTATCCGAGGAGACCTTCCAGGGAAAGACTTTTCATATTTATAAATAGTTATAGGTGGTTGTACTAATTGGCGTGATAGCTTTCCTAGAAAGTTGTTCTTGTAGTATAAGTCAAGTATTCTGTCCCCAAACTAAAAAAAAAAGGTATGAAATTTTTTATTTTGACATCAACAAGTTTTAACTTACATCTTCATTAATTCTCAAGGCCAACTGATAGAAAACCCTAACCAAAACTTTAACTTCATCCGATCTAATTGGGTGTAAATCTGGATCTCCTTCATATTTGATAGTTTTTACACGTTCTCGTACTCGTTCAGGAGTAAGAAGGTAACTAATATCATTTTGGAATGATCGTGAAGCTGATCCAAAATCATCTTGAGATTGTGGAGTAACATCATTTCTCTACAAGAAAAAGATCAACTTTATTTCAAATTAGATAATTACACAGAAATTATGGAACAACTTTGGTATGGATTTTTTTAACACAAATGCAAAGATCAACACAATTACTTGTACCTCATCTGCTATGTGGAAAATCTCAATTAAATTATTAAGAGAGTATCGCAAATAAGTTGGCACTCTTTTACGTTCTTCTAATGTAAATTCATCATTGGAATTATCAGTCACTAAGAAAAATGATTTTATAGAAGCTAATATTCCTTTAGATTGTTCTTTCATTTCATCTAATCTAGATTTTATAATAGCATTAGCTGTTCGTTCTGCTCTTTCTATATGACGAACTAATTCATACACCTATAACATAAAAATTAATGTTTCAAATTAGAAAAAAGTAAATAAAAGTACCTCTGGAGCTGGTTTTGTACAAAAAATAGGTTTATAAGAAAAACTGGGACCTTCAAATTCTAAGATTTTCTGTTTTATCAAGTTGTTCCATTTGCCTCTAGGTTTCCTATCATATCTAATACCATTCAAGCTTGTATTATTATCATTAGTCCAATACTCTTTTTGTATGTCAGATGGGAATGATGTATTCAAATTCTGAGAAAAATTTGTTGACCACATAGAAGTTGGTGAAAGTGGAGGTAAATTATTTATGGAATTTGCTGTATATGAATGCAATGGTGAACCACTCACATCTTCGGCACATTCTTCAATTTCACGAAGGTAAATAACCAAGTTAGGTTGTGCAAACACCTAAAATATTTTCAAATATAATTTCAAGATTTAATAGTTTTGGAAAAATCATACTTTCGTTAACCTGTACAGAATTAAAGCTATTTTTGGGCTAGACAAATCAACTCTTGTAAATCTTGGAAATAATTGTTGAAGTAAAACTGTGTACGCTAGCAAATTTTCTGCCATAAATTGCATATGTTCTCTATCAACAGCTTTCATTGGTGCTACACTTATTTCTTCTAAATCGGGATTTACTTCCTGTTGATTTCTAATAACAATTTTAATTGGTCAATGAAATAATAACAATTTGCCATCAAAACTGATTGATGACCAAAAACTCATAATTATGATTTTTTTTTGATCTGCAATCAATTTTGGAGGTTACTAAACCAGCCTTAAACCAGAAAACAATACTCTGAACTTTCAAGCTGAATTTGCACAAAATTACGATTTTCAGAATAATAATCCATTTTAGATTATAACACATCCAAGAAACCCATGAAAATCTGGCGTTCCATCATTTGACAGTTGGCAGAGGTTAAGTCATGGTTAAGTAAAATTAATTTTAGGTTATGTTTTTGGATTTATTGTGGTAATCATGTAGTTTTCAACTCTTCATAGACTAAATCCTCCTAATAATGTTTTTTGTTCTCTTTCATTTTTATCAGCAATAAATTAGATTTTTTTTACAAAAATAAATCACGACATACCTTGAAGTTCTATAATCTGGAAGGGATTATATATACGCTGCAATTTAACACTTAAGAGTACTTTAAATTTTAGTAAAAACTTGAAAAGCAAACAGAACACCACGCATATAAATTACTTAATAATTATTTACTAACGTTGCTTTCAAATATTCATTTCCAGAATATCTCCAAGGTTGAAGAAAACTAAGCCATAATTCTAACACTAAACGAAATGAACCATCTAATGGCCATCTGTGAACTAAATGTCTTAGAAATATGTACATTCTTCCCTGCAAATAGGGAATAACAATTTTTTTTAGTTCCCCCATGTGTGTATCATCTGCTTTTGCACTTGCAGAAAAAGCATGCAACTGTTTCACGAGGACTCTCACTATTCTTATGTATTCTCCAGTAGGTAACTCATTAACTTGTAGCTTTTGCTAAAAGACAGAAAAAATTAAAACATTTTAATGAAAAAACCAAACCCACAAATTACTTTATAATACGTAAATGAAGAATCATAATTTTTGTTATTAAAATTCTGGTAACCATACAAAACTTGATCATTATATAGCCACATATCTATAAAAACCGTCATAATTGTTTCACTTCTCCAGATTTCATTTCGTGGATGATGTTCAAGTGATTGCATTTTATTCACATTTAATGTTTCTGTTCGAAATAATCTTGATGTTTTGGATTGCCTACAAAAATAACCATAACAGAGCAGAAATCGCTAGCAAGACATAACAACTTACTTGTTAAAAGAGGGTAGCATATAAATTGGATTCTTGCCATTATAAAAATTTAAAACTGGTAACACCAAACAGCTAGGATCAGTAGGCAAAAAATGAATTACATAATCACAACAAAGTACATAATATACAGTACTCCAAGTCGAACTACCTGCTATAAATGATCGTTGATGAAATGGATTAATCAGATGATATGCAAAATGAAAAAAGTAATAATCAAATGGATCTACAATAAAAAAGAACATATTAATATAAATAACACAAATATTAAGCTTCACTTACTTAACATCAAGGAAATCACATTATTTGTTTGTGGATCAGTATGTACTAAATCTGCATAAAATGGGTGCATAGCAGCCCCCTCTAAATTTTGTCGAACTTTGGTCTAACAAAATAAATCAACATTAATCGAGTTTAATCAGTATTATTGTTATACCTACAGGTAAATAACTAAGACTAAATTCAAACTTCAATTGAGGATCTCTCAATAAAGTATAAATAATCTTAAACATCGGCCCCAATGGTGATAGAAAATGTTGTAATGCTTGAAAATCTTGAGGATTTGCATTTGCTGTTATAGACCGTAATTCCCAACAAACAGTACCATGTGGTCCAAATATATTGTCAATTAATAATGGAAAGACAGTATGTAAGTCTTTCATGCTACCTCTATCTGATAAAACTGTTAATTCTGCACATCGTGTCTGGATCGGTCTATTTAATGATTGGGTTACACGATTCTAAGAAAAAGCAAACTATCACATATTACAATATAAATAAGATAAGTTCTACATACCAGAAAGTTTTCCGGTTGTTTTAACAGCTTAAAATCTTCTCTAGAAATCATTGCAAGGCTTTTAAGCACCTTTGAATTATACACTTAACCTCATTTAATTTAAAAAGCAAACAAGTTTCGTAGTGGCTAGCAGTGTTGCTAGGTCGCAGCTGTGCTATTCCGCGAAAGTGATTATTCAAATAAGCTA
>VTPC01090374.1:17483-35432 GCA_011009095.1 Ignelater luminosus
TAGAATAAGCTGGAGCACCATCTTTTTTAAATAAATTATCCTGAAATCAGCCTACCACAGCATTTTGTTAGTAACAAGATTTTTAAGGAAGTGAACTTGTGAAACATAGGAACTGATTTCATACAAAAATGGTTGCATTTAGAAAAATTACAAGTATTAGAAAAATGCCGCAGAAATCTAAATTATCAGTTTTGTCAGTAAAAACCATATCATAACTACGAAGAAATTGAAGTTGGGTGCAAAGAAATAAATAAACCTCATCTCAAAAAAAGGCCTGGGAGACCTTATTTCTTTTGCTTAGAATGTCTTGTGGTAGAAGCAGCCCCAGAAGTTATGTGGTTGACTTTACTAACACCCTGTATTAAAATCAATATCAATTGCACAAAACTCGATTTAGCCTATAAAGAGATGTATTTTAATATCCGCATTTCACTTCGACAAATTCGTGGATTCTATTGTCCTAGGGTTGCCAGATTGTAAAAAGCAAATAATAGAAGATAAGATGAGAAAATATAGGAGATCACGTGAAAATTTTCTAACTTGTATTAATGCAAGATAGTTTAAACATTATAAGAAATAACAAACACAACTTTATTTCCACAATAAAAAAACCACTTATTTAAGCCTACTTAAGTAAATAAAAGTCCTTTTAATATCAAACAATCAATATTACTAAATTAAAATGTTGGTTAGGCAACTCATTTAACATAAACGAAAATTAAATCTGAAATATGAAATGTTGGTTTTTTTATTCCTTTTGTTAAGAATTATAAATTATAATGGAAAACGGTAAAATATAGGAGATTTACTCCTATATTCAATAGTAAATAGGAGATAGGAGATTTTAGTTAAATATAGGAGACTCCTATTAAATATAGGAGATCTGGCAACCCTATATTGTCCTCTCTCTCAAAACAACTCCCAAAGCTTGCTATTTTGTCATGTACTACGCAAGCAGCACAGCGTGGTATGTACTTTTCATAAAACGCGCGTAAAAGAGTAGGTGTGGTAAACTCCCAGAGCTGCAAATGTAAATGTGCAGAAACAAAAAATAGGAACATTGGTGGAATAGGGAGTGAAATATCTGACCGTTATTTAATCTGTGCCTAGACAATATAATAAGCATTGAACTAATTTGTAGAGTGCACACACATTCTCCAGACACCCTGCATAGAATCGAATAAGATTGGTAATATACCACTTTTATTAAGGTTACTGTCCAATGTAACTTACCATTTTACCATAGAGGAACTAAATTTATTTCTTCTATGATTCTACATTAACTTTATCCCCCGTTCTTCGAGCTTCGCAATAAAATATATATGAAAATATACAGCAGTGTTCATCATTTTCTTAGTACTTTCTTTTCGATGGTTTATAATTCAATTTAGCTTCGTTTATCATAATTATTATAACGAGTGTCCAAAAAGTCCCTACAAAACAATATTAGACAATTTTGTGAGCGAATTAACAACAATGGATAAATTTTAACATTTGTTATAATAATTTATTTTTGTTAAAGTTCAATATTAATATACCCAAATAAATTTGTTCTTAGAAAACATGTTTTAATACCTTGAAGTATCTTTTTATAAACATTTAACCTTTGGTGTGCTTTGGTTGACGTTAATCAACCGTCAAAGTATACCTCTACTTATAATAGACATAATTTTCCGTTTCAAAGATGACTCGATTACGGAACTTTTTGGATACTTGGTACAAATGCACATAATAGGTAGGTAATTTGTTTAATAGAATAGCGTTATTAGTTGCAAAATAAAACCAGAGTTTCATTAGGAAGCTGATTTTATCATTTACTTTAATTACCCTTCTTTTACTGATATAATGGAAAGGAAAAATTCCAACTACGCCGCTGGTAAAATATACATGTTTTCTCTTTTGTGTGGAATTGTCGATTGCGTAAACAAATGAAGAACACAACAGTCTCTTTAACTATTATTGAATTATAATCATAAGCATACGTAAAATAAGCAATAGAAACAAAGATAAAAAATATAAATTATATCATTGAATGGAAGAGACAAACCCATCTTCTCAATTGGTCGTTTATTAATGACGTCAAACTAAATCGTCTTCACTTAACGTCACTCATAGTTCTGTTTACGTTTCATAATTTTATAATTGACCATGGTATGTATGTAATTCAATAAACTGAATAAAGTGCCGACCGTGCCGATGGAGTAGTGACGACATGCAGATATGCACGTGTGCAAAACTGTCGAACAGTCTCGAAGTGTCAATAGAATAGCGTGGTATTTTTGCAGTTAATTTAAAAATAGTAGATAATTGTTGGGAATAAATTGAGGTTGAAACATGTAAGTGAAAATAACCAAATTGTCATTGACTTAATAGTAGGTCAATGTCAATCTGAAATTGGGGGTCGCAGGCAAAATATTATCTTTACATTAATTGTTCAGTATTGCAGTGTTCGACTAACAGTTGAGAGAATCATAATATACCATATAAGCAAAAATAATTTGAAATTAAAAATGGAAGCTTTATCAAAATCCCTACAACCATATAAAGGACTAATAGGTTCTGTTGCAAGTGTTGTAACAATTGCACAATTTTTTTCTGGTGGTGTAATATGTAATGATATATACAAAAGAAAAACTACTGCAGGTGTTTCTGCAATGCCATTTGTTGGAGGGTTGGTCATGTAAGTATTTTAATTATATGCACTTCTAACAAAAACTTTTATTAGTTTTAAAGCTGGAATTTCATACTAATTTTAATTTATTTCCGAAAGAATCAGTAATCAGTTATGTTAGTTTAAAGTAGATTGAATAGGAAGTTGATTCACATGATTTAGCTTAAATTATAATAATTGATGCTAAACAATATTACTCTTTTGTTTATTTTATGGTGTTAATATAATTAAAAAAGTGGAATCAGATTTTTGTAATTTAGGAATTCTACTATAATAGATTATATAACTGATCATTCTGATTAAAACAATTGAACCTATGCAATTTGAAACAGGAAATTAAATTTACATTCGAAAATGTTAACAATTTATCTATAGAAAAGCCTTGTAAATGTTATATAAATAAAATACTGTACTTACTATATCTTAATTATTGTAAAATGCTGATAATATGTTTTGTTATGCTTATAACACTTTTTCTTACGGTCCTTTATTATACAATTTAGAGAAGGCTTCGGCTTTTGTTTTATTTTTGTGGTGTATATACAGAATGCTGATAAAATTGTGCACAAAATTCATAATTTCATCATGTAATGCTTTGTAAATTTAAAAGTATAAAATTAAAATTTCAGAAAATTTATGTTACATTTCTCTAACAATAGAGATTTAGCAAATGAGCCGGTCACATAGAATGAATCGAATTGTAAAAATCCTTATCTCTTGACCTTTTTAAAAATTTAAAGTTATAGAAATACCGTATCTTTTGCAACATTGAAATTTAGTTAACTATAACCCATGTTTCTTTTTAAAGAATTCTAACTAAACGAAAAGAAAAAAAACGATATTATGATGACGCTTTAATTTAACTCCAACTTTCAAAATTATAAAAAGAATAACCCCTTTAAGTGAACATAATTTATAAAAAACAATTATGAGAAACGACATTGAAATACAATTTTATAACTAATTAACTTACCAAGTTTACATCAGGATGAGGTCAAGTAGCGCTACTGGACTTTTCCAAACACCTGAAAATTAATCAAAACAAGCGAAAAGGAAAAAAAATCAATATCGCTCCCTTTATATAATTGACAAACCTAATTATGACAAAGTAGTTAAGGTGTTTTCCAACAAAAATTACATTAGTTAAAAAAAATAAACCAAGCGGTTTTATGTTAACTTCAATTTCAAGTTAGTTAACCCAGCCCATTTATCTTATTCGATCCAACAAAATTATATCAAAATTTTAAATTTACGTATTAAAAATTATACAACATAATTTTGGATTCATTAAACTGTAGAAAATTCGGAAGCAATTGACCATGTGGATGTTCATACGTCTCTTCTCAAGGGTTCATTAAAACGGCAAGCGGTCAGGTCTTAAGGTTGAGAGATCCCTCCAGAAGAACTCCTATTTCATTGTTCCCCGGAGATCCAACTCTCAAACGACAGGTTAATTAATGCCTCCTCCAAAAGGCTAAAGGTACAAAAAAAACCGAATGATGCATCAGAAAGGGCACAACAATAATAAAATTATCCTTACCCTAAAATTTAGGCCTTTTAATACTGAAACTCGCGTCAAAGTTGGCTACTGCGAGAACACAGCACAAAACCTTTTTGCATTCTCTTTGTCCTCGACAATGTCGTTGTTCGTTCAAGCAACATTCTCTCCCCAGGCCAGACAATCAGATTCACAGATATATTTAAAAATAGGAAAATTATACCCAGCGTCTCACTGTCAACAAGTAAGATTAAGTAAGAAGGAAATATTCAACTTGAAATTGATTAATAAATGAATAGGAAGGGTAAAGGACAACAATTTTGTAACAGGAATTGATGAAATGACTGTTACAGCTTTTTGAAAAGTTCTTAAACATGTCAATCTTATTTTTTAGAAAGGCACTTTTGAGCAGACAAACGATCCCAGTTTTTTCATGGCCTACTAAAGATGGTGGGAGTAGAAAATAGTTATTTAATCTAAAAGCAAACGAAAAACAGTTTCATATCATGGCCTACTCTGAATTCTACAATAAAGAAACAAACTGTAAAATACAGGGTTATACACGTGTGGTGATGACGACCTTAGCCAAATTTGAATATACGATACACCATACATTTTCACAGACCACTTTAACTTTTCTGTAAATTAAAAGAATGAAATATCAGAGATAACTTGTATTATGACAAATGTTTAAAGTTGTTTCTAAGGTTAGACTTTGTAATTGGTAAACTAAGAACATTTAAATTAAGATAAAATTAAATAAACAAGGTATAGTTATTATAACCTGTAGTCAAAGTGTTGTCTGTTATCTGCAATATATTTGAATAGTTTTCTAACAAACTTGGATAAACTAACTAAAATTTAAAATGTCAAACTGAACAAATATAAATGATGCAGCAAAAGATTGCCTATCTACTAGCTCTGATTTTCAATTTTTTAAATTAAAAATATCAACATGTTGGAAATGGGGTTGGGTTGCCCATTACTTTTATCACGGCACATTATCACTCGTGAATAATCCTGTATAATAAATAAAATCATAATAAATGTTGACTGTAAAATTGAATTTGAATATGATAACATTGCAATTTGATTTTTATGATGATTGGACTTTCTGACGGTGGAGACCATGAGTAATTGTTCATCACAAATTGGTCTCCCAACCTCAGCAAGTCTGATGATGATAATTCTTGATCATACTTTAGAATAAGAGATTTACATTAGATTGTTTTTCTAGAGGTATTTTAATGTTAAAGTATTCACAAATGCTTCAAGATGGAGCGATGCTTGCAGTAAATGTGGCAGCTGTGATTTTAAATGTATTATATACAGCCTTTTATTATGCTTATTCCCAAGACAAAAGTTCAGAAATTCATAAACCACTAACATATGGATTTACATTGATTGCCCTTCTTCTAGGATATGTAAGTTGGGAGGATCCAACTTTAGTTGAATATAGGTTTGGTTTTATTGTTACGGTTTTAATGTTGCTGTTAATGGGTAGTCCTCTTATCGAACTGGTAAGTTATTTTATTAATTAGCCCGAGATCCTTAATGTGCTGTTATTTGTTTCAGAATGAGATTATAGCTAAGAAGGATGCATCGTCTATCCCATTTCCTATAACATTTAGTGCATTTATCGTTACATTTTTATGGTTGTTATATGGAATCATTTTACTAAATGATTTTATGATTGTAAGTTTCATTAATTTACACTTAGAATACTTCAATTAATCTTACCTTTTTTTCAATAGATACAAAATGTACTAGGTTTATTATTGTGCGCAGCGCAATTAGTACTGTATTGGATGTATCCTAAGAAGTTAACAGCGGTAAAACAAGACTAGTATTTCATTTGTTTAGTAATGAATTTTAATATAGTACCTAGCCTTTGACATTCCTAACTAAATGACTTGTATTTTTGTGAAAGTATTTTGTATTGTATGGTTGAAATTACAATAATAATATAAAGAGAAGTAGATTTTATAAAAATCAATTATAATGTGATATATCTTGCCAATAAAATGTTAAACCGAATTTAGTAAATTGTGAATTTGTAAGTCTTTGACTGCCACAGTAACAGGACCAACTGGATTGGGTATGGAGATCTGCAGCACCCTGAACCTCAAGGGTGTTTTTGGGTCTTTTCCATCCCAGAAAATATATTGATCATTGTATCATAATATTGTTAAGATTTTTGGACCCTAAGATAACTCCATATCCCTAGCAAATACAACACTGCGACACGTATTATTCATTCATTCATTCAAGCTTGATAGTAAAATTGTAAAACAGTTGCGTGATTGTCACAGGAACAATGTACTAATTGGTCAAACTGTGTGCTTGTTCTCAAGACACTGATTTACATATAAAAAATCTCATATGACAGTAACATGACTATCAACCTTCTGTAAATGGGGAATAAGTAAGTCTAGTGAGGATTTCAATACAAGGTTTATGATTTGCCACACTTAAGTTAGCAACATTCTATATTTTGTCAGTTGTCATATAGCTATCAAACAGATACTGCATCTCTATTCAAAGTCCTGATTTTATTTAAAAATCCATCAATGGCTCAATCTTTTTCAAAAATATAAGTAGCAACATGGCTAGGTTATTTTCTAGATCTAGAGAGAGCAAAAAAAGATAGGTTAGGTTTTAAAAGCAAACACTTGTCGCTAAATTCTATCATACAGTACAGTTTATCTCATTTCTATAATTCCTGTTAAATTTTTGTTGTGTTTGTAACAAAACCTTCTAAACATTAGAATTTTTCATTGAGAAATGTTGGCAATATTGGTATGCGTTTTTATTTAAAATCAGAAGTTAGATTGTTATTCAGAAAAGGTAAATGTTTGCATTTTGTAGAGTTACCTTTTGTTGTTTGTTTATTATTTGGAATAAAAATTTATTTTTTGTGTTTTTTACTTCAATATTAATTGTAATCAAACTGATTTGCACATGAAAACGAATTTACTGCATTTTAACCCTATTTTGACAACATTTGTTTGACAGAAGATTTTCTAGTGAAAAATGTGCAACTAGATATAGTGACACCAATATAAATAAGTTTGGGGTAT
The DNA here is from genome assembly GCA_011009095.1 of Ignelater luminosus. NCBI lineage: Eukaryota > Metazoa > Arthropoda > Insecta > Coleoptera > Elateridae > Ignelater > Ignelater luminosus. Next base: position 24,733 of record VTPC01090374.1, read on the forward strand.
AACAGTGCATGCAACTAAAACCCTAAACATTTGAAATGGATTGGAATTATGGAATTATAGAAATGAGATAAGGTATAATTGACATTTCATGGGTATGTGAAACAAGCAACTGCAAGGTAAGATGAAAATATATTTATAAACAAATTAAAATCGATCTTTAAACGTGAGATCATTTATAACTATCAAGAAATTTGGTTTGATGGGGCTTGACAGATGTTATTCTCTCCCACTGCCACCATACTGCCATAATCTACGTACTATATCTATTTCAAATTATAAAACAGTAGGGCAGGCCATGAGAATTTGACAGATTTTATCCCGTATATTATTAACAACTTAAAAATGGTAAAAATGAATTTTAGATTATTAGCACATTTCCTGAATCAAAAATATCAGGGAAGTGTCACTTAACCTGCCTAGGGAGGAAAATCTTCTCTTGACTAATTTTATCAACAACAAGATAACAAAGTTAAGCAACATGATATTTTCATTGAATCTTGTTTTTTAAATTTTTCTATTTTAGACATTTATTTTTTAATTGACATTTGCAGAAATTTTGTATGTGCCACATTAGGGAAATGTTTTCACAGGACCCTCAGGATTGACCTCTTCCTATTAGTATACTTCCCCATTGTTACGTAAATAACTATTTTTTGTAGTGCTGTCAACTTAACAAAAACAAATCATAACCTACAACTTTGTTTTATAATTTGAAACAGATGATACCTATATGTATAAGCTGTTATAAGTTATACATATTGTGTCCAGAAACGGTAATTACAATGCTGCCACAAACTACGTGCTTGCTCTTGGACAACTATTAAATAAATATCCTAACCTAAAAGTGTTAGGTTAACATAAGTGTAACCTCAATTACAAATGGTAGCAGCGTATAAAAGTGCTTTTCAAAATGTTGCTTAAAATGTTGATAGCAAACGAATTACTCATGGTTCCTACTTTTAATAGCCTTTCTCGTTTTTACATTGAAGTAGAAAAATTCATAGTTCACTGGCCCTCCCGTTTTGAAAAATCCACTAGATTGTACAACTTAAAATACTCACTGTATTGTATAATAAAAATGTTTAAGAAAAGAAGTTATGTAAATTTCTTTTTATTAAAGTGTCAAAGATAGCAACATGTCTATAGTGCTTTACTCAATTCTGAAACTTGTTGGTATGCCCCCTTCCTTCTTCAGGCAAGAAAAGTCTTTCCTTTGGGATGCGATAAGTATGCATATCTTCAAACTCATGGAAGCTGCACGTATTAACATAAGTCTGAAGAACTACAGAAATATAAGTTCTTTTATCGTTTTGTTTTCGTACCTTTTTGTGTTGAACCTTTTGGATTTTGGAGTGAAAGTGCAAAGGATGATTCAAAAAGGTAATGCTGCATTTCTTATCAGGAACTGTATACATAATGTACATAATAAATCTGTATTTTGTAAATTATTTTAAATTTGGAACAAAATTCCAACACTAGTCAGCGGTCATTAAGTTTAAAATACCGGCAGTGGGCTGTTAGACAGAACCATGTAGTTACAGGAATACCAACAATAATTCAGTACTGCCAATCAATGGTCGTACTTTGCTTTTCTTAAAACACAACATAAGAAATTAACAAAAGTCAAAATGGATACGATTAACGATAGACCCAATATTCGAATAGAAATTCAAAATAATTTAGTTGAACCAATGGAAGTAGATGATCAAGAAAAATTAGCGGATAGTGATTTTGAAGATGGTGAGATAAGTGAAAAAAATGAACTTTTAGAAGAGAACAATGTAGTTTCATCTAAACAGATCATCAATAATAACAATAGGGTATGTTATAACGTTAAATTTTATGTTCAATTAAATTATATTGAAATTAATTGTAGACGTGGACTAATTCAAATGGTGGCTTTACAACAGGTGTTGATATATTTGATAAAAAGGAACAAGAAAAGTTAGTGGAACGTGCACATCGTTTTGGTTTAAAACCAGGCGAAATTAGTAATTTTACAGATGAACATTTACAACAGTTGCATAGTAGTTTAGGAATTACTGCTGAAAATGAAAAGAATGTAAGATTTGAAGCTGTACATATGAGAGGAACTGATGAAATGAGCACTGAAGATGTGTTTGAGTATTTTGGAAAATATGGCCCTGCATTTGTTGAATGGATAAATGACGAAAGCTGTAACGTTGTTTGGCAGGATAAAATATCAGCTGCTAGAGCATTGCATTTTATATCGAAATCTATCAAAGGAATGCCTGTTGAAGGGCCTTGCGATCCGTTTGTTAAAGAAGTTGTTTTTGATAATGAATCTGATGACAAAGAATCTGAAAAAGAAAACCCAAATGCTGGTCGTAGTATCTTACTTGTAAATAAAGACAGAGAAGTTAGTTTTGAGAAAGATGATGCCGAAACAAGTAATAATACTGAAAAGATGGATAATTTAGAAGATTCTGTAAGTATGTCTGATGTTGGTATACCTATTCCCCCGGGATATTGGCGTTTGGGATTTGAGCATCCAAAAACAAAATGTATTCTTTTAAGATTTGCTTTTAAAACGGATAAGAAACCAATGAGAGCTGAAAGATTTAGTGAATATTATAAAAAATATGGCAATCCGAATTTTGGTGGTATGAAAGGATTGATATCTGAATCGCGCAGAAAGAAATTTAAAGGAATCTTTGATAGAAATAAAGAAATCAATAAAAATGCTGCAGTTGAAGATAATAAAAATCCCTGGGGTGATCTAGCAGAAAATTGGGATTTAGATGAACAATTTAGTGAAAGGGTATATGAACCTGTTAATAATAAAAATGTTCCATCAACACGGTCTGTTGTAAATTATAGTTCAGAGAAACCAGATGTTATGAAACGCTTAGGTGCTAAAAGAAATTTGGCAAGTGATGATGAATCTACAGGCAGTCAAGAGGAACACACCAAGAAGAAAAGCAAAATACCTCGAATGCGTATGTATGCAGATGAAGAAGAAGAGAAATTAAAAAGAAAGAAGCGTTTGATATCCTTTAAATTACATCAGAATACTACTGATGAAGAACCCAATCAAGTACAAGATCTACGAAATGTCATAGGTAACTTTAATATTGTTTATGATTAATTCATTTCTTTTTATCAATTTTTTTGTAGGAACGATAAGTAAGAATAAGAAAACTGAACAGTATTTGGACCAGCAACGCATTTCTCAAGTTGATAATAATGATCTGGGAATGAAATTGAAAAATAGAACCAGAATTAATGAAGAATCAAATGTAAGATATAAAGCGGACAATTTGAAAATTGCCAAGACTGATGAAACACAAACTCGACACAGTGAAAGGAAAACAAGACACAGATCACCTTCAAATGATACCAGACATTCCAGGCATAGACATGAGTCTCCATCTCGTAAAAGAAGCAATAGGCATGATTACGATAGATCCCGTTATAAAAATCGACTGCATTCAGATAGGTACGAACGTCGCAGACGTTCATTATCAGATGAAGGTTTTGATCAATGTAAACCGAAAAGTAAAGTAGCTGTAGTTATAAAAACACAAAAGAGACCAACTGTTGCATCAACAATCTGGTCTAGGATAACCCCTAAGAAAGAACGGTTAAAAACAGCATCAGAAAGGTTGCAACCGAGGAAAGAATCTAGTTCTAGTAGTGAAAGTTCTAGTGAAAGTAGTAATAGCAGCAGCAGCAGTGAAAGCTCTTCTTCGGAAACCTCTTCAGAAACTGAAGAAGAATCTAACGATGAAACTGAAATGAGACAATCTGTTGTTGAGCATAAAGTTTTAAAAACTGTTGAAAGACCTGGATTTAAAAACAGCACACAATCAACTTTAACAGCTGCTAAAATAAAAAGCCCTTTACGTATTGAAATCAATAATGACCATTTTAAAGAAGAATGATCAATGTAAATATATTAACATTCACAATTTACTATGTTTTTGTAAACATAAAATTTTAAAGTTAAGAATTAATTCTAATAAGGAAAATGTTAAGTTTTTAATAATAAAATAAAAACATCAGTTTAGTCTGTAGAACAAGTGGTATCAGCTTACTTTATTATGAATGATAATGTTATTTTTATATATTGTGTAAAAACGCTTGTTATAAGAAGCCATATGTCTTGTCTTTTTTTATTTGTGAATATACCTTAATTATATAGTATATGGTGCATTATTATTTTCCCTATTTACATAAAACATCTATGTAATGATTCAAGTATATTTTACGATTTGATATAGAAAATTTGTCATTTAACCTTTCTAACAATAAAATCGAAAAGCCATTGACATGTCAATTAACGGTTCTGTTCTGACAACGTGATTCGCTGTTAGCACAACAGTATTGTTCACCTTCTTATTAGTTCTTTAATTTCCAACGGAGGTCACAACGAACGCGTCTTCTTTAATAGCTATGAATTTGTTTTTATTTGAACAATTAATTACCTCAAAAACTGTGTAATGAACACTGAGGCTAACTGCGAATTATTATTTCTGCAAAAGTAAGAATCACAGTAGGTAAAATAAGAGTGACATGGCAGTGTAGTTAACCAGTTAGTACGTCGTTCGTTATGAGACTTGTGACGTTTATGTGAAACTTACCAATATTATATCTGTGCAAGATAGATCGTCATATGTGAAACAAGTCTTGGTTCGTATCGGCCTTTGAATATAGGTTACATGGTAAAGTCTGAGCACTGTATAAGAACTTTGGATTTCGGACCAAGCACTATTGAGCCGTGGTGCAAGTGGACCAAGTACTTAACTTAGACCGTGATGCAAGTTTTTGGTACATTGTATACAAGTGGTTGTGCCGTGGTATCAGTGCTTGGGCCTTGGTACTAGAATTGAGTCTTGTAGGTACACAAATGCGCAGTTATAGTGCTTTTCGTGTGCTTGACGAGAAGCTTTAAAAATGTATAAAACGAAAAAAGATTTATACGTAAATGTTTTTTTATAAAAAAATGAAAATAAAATAAAATAATCATTAAATTTAATTTATGAGGTAAACAAATAACCCTTAAGTCGATAGGTGACGTCAATAAAATTTAGGAAACTATAGCAAGCTCAATTTTTCGTTCGAAACAGTTTTTCTTGGAAGCTGAGGTCTCAAGCACTGGCTGTTGCAAGTGTTACATTTACATACCTGATAAAAATTGCACGTGATGTTTAATTTCTATCATTTATTATACTTTCAAATGTAAATAAGAAAAATTCACAATCACTTCTCAAAATTTCAAAACTAGTAAAGGATGTCTAACCAGGCAATAGTAATTTTCGGTTTATATCCCATATATAGCATCGAACGTCGCTATTTGTCGCCCAAAATTACTCTAAACGTCCATGGATGTAAATTGGACATCAATTGGACGTTCATCGGACATTCTATTTTAGTCCATACTTTGTCCAAATATCTTTGTGCATAAGTTGCACATCCATTGTTCGTCTGTTTTTGGACGTCCATCGGACGACAATGCACAAATTACATTCAGTAACTACGTTCATTAAATGTCCAAAGTTGTGGCAAGTGTATGTCTCATGGACGACAGGCAGCCAAAAATTAGATGTCTAACGGAGGTCTGTCGCCGGAATTTGGACGTTCGATCAACGTCCAGCTGACGTCCGTGTGCTATTTGGGATACTGTTCTCGGCAGGATCATACAGCCTGGTACCTTTAAAGGTAGCTAACAAAATAGAAAAAAGAGATCGCTACTAAAGCTAAAGTTTATTGCAGTTAAATAATGCAATAAATCTCATGAAAGCTGCTACACCTGATAAAAAACTTAGGATCGAGTATACGTCTGTATAACATTTACGTATACGTTTCTTAATTTACATATTACTGTTATCTTTCTCTTTTTGAAGATGCTGTTAAAAATTGAATTCTTACCAAAAAATAGATATGACAAAAATGCAAGTCTTGGGTGTACTGATAAATCCGATGAAATTAGTTGCCAGCAATTCTTTTAAGTTTTGACAATTTTATATGGTCTATTATCACTGGAACAAAATTGATAAATTTTTGATTTCTTGCGATACTTTGGTTCCCGTATTCAAATAATTTTGTATTTGTCTGTAGCAGTATCGCCAAGTTTAAATTTCTCTTTTTGGTTTGTGTGACAAAATCTAAGTACGTTGGAACATTCGTGTTTTCAATTTTGGCATCTTAAGAGGTTGAGGGAGGCTGCTATCTAAAGCTTTATTGGCATTTACGAGACACCCTGTATAATAATAAAAATATATAAAAACAATTGCTGTGGCTAAAGACAAAGAGTTGAGAAAAATCTATTTAATTTCTTTATATTTTTATAATACCCAAAATTTTCAATTGGTCAATTAATGTTTTTTTTTAATTTCAATAATAAGATACTTAACCTTATAAGGTGTAATTTCTCCGGTATATTTTTGAAACATCTCTAAAAAAATTTTAGTCACCGGGAAACCATGAATTTCGAATTTTTATCGTCTTCCAAATTTTGCCGCACCTCGAATTTTGGCGCCCCTCAAATCTTGCCGCTCTAGGCCTGATGGGTCTCGCGGGCCTAAGCCTAAATCCATCACTGTGTTAAATGTTATAACGGTCTTTTGTCGTTATCATCCCGTCACATGGTAAACCTCACGGTAAATCATCAACCTTCCTTGTGAGACACCGCGTATATAGAAAAGTTCCTTTAACAACTTATTTTTTTGCTTTGCAACAAGATTCCAATTACTAAGATTGTGTATAAATACCCGATTCTTGCATTATTTTGCGATTGAATTAGTTCATTTCTTCCATCGGAAGGGTGATAATCTGCGGAGCGGTAAACTCTTTCAAATTCTGGGGGAACGCGGCAAGCGGGCGAAAGAGAAAGAATCGAGACGTGAGTAGTGCAAGTGTTTCCTGCACCTCGTTCTCTCGCTGGGGCGATTTCCATGTAGGAGAAATAGAAAAAAAACCCTTTTAGCAAGGGGTAAGTTAACTTCTTTTCTCGCATCCCTTGTGTCACCGTAACTAATGGTTGTTCCTTGTCTCTAGTTTTTTTTTATTAGACCCCCCCACATCGGATTCCTCTGTTGTTAACAAATCTCAGAGAGATTTCTTCGGTGGAAACCAAGGAGGTTCTAGGGAGTCCGTGGGCTCATCGATGTTAATTGTAATTTTCAACCACCGTCTGATTGTCGACTTCGGATTGCTACCACGAGGGATGCTGGATTCCCAAGCTAGCATCAACCTAGTTTAATCATTTCACCGGAAGTCTCAGAAGCGGACAGGTTAATCTCTTATGAAAACCCGACTTTTAAGAAATTTTAGGTTCCATTCGGTACTTACTTGTACTTAGATTAAGTCAGTTTAATTATTTTTTTTGTTAATTAAATCCTTGCTTAAAAACTTAGAGTGACCCCTTCAGGTTAATAAGGATCATAAACTTTTATTAAAACCCATTGTAATTTAAATCTTTGTTCGGCCTGTAACTTCAAAATTTTTTTAAACAATTTTCATGATTAGTGTACTATTCGGATTTAAATTGAAGATTTTTTTTTTGATCATTGTTTTCCAGGTGTATTTCACTTTCAGCATGCAAATTTCGATCGAAAACTGCTTCCTTCATCACTGTGGTAAGATTTATTTAATAACTTCAATGCTTATCCGAATCTTGCTTTAATTGTTTATTATTTTTACTTAAATTTCATCGTACACCGAAATTATTTCAAATTCGTTCTTTTAGAAAATTTAATTCTTGTAATTTCAGATTCATACAATTAATTATTTTGTTATATCGGAAATTTTTATTGGCACTTCTTTGGTGTTTGGATTTTTCTCTTAGCGCTTGAACAATTTGAGATTATTTGCCTGGTGTACTTTATGATAACATTTGTGTCAATTTTATCTTGTTACCTTGGACTTATTTTTGTCAATTTTTACGATTATTTCCTTATTTTTAAATGCTTTAAAATTTGTTTATTCATTTAACAATTTTTGTCATTACTATCTAAAATTAAAAAAAATTCAATTAATTCTTTTTTGAAAGTGAAGATCCTTATATTTAATTTTTTTGGGTTAAAACTCTGTTGTTAAAGTGTTATAATAATTTTCTATTGCTAATTGGTTTAGCTTCAGGAGTAAAATTTTTTTAATGCATAGAAACTTTTAATTTTGGTTCTATTGAAATTGTCAATTTTAGCTTCTTTTCTAAAATAACAATTAAATTTTTGTATAATTTTTTTTTATTGTGGTTACTCAGTTTGTATTCGTAAATGCAAGTTAAACTTATTCAAAATTTCAATATACGTTGATGGTTAATTACTACCTGGGGTTTTATTGTAAGTATAATCTTTGCCGTCCCGCTCCCAAGTCTACCCACTTGAGTTCAGCTGGCCTAGGACCCAGAGATCGTAGAAGTTTCGTTATTTTTTAGTAACGCAAGGTTTACGTTACAATGTGATTATCCGAACAGGGTATAACGTAATAAATCGTATTAAAAATGAAGACAGATAGAACTAAAGGCTTCTCCAAGGAGGCCCAAGAAATTATCAGAGCGAAATATACACTGAAAAAGTGCGAGATAACCCTCGGGTTTCGAGCAAAAAATTAGCAAATGAGCTACTAAACGAAACCGGTGTGCAGGTGACCAGCAGAACTATTCAAAATGCGCTCAAACGGTACAAATTTGCATCAAGAACTGCAAGGAAAAAACCGTTGCTCTCTCAGATTAACATCGAAAAACGATTAAAGTTTGCTAATCAGACTATTAATCGCGATGAACATTACTGGCACAATGTAATATTTTGCGACGAATCCAAGATTATGTTATATTACAATGATGGACCCCAACGAATTTGGCGGAAGGCAAACGAAGCGCTGAAACCCAAAAATATTATACCTATCGTAGAATTTCGGTGGATTGTCAGTGATGGTTTGGGGGTGTTCGTGTTGGAGAAATGACTTTTATTGAAGGGACTATGGATCACTTACAATATTTAACTATCCTGAAGACCTATCTGAACAGCAGTGCGCGAAAGTTGGGCCTGGAAGGACGTTATCTATTTTACCAGGATAACGATGCTAAACATCGCTCCTAAGCAGTATGTTCCTGGATGCTCTACAACTGCCCAAAAGTAATAGAACCGCCTCCGCAGAGTCCGAACCTTAACGTTATGGAGCATTTATGGGCAGATTTGAAAATATAAGTAGCAGCGGGACATCCTTCAAACCGAAATCGGTTGAAGACCTTCATCTTGGAGGAATGGAACAAAACCAAACTAGAAGATTGTTTAAATTTGGTCAATTCAATGAAAAGCCGTTAACAAGAGGTAATTACGGCAGAAGGGATGCATACTAGATATTAATAATTATTATTAATGTGTCCCTGAAAAAAGAAGTGCTTTTTTTCGTGCTTCACATAATGCTTCAGCGAGCTTTGAAAATAGTTTTTTCGCAGTATAGATTATCTTACTTTTTAATTAAATTTAGTGTTTTTTTTTAAATTTTTTATTTAATTTTAACAAAATCTTGTAATTATGTAAAAATATGTTTAATGAGCGAATTAGTGTTTGAATGTTTTAAATTTCTAAACCCATTCTCTGTTTGTTGTCTGTAAAAGTCAGAATTTCGTTGATTTTCAGGAATTGAAAACATTTATTTTGCTGACTGTATGTATTTGTTTTTAAGAACTAGCACTTGATGGTTGAAGGGGTGAGAATGAATGTTCAACACGTTATTTGAATAATTATGTTAAAGGCTTAAGGCATAGTCTTTTCTTACATTTAAGATACAAATGTCAGAAAATTTCTAATTAAATAAATTAAAAATGTATTTTACTATTAGCAGTACTTTTAGTAGGTTTAATTGTTTAGGCTACTTTGTAGTGTATTTCTATGATTTTGAATATGTTTTGAAGGTCAGAGAACTGTCACTTGCAATTTTATTTTTAATAATAATTATAAATTACTTACCGTTTATTTAAATCCAAATGAAGAGTGACACTGCTGGTGGTGTATGAACATAATTTTAGTTTTTCTAAATTTGTGAAATATACCCTGCGTTCGGTAAGGACCTCTGATAGCTGTTTTTGCTCGAAATCGTCTTTTGTTCTAGTCACTCAATCTGAATCTTTATTTGAGTGACAAGAACAAGAGACGATCCCGAGAAATATAGCTGTCAGATGTTTACATTGCTGAAATCTACATAAAATCTTTTGTTGAATCATGGCAAAATCCAATTTAAAGCTCATGAGAAACAATCAGATGTAGTGCCTGTAGAGTCTTTACCAATCCTAGGAATTTCTAACGATTCCATTTTGCGGGGTTATTTCCAAAACAAATGAAATTAGATCTGATTATTATTGAGCATCAGAGTATGCAACTTTGCTCCAATTTAATTGACTTTGTGTCTCCCGTAGTTTCCAAAATGAGGTTTAAATCTGATAATCCTGTAATTTTTAAATAAAAGATGAACTATATCTTTCAAGTAGGTGTGTGCTATCTAATAAAAAATAAATAAATCTATGATGTAATTACAGTGGAACCTCCATAACTCGAAATCCAAGGGGCGCGATTATTAGTTCAAGTTATAGAAAATACGAGTCACGGAAAATAATTTTTTTTATATGTAAATGTTTATTATATATGAACGGGTTAAATATTTATTAGTGACCCGGTGGAGTATATATATATATATATATATATATATATATATATATATATATATATATATAT
>VTPC01090374.1:35442-54937 GCA_011009095.1 Ignelater luminosus
GGCGGATATTGTTTTTGATACAAATAGTTTCATAAAATGATTCAATTTTCACTAATGAACTATAAATTGCATCTGTAGTATTTTCTTCCATCGTAAAAAAGTTCTTCGGTGTGTCGAAGGCATTTTGAATTTCTCGATGTGAAGGTCTAGTTGGCGCAGCTTCTTCAGTGTCATTATCATCACTGTTTTCTTGGTCTCTGTTTTGAATAACATTGGAAGCCACACTATCTACGATTTCTTGATTGGTAGGATGTTCGCTGATAACAAGATCATTGTCAACATTCAAACAGTCTTCCAAAGTTACACCGTCCACATTGTGTAGCAATACCCAGCATTTAAACTTCTGTAAAATATCACGGTTCTCTTCATTTTCTGCTATATCCTACATTAATTGGTCTTGTATTTCGGATAGCGGCAAATCATCTTCATCTTCAAAAAAGTCTGTTTTCCAAAACCGGCTTTTTTAAAACAGTTTCGAATTGTTTTCTGAGTAATATCTGCGTTCCATACCGCCGCCACTGTTTTCACACATTCAAGAAGATTAATTTTAGAATCTATTTCGTTGAATTGTTCGTAGTTTTCCAAAATTCGTGTTAGTATTCTCCCTTTGCAGTGGCATTTAAAACTTTTTATAATGCCTTGGTCTAGTGACTGGAGTTTAGATGTCATATTTGGTGGGAAAAATGACAATTTGATTGCTTTTAATTTATGTTGAATGTTAGGATGAGCAGGGCAATTATCGATAAGGAACAAAACCTGCCGATTTTGGTTTAAAAATTGTTTATCCAATTTCATAAGCTGCATTTCAAAAATATCACTGGTTATCCATGTTCTTTTGTTGTTATAATAGTCTACTGGTAACCACTTTACTCCTATAAAACACCGCAATTTGGCACTTTTCCCAATTAATAAAATTTTCAGTTTTTCACTACCGCTCATATTTACCGCTAAAAGACACGTTATTCTTTCTTTGCTCAATTTGCCTCCATGACACTGCTCATCTTTGAAGGTTAGAGTCTTGTCAGGTAAACATTTAAAAAATAAGCCGGTCTCGTCAGCATTGAATATATTGTCTTCACTGTAAGGTGCCAAAAGTGTAAAATGTCTTGAACTCAAGCATTGCTTTTTTCTTCATCAACAGATGCACTTTCACCACAAGCTTCTTTTTGCACTACGTTGTGCCTGTTTAAATTAAAATTAATGCCAGTGCAATAAAACATTTCAAAGATTTGAACATTATGTACAATTGCGAACAGAAAATGGTGTACACCCTAATTTTGCTATTGTAATTTAGTAAAAAATCAAGGGTGCACATATTGGTTAATATGTCAAAGCAATTGTTAATAATTTTCATTTGTTTTTGCTTTTTCTTACGCCACTTAATTAACACAATATGTGTAATCATTTTGACAACCGAAATAAATGTGGGCATAAACTCTTTTCTGTTTGCAATTGTTGTACATACATACTTTTTTTTAAATTTGTCAAGCCATCCTACGCTTGCCATAAAAGTATCGTCTCCTAAATTTTGTGCAAATTACAAAGCTTTTTGTTTTAAAATCGGACCTGATACCGGCAAGTTTTGATTTCTGGCCGTTGTAAACCATTTTAAGATGGCGGTGTTGACATTTTTTCAAGGCTTATTCCGTTGAAGAATTTCTGGGTTTTTAATGTTCTCTGCAAACTGCATAATAGACGTTTTATTTTTTTTGATAATAGTAGATAATGTACTAGGCGGTATTTCATATTCTTTGGCAATGATTTTTTTCTTAATACCATTTTCAACTTTCTTTAAAATTTCAATTTTTTGTTTAATATTAAGACTTTTGAGATGACGTTTCGGTGCCATTTTAACAGATATTGACCATGCAAAAGAATCACATGAACTGAACTTCTGATGAAAATGACCAGGAAGAGTATAAAGAAATCCATTTGAATGAAGCGTAATACATATACAGTGTGGGATTAAAGTATGGAATATTTAAAAAAAAAGCAAACTCAACATGGTTTTTTAAAAATGCTGAGACAGGTCGATTTTAGTTTTTCAAAATACACCTTAATATGTGCGATTCATCTTCCGACCTTCGTTTGTTTTTTAGTTATGACGTCATCACAAAAAAATATAGATTTTTTGTAGTGAAATCCGATAGTGATTTTCCTTTCCTTTATGATCATGCAAATAAATCCTAAGGTTGCATAACAAAAATTGTGAGAAAAATCGTGCTGAACATTTAATGTTGATATTATGGTATTTCGTAATTTAGTAGAATATTATTAGTATTCTACAATAAACTACAATAATTATGTCAAGAGCGCTGAAGATTGACAGAATGCTCGTATGAAACCGTTTGCTAGATTTAAAATTTTTTATTTTGATTATTCAGTATGCTGCAAAGGTTGTAAGATAAAAACGAAAGGTACTTCAACAAGCAATTTATGTTCCGTTCATGGTCTAAATTATTTGTTATCTTGGACAATACTAACATTTAATCTAATTTTATGTTTTAGTATTTTAATATCATAATTTAGAATCATTTCCTATTAAATACGATAATATCAACATTAAATGTTCAGCTCGATTTTTCTCAGAATTTTTGTTATGCAACCTTAGGATTTATTTGCATGATCATAAAGGGAAGAAAAATTACTATCAGATTCCACTATTAAAAATTTATATTGTCATTTAAATTTTTTTGTAATGACGTCACAACTAAAAAACAAATGAAAGTTGGAAGGTGAATCGCACCTATTAATGTGTATTTTTAAAAACTAAAATCGACCTGTCTCAGCGTTTTTAAAAAAACATTTTGAGCTTGCTTTTTTTTAAATATTCCATACTTTAATCCCACACTGTATATAAAATAATAAGAATAAATGTATCTTTGGTATAATTTTCATTTGCCGCTCCATATGCGTACTATCTAGTGCAGTATTCTAAGAAACATAAAAATTTGTATTGAATTTATCACATACTAATAATTCGTGATACGATTTCATTGTCAATGTCTACTTGTTTAACCATAGGCAGCAACAGAAAAAGATAAAAGACCATAATAAACTTTTCTTCGAATTCGAGTTATGGGGACTTTTGTAACTTTGGTTCCTCTATTTTCTTTCGAATTATAGAAATTCGAGTTAAGGGAGTCAAAATATGTGCAATTAGTATATGAAGTGCAAGGGGATGCAGCAATAAATTTCGAGTTGAAGAGAAATTGGAGTTACAGAAGTTCAACTTATGGGAGTTCCACTGTATTAACTTTCATGAGAAGGATATTTTATCTTACCAACAATAAAATGATTATAAATAAAACCAAGACAACATTCAATTAGAGTCTATTTATTATTTTAAATATTGATTACATATTATAGGTAGTGCGCTCGTCGGATAAAGTATGATATTTACAATGTAATAATGAAACAAAAAAAAATGTACTCAACAATAATTTTAAAGCTTAAATAATTGCTGATTGTAATGTGATTTCTTATTAAATAGACGTTACGTAAAACCTTAAATTTAAGAAATTTAAAATTTTACGTTTACAATGAATAAAAAAGATGAATAAGATCATAGGAAAATACAAAAATGATGATAGTATTAAATAAAATGGCATTTTCTATATTTGAAATTGTGATCTTTTTTCTCTTAAAGTTCTACTCTCACATCTCCAAATTATTTCAAACAGTACAAAACAAAACGTGAATTATAAAGAATGTAAATAATAGAGAAAATATAGCAAAAACAAACTTGCATTCAAAAGCTGTACTGTTTCAAACAGTTTGGTCCAACAAATTAATATATTCACAAATGTACATCCGTCACCACGTATTTCATACATAGGGTGTTGCATTCGAACAAACTGCTTACATTGATATAACAACAAAATAACAATGCAAATTTATATATACAGTGGGTGAAGCGTAATTTGATTGGTCAATGATACAAAAATAACTGCAGATTATTAACTACTCACTGTTCTTTCTTTACCATAAAATGGAAATTTGTAATAAAAATGGCAAGATCTTGCACAGTTTTTAAAACTAATTCTAAGTCATTATATTATTTTCTTGCTGATTTTATTACAAATATATGTATGACAATCTCGAAAATAAGCTCATTCTAAAAAGAAAGACGGAACGGGAATATTACTGTGGTTGTACGATTTTGTTTTTCTCTTTTTTTGATATTCACAGTAGTGAATAAAATTTTAACAACACAGACTACCTACGAACTAAAAAATAAGTCATAGTTTTTAATAATTACCTTACTTTGGACATATCTACCTACTTTTAACTTTTATCAAGATTACATGCATTTACAGAGCATGATTTAACAAATGCAATATACACATTATGCTATATGCTATGTCCTTTCAATCTGAAAATCAGACTGTGATCATGTCAGTTACATTCTTTACACAATGTTTACCTTACTGAAACAAGAAAAACATAATGAAATGTATATATGGTAACTAACTGATTCACGATCGGCTATCCAGAATGAAAGAATACAGTTGAGATTACAAGTGTCATTGTATACCTAAAATGTCATGAAATCGTATTGCTCCTATTGCTTTCCAGCACAATACAACCTCACTGTGTGTGATGATTATCAATCATAATTTTTTTTGTTTAATTTTATTTACATAACTCGTAACTCTTATTCTTAAAACATGTCCTGACTTCGCAGTCACCACCTATATGCAACGTAACTACCTTTCTCAGTATTGCTAAAATTTTTTTTTCGAATATAAACTCTCGATTTATCTATTCGGAATTTATTTAACAGTTGAATAATTCTGCGTTTGGTTTTGATTCGAAACAACCCAAGTTGAAAAGACATCCCTGGAAAACAAGCTTAATTATAGAAAAAAAAATAATGTAAATAAACATTCAATAGTTTCGACTTACCGGCAATGGCTAACGACACATTCATTGCTGCAATATTCATCTTCCCATTCAGGATTCGCGATTGCCGGATTGGGACACCCATGACGAATGCACGAGTTTGGAGGACGCATTGCACCTTGGCCTGCATTCTGTTGTGCTACAGAAGTGGGAGGGACTTGGGACACGGGACCAGCTGATGAAACTGGTGGAGAACTGGATACCATTGGTGGAGGACTTACATGTTGCATGTGTTGTGGATGCTGAGCAACTTGTGGTTGGGGAGGAACCTGCAATTTTGATTTTTAAATTTAAAATAATGTAAAATTTTAAATTGTTATTATCTTACATACATGTATATCTTGGACAAAATAAGAAATTAATGAACTAATCACATTCATTTTATTACTATCACATATAACCTGTACAAAACTGTCAAGTTTAGTTTATTGCAATATTTACTGCATCATCATTACATTATTTTGATAGTATCAGCGTTACCATATCAACTGATTATTCATTAGATCTATAGAGAGGCTAGATAACTGATAATCAGTAAGTTAAGTTAAAAATAAAATTGCAATACTCGAAAGAATCAAATTAATCTTCTTAACTGACAAATCTTGTTTGTTTACATTTAAGATAATGGCGGTTTAATGCTAAGTTTGAAAAAAAAAGTTTTCTTAAAACCTTCTTTCGTTTTTAATTTTTGTTTTCATTGTTTAGTTAAAAACGTGTAAAAGCTTTTCATTAATTTAATCATTATTTGAATGGATTTCTTTCATGGTATGCTAATTAAAACTTTTTTAATGCAAAGCAATAAAAAACTAATTACAAGTTTTTGTTGTTCATACAATTTGAATTTTAATATTCGGCCTAAGTTTTTTATAATTTACATTTTCAAGTATTTGCATGTTAAACTATATTTAAAAAGTTGTAAGTGGTTGGTTCTCAAACGTTTATAAGAAAATTTTTCAACATGAAAAAATGAAAATATTATACGCAACATTATCAGGAGAAATGTACCCCAAATTACAAAAACATTCGTTATTACACATACCTGTTGCATATAGCTATTATTATGTTGTTGCGGTATGTGTTGTGGCATATTCATGTGATTTGGCACGGGTCCCATAGGTGACTGCATCATCCCTTGATGTTGCTGTCCATTCATGCTATTCATCATGGGCTTCTTGGTCATCATGGGTTGCTGTTGGCTTGTTGGCGGTGCAGGCGCCGACGTCATCGGCGGCGAAGGAAGTGCATTTTGTGGCGAGTACGCGTTATATTGCGGAGGTGGTCCAGCGCCGTAATTACCGTAATTTCCATACATTCCTTCGTTTTCACCGGCACCTTTCGATACTAAACTCGCTCTATATGCGGCTAAAGCTTTTAAGTATTCTTTTTTAGCGGCTTCTGTTTTCTTTTTATATACCTGTTGGAAACGAAACGAATTAATTTTAACATTTCCTTATTGTGATTAGATGTGTCTTACATTTTTGTGTTCAGAGTCCAAAGCGTCCCACATGGATGCAACTATTTTGGATACTTCTCCAAAACTTGCACTAGGATTCTGTCCTTTAATGGCAGCTTGAGTATCACGGAAAAATAATGCGTATGCCGAAACAGGCCTGGAAAGAAAAAAGAGTTTAATGATTGTGTTTTGTTTTTTTACTCAAATGTTCAATTTAATTCACAAACTGTATAACATTTATAACAATAAAATTAGAAAGACGTCCAACCTTTGTCGCTAATAAATACGTCAAATCTAAACAAACCCAGTTCAAAAGAAATTGAAGTAGTCGTTTTGTTCTAATTATTGTAGCATCTCCAGTGGTAAAACAGCGAAACGCATTCCCGCGCGTCGGTTTGAAATTAACAATTTTAACAATCTTAACAAAAACAAAATCGATGGTTTTGGATTTGCGTTTTGGAAAAATCCATGGCTTACTAGATGTTCGCTAAAAACGGTATTACCAAATTTTTTTAACTAAACACAAAAAAAATTGCGATGGTTTTTATTAACCTGACAAATTCTTGAATAGTAACTTCTTCACATAAAGTTGCTGATGCTGATTTTCATCTACACTGTTAGAATTACACAAAACCAAGGCCGAAGGAACATGATTTTCTGGGGTATGAAGTGCAAAAGAAAATTACACTTGAAATTGAAAATTAAAGTACGAAATTTTCAGCTATGGAACTCCATACTCAAAAAAATCTCAAGTGTGGAGTGCTCCATATTCACCATATGCCTTCAGCCGGCTCTGCACAAAACCATAGCCGTATCTGTTTTCTATGATTTAAAAACGAAGATAAAAGATTATCTTATCTTAACAATTATTCATTGTTTTCCTGGAAAATTTGTAAAGCTTTCAAATACAAAAAGGGGAGTCGGGGATTCCCTCGATTTTACAGACTGTGTTATATAAAACTGTGTTTTCAAACTTGGTGGCGATCCTCATTGACGTTAAATCTTGTAAATACGGCGAAACTAGTAGTAAACAATGGTTTAAACAGCAGCACCAAAGCTAGCGATTACTCTCCAGATCTGATGATTTTACTACAATTTTGACTATTTCCGACAACATGCTTCGCTGTTGCAACAATGTTAACTATCGCATTCGTTTTTTAATTTCCAATAGATGTCGCTCATTTCGTGAAAATCGCCAATATCGTGTTCAACGAGTAAATGTTTCAGATCGCACTGATCGTGTTTTGTTTTTTCTTTAGGAAGTTAAGACATAACATATAGAAAATAAAATTTTTTATAAGAAATAATAGAAGAACGGCTTTTAAATGATCCAGATACCAGCAATCGTGTTTTTTTTCATCGTTTGATCGATTCTCGAAAACGGAAATCCAATGGAGACAGGAGTTTGACTAAGGTAAAATGATTGGCTCAGAGCATTACACACATCAATTGGCACAGATCGTCCTTTATTACGACCTAGGTGCCAGCATGCTTTTCCGTAGTTCGATTGTGCCTCGAAAGATCCAATCAAGGTAGGAGGCTTGGTTCAGATACATCGGATGACATCCATCATCCTTTGGTTTTTATTTGCTATTTCTCAAGAACAGCGGGTTGTATAATGTATACAAATGAGATTTGATATTTTGGTAGTGGTAAAAGGAAGGATTTTATGAGATCCAGATACGAGCGATCATATTTCGTCTGTTTTTCAGTGTTCGATTGTGTGCTGGATTGGAAAGGTTAAGTCGAAATGGGACTATCAATCGAGATTTGCAGTACTGATACATCAGATGCTAGCAATCGTCCTTTTGTCTCGAAAGGTTGAGTCGATATGGTATTTTTGACTAAGATATCAACTAAGATGTATGTACAGTACTGATCGTCTTTTGCCTTTCCACTGGCTGAATTATAGTTTAGGTCATTACCAGTCGGAAATAAAGAGCAGCCAGTTTGACTATTCTCAATACTGAAGGAGTTATGGATAATTTTAGTTGTAGACTAAAAAGTAATTTGTACTGTAATAATTGTTCAAAGTGACAGAGCTTTGTATCAGAAAGTCTACGTCGACAAAATTTCGTAGATTCAGTTTCTCGCTTTCATTGAACTACATAATTCAAGGATATCAGATTTTATTAATTAGCTCAAAGGAAATTTCAAACTCGACTGGATGTTATGAAGACGAATAGTTGCCGTCTTTTATAATTTTAGCAGACTTAACAAAAAGGAAGCAATAAGGTATAAAAAAATCAAAATTTGTTGTGCTTACTAAAACGCTATTGGATTTGATGCCCGGAGTCTCCACCAATTAATGTCACAAGACATAGTTAAAGATCTGCGATAAATGAGGTGAGATCAGAAAAGTGAACAATAAAAAGTAAAAACACTTTTGAAATTTTCTTATACTGTCTTTATATTTTAATGAAAGTCGGCATCACGTGGAGACGCGCATGTGATGCCGACTAGAAACTAGTCTATTTCATATTTAATGTGCATCACGATTGCTGCACGTTGGAAGTCGCAATGAAAATGGGCCATCTCAATGAAAAACGATTAAAAGCATACAGTTAAGCGAAGTAGAAAACTGACGATGAAACAGAATGGGGTGATGTAAATAAAAAAACACTTGAAAAATTTTTTATGGTTTATAGTTTTACCGTTATTCAATGAAATTTTATACGAGGATTTTATTTTATGGGAATTACGTGTACGTAGGGGCGAATACCTATTTTAGCAAGATTAAAAAACATAATGACAAAAGAAGAAAACGTAAGAAAATGAAACATCCAAAATTAAAGCCATCAATTTTTCAAAACATAGAAATACATAGTATGTAAAAGAAAATTGCAACAATAAATCTGCTTTACAACTTGCGCACGGAGAATGTTAGGTTTATGGGCCATATAACTGCTCCCCCTCCTTCTCGATACAACAGGGAAAATGGCATTCTCAACATTTTAATACCATTTAATAGCTGGGTAAAAATCAATAGCTTTATATTTTATACCAAGGCAATTCAATTCCACCAGATGTAACCTTATATTTTATCTCGCAGCTATAAATGATTCCTTTTACAAAACATTCTTTTGACGTTATGATCAATACCCAGCAGAAAACGAGGAAATCATAAAACTTCTCTAGACTTTCAGATATTACAATTTCAGCTTTTTATTTTTGCAGCTTCGTCGCGGAAAAGTAGAAGAAAACACAAAAAAATAAATTCTTTAACCTAAAGGAAACAGGAGAATACATTTTACAATGCTTTGATAGTTCTAAGCAATTTCTCATTTTTTTTTAAATTTTGAATATTTTAAACTAGGAGGCTTTTAATAGACGAAATGTTTCGCTTCTCTTTTGTTCCTACGAGCAAATGCATGATTTTGCATTTACCATATCCCACTTTGATCTTTTTGCTTTTATTTCATCTTTATAGCATCATACATAAAGATAAATATACAGCTAAGTTACAAAATTCAAGAAAACTTTTACGTTTACGACAGTTTTATGGTAATGGAAATTAAAGTTGTTGACTTTATGTTCCATGTTTTTAGTTTGTGAGACAATTTTAAAAGTATGTGAGATGATAAAAATGCCTTTTGACAAATTTAGAAATTTCGATCATAATATTCTCGTGCGTACACAGAATAAAAAAGGAAAAATTTCATAAAGGGCTTATATAAAAGATCTTGAAAAAGAAAGCTTTTAGAATGGCAAAAAAAAGTAAAAAAACGTTCCGAACTTACTTTTGTGGTTCATTAGGGTCCTTCTTCTTTTTCTTTTTCTGTACTTTTGGCTTCTTCTGAACTTTTGTGAGACCTTGATCGGCGGGTTCTGGGGACGGTCGTTTCATTGCTGTTAACTGAAATGAAAATCCAATAATAAAAATTCTGAACGCTTTCCCTTTTATAATTAAAACTTATTTTAATTCAAAATCTTATTATTACCACT
Source organism: Ignelater luminosus (assembly GCA_011009095.1). Taxonomy (NCBI): domain Eukaryota; kingdom Metazoa; phylum Arthropoda; class Insecta; order Coleoptera; family Elateridae; genus Ignelater; species Ignelater luminosus. The sequence continues at coordinate 45,746 of VTPC01090374.1, forward strand.
ATTGTTATCGTAACTATTCTAATGGGAAATTGTATCTATTTATCTCGTTTCGGGTAGTTGCCGTTATTACAGTTGTACATACCTAAAATCCTATATAATTTGTAATGGCATTCACGCAATAAAGACATGCTTTACGTTTAATATTCACCCCAAATCAAGGAGGATGGGGTAAGGGTATACAGCGGGGTGTACGTGAATTGTACGAATGTCACATTCAGAAACTTTTGAAGGGGAGTAAGAAAGGGAGTAGTGAATTTTAAAGAACTGGAATTAAATCTGCTTACCATAAGTAAAGGAAAATTTTCTTGTGATAAAGCAAGTTTAAAATGCGGTAAATCGTTCTTGTTTGGATGCTGAGATTACCAAGTGAACAAAATAACCGATACTATCCAGCAAGCTTTGCATTATTAAATACCGCTTGTGTTAACTGCATAGGCATCAGGTTAGCTTGGGTTGGCGTTGCCAGATTGTAAAAATTCCCGAGCATTCTACTGTGTTTTAAATGATGAGGACAAAGCGAAATATTGAACAAAATGGTAAGTATTAATTTTATTTAAAAAGAACAATTTTTTTAAAGTTATGGAATCTTGTTAATTTCATTAAAATAAATCTAATTAAATTATGTATTTAATCGTAGAAATTAGTTTGTACATAACCTCGAATAAATTCATAAATCGTATTTAGGCCTACTTTGGATATTGCCTATGTGGTCCCGCAAGGTTCTATATTGAGATCAGTGTAATATATACTATAAAGTCTGTGTTTCTTATTGTTTTCGGCTTCTTCATTCCTGCAGTTTTCTAAATCATTTTGAAGGTTTGGTGATTAACGTTGAAACTGACAAAGTACTATGTAGTACACTACATTCGTAAGTTTCATAAGGAACGAAGATACAATAGTTTTCCGAATACAGATGTAAAAGTCTCTCGTAATTATTTCTCGAATTACAGATGAAACAGCAATAGACGACGCTTAACATTCAAATTAATCTTGGCATGGTATCAAAGTGATCCACCTTTTATATTTAAAGAATATCATACCAAAACTGGAAATCGAATAATGACGGTTGCACAATTCAATCATATCAAACGACTTGTCTCAAGCTTGTGCCAGAATTTCTTAGACCCATCAAATGCTTTGTTTTTTGCTTTTGTCATTAATAATAATGAAGAAAACTTTCTCTCAATACAAAAAATAAAAAATTTAGATAGTATGAAGAGGAAATTGTTTCGAAAGCCAAAATGGTGGACTACAACTTAGAAACTTCCACATTTTAAATATCATCATGGAAATGTATTTAGCTAAAAGAAACTAAACCAGAATTGACCAATAAATGACCACAATATCGCTACTCAAAAACGCTGAATAACCAATAAGTCTGATTTTCAAGTAAACAAGTTATTTTTCCAAATTTCAGTCACTAACTGAATCTACTATATCGCAGCCATTTATTGCTCAATTTCCAAAAGTCTTTAAATGTGGATTTCATCTTCTACGCAGAATCTATTTTAATAGAATAAAAAATTGCCTTTTAGATTTGTAGTAAATCACTTGAACATTTCAGGCCTGACCATTGCATATTCCGGTCAGTCGCGCTTTTCAGTCAACGAGTTTCTGAATTGTTTATTTGAGTCGAATCCAGATGGGCTTGGACTGAAACTTTTGGTTCGTTGAAAACTCAGTTAAATAGAGCACTCGGGTTTCAATTGATCGGCTTCGAAAAACAATCGAACTGACCAACGTGGAAGAAATAATCGCAAATAAGTTAGAAACATGTCTTTGAAGCGTCTATAAAGCTCTAAACAATATTTAAAGCTTAGAAATAGAAGAGCTTCCCTCAGTTCCCGTTATGGGAGACATTAGTAAGTCCATTAGGCTGATTGCGGCTCCTTTTATATTTAACTCTGATGAGTAAAGAAATCTCAAGTTACACTTGTAAAGCAATCTGTGATCAGACATTGGTTTTGATTTTGAGATATATATATAGTCAGGTTCTCTTTTTGACAACAGTCAAGGTTTCTGAAAACGTAGAAGAACCAAATTCCTTTGATTTTGGCCCATATATCAATAAGTAATAGAAAGTATTCGGCTTGACACCGAGTCTTGTCCAACAGTTCCAAACCTTCTCCTTCCAATGACTCGTGACTTGGTGAAGTATGCAGTGTAAGAAACCAGTCCAAAGGTGTGTAGTCATAAGAGCAAAATCTACTTGGTGTACTTAGAAAAGTCACGAAAGTCCAAATCAACAATAGTAATGTAATAACAGTTAAGAAATGAGCCCAGAGAAGCTAATTTAATTTAATAATGGGTCACCATATAATCTACAACTTCACAGAATCTATAAAAAAATCACATGTAGTCAATACTAACACTTATGGATGCAATACCAAACACAGATGTGTTTTCAACGGATGATTAGTTTCTAATTAAATAGGAAGATTTTTAAGAAAACCACACCGTAATGGATACAAATGGAAATTTCTTCATGTAATTTTGGTTATCTTGTCTATTCGAGAACATTCTTAACTTTTTCCTACTATAAAGATTTTTCTATTCTGATTTTTATACAATACCTGGTTCCTTGTGGTATCTAATAGTTTGTTTGTACATAAATGTGAAATCCCACAAAAATTCTTTTATTTCCTTTCTCATAAAAACTGTTTAATTCAGAATAGAAAATTATTTATCAATATAGGTCTGAAAATTTAAAACCAGGTCATCTAGGTTATTATCAATAAATTACAGGCCTTACTTCTATCTTACCCATTAATTTTCTAAATTTGATTTTACTCGATTATAAGCAAAATACGGTTGTTACTTAACAATAACGTCGTTAGTGAAAACATAATTTAATAATTTTATGCAAGCACGCGTCTTAGTTTCCGCATATTTATGCTTTATAAACTGTTCATAAATATGTATGCAAAATTTTATTAAAACGAAATTTAAGTCTTAGATTAATTTCCCTCTCTAGCATTCCACCTAAATAACGCAAAATAATTTCACTCACCATGGCTGGATGTGGTGTACTATCGTCGCTATCTTCACTAGTAGTAGGTTCTTGTCCTGGAGCTGCAGGAGGACTATTACCCCGTCCTTGCGTCGGGGACGCATTATACTGTCCTATCGCTCCAGGAGGAGGTTGCCCATGATTCATCATCATTTGCTGTTGCTGTTGCTGTTGCATCATCAACAACTGATTATTATGTTGCTGTTGTTGCCCCGGGCTCATTGCGTAATTCGGTTGTGGTTGAGGACTGTGATAGGAAGGGTTTACTATCCCATGATCGGGTCCAGACAGATATAAAGGCTGTTGATATCCTCCTGACGGATCGTGCATTCCCATACTATCCTGTTGTTGGTTCATTTGTTGCATATTCATTTGTTGTTGTTGTTGGTAGTTCATCCCTTGTTGCCCCGACTGATGTTGCTGCTCGGGATTGATGGCGGGGATGTCGAATTCTTCATCTCCAAAACTCGGCGTGTGAAATGTCTGTAAAGAAAAGTCTAATTTAAAGTCTCATACACTAACATGATGTTAGAAACTTAACTCTAACTTTCAGAACTCGCAAGAGTAGTTATAAAGTTCAAAATTAGTTTTAGTTTTGTAGAGATTTCGAAGAATGGTTAAGTCTAGCGGAAATGTATTAACAGCGGCATAGGAGAATTAAGTATGTGATACTAAAAGTAAAGTTTAACTAAAAACTTGTATTAGTGTTTGGAAACTAAAATGGGAACACGAAGATAAATCTCGTCCGAAACCCCTTGCGCGGGACAACAAGTGGTGCAGCCGCAGAACTACTTGCATTTTGTGTGCGAGTTATTCATTACGTATAATTAGACTCAACAATAAATTTGGCAAGTGAAATAAAAATGGGTAAAAGCTGATTTATAATGTTCATATAATTCTTCTTTATTTTCATACAAAGTTATGGGCCATATTTCTTAGCTGCCAAATAAATTACATCCAAGGGGTATTCAGCTCAACTCTATTAAAGTTGGTTTCGTAGGTCACCACCGCGGCGCTGCCGACGGTCGATTTCAGCCGCATTTCAGCCGAAAGAAATGAATTTTGATTGACTACTTAAATTCAGACAAGAAAATACACTCAATCCCAAACTAAATGCGTGAATACGATTTCTCTTTCGCGCTATTTCAAACTGGAAATTACACGATTTTACAATTTTCAATTACTTAAATTCATTAAGTCACTCTTAACACTTTACGCCTTTTTACTAATTTACAGACTAAAAAGCTCAATGAAAATTTTTATCGCGTTTTTATAGTTCACTAAATTATTCCTAAAATTTCATTTGAACAAAGCTTTTTAAATTAAATTACAACTATGAGAAATATTGCTGAAAACACCGAGATTTTTTCATTTTATTGGTAACCCTAACTCTTTAAAATATCTACCATAGCGAACACATTTTTCCTGAATTTATAGTCCTACAGAATAAAAATTTTTCTCGTTACAAGTGAAGATAAAGAATCTTCTTGTAATGACTGTTTAGTACCAGAGCAATATGTTTGTAAGCTTTTTGTAAAACAAAATGATGACTTGCTTTATACTTTTACATGAACAGTACGTGTAAATTCACGGGAAGATTCTACGCTTTACTATGTACCAGTACGTTGCAACAAAATAATTGACAGCAATAATCGTAAATCATAAGTAATGATTTCATTCGCGTCTTAAGGTCTTACGCTGTTCCTGTCGATGACTGAGCTTTGAACTTTTGAAATATGCATATTATCTAAACTATTTCTAATATATGTACTAGTATGCTTCAATTTATGAGGCGCGCTCGTATTGGGATGGGAATTTACACCACAAGAGATGGTAGTACACAGTCATCAAGGGAACAACGAAACTAATATCGTGAATCTGTTTCTTCAAACTACAAACAGTAAATTACTTTGATTCGTTTCAAGTCGAAAATTTTTTAAAGAGTTCGCCAATTCTTAAGAGGTTGGAATAAGCATCTAATAAACACTGAAAAACGAGTTAGTAATAATTTAAATTCCTTAACGTAAATCGTTATGGTTTATGATTAAACGAGTTTGAAACTCGAGGGCGTAAAACTGTTAACAATATGGATTACGACCATATTTAAGTCTTTCAGTTACCGTGAATAGCTACATACAATTTTAGGTTCTTTAAAAAAACTTTTTAAAAAATTTCCAAAACGTATGTGGATGTAATATTTGAAAGGAACAATTCAAAAAGTAAAATCGAGAATTTTGATAATATATTATATCATAAATCATAAATTTGCGAAGAATTCCAAATAAAACATGATTAACTGATTACCTTGAATTCAAAGATTATCAGCTTTTCAAAGACATTACGATATGGAAAAGAATAGTGAGACAGAATTATATCCTATCTTCGTCGCCAATGTTAATTTCGAGCATATCGTAAAGAACCATAAAAATGATAAAATATTAAATAACCGCTAGTAGAATGGATAATATAAAAGAGAAACGCCCCGAGAACGATATTCAATGATTCAAGATATCAGTGAGATATGGACAATATTCTCTTGTTTTTCTTTGTCAAGGTATTTCGGGAAATAGAATCTTCAACCCCTTTGAACTATCGTAGATGATCATAATCGCATTCTTTTGCAAAAACGCTTTTTATGCTCAAGTATTTCGGACTACTAGCTGCAAACTGCACCTCCAGAAATACCACCTTTATCCCAGAAAAACGGAAAAATCAAAATATTTTCTACTTCAGATGAGTTGTGTGCGGACACCCTACCAACTTAAACTGCCTGTCTGTTTTCAATGTTGAACATTGATTTTTTGTGGGTTGTGTGGGTATTTCAGCGATCGTTGCGGTGTTTTGAATGGATGGACGCTTTTCACACCGGTAGTAGTGACGATTCGTAGAAAAGGATGACTGTAGCAATAGGTGGTGCATGATGAATAGTGCTCGAGGAGGTTATCAGCAGTTTGGTGGTAACGACTATGAAGTTAGTCGTAGGGTATTGGCTAATGACTACAGAATGACGGCGATGCGACTGACTACACTGTTCGCACCAATAGAAGATTCAGGCATGGTGGGTTATTCACGACAGCTCTGCGTGGATGCTCGTACGGTGAAGAAAGCCGCTGTAAATTCTTCATACTTGGTGGTGAGGCCGGTAATGATGGCAGTGCAGTGTTCAAAAGGGACTTCCGAGGTCGCCACCCTACTAACAACGCGTTCCGGAAAGGGGATCTCAGAAGAGCAGAGCATAGCCCTCTCTAGGAAAAAAAAGTGAGTCGAGCAGTGCTATGGATGGTGGTAGAGCTTGCTGTCCGCATTAAGATGGGAAGGGGATCGGTAGTCGACACCCCTAAAACGGGCAGGAAGACGCGACAGACCCTAACTACTACAAGGTATACACACAACCAAAACCATGTGAAACTCAAAGTTGTGATTGTTAAATTCAACATTAGAGCATGCTAAATTCTTGCAAAATGTTCACCTTTCAAATTTACAACAAAATAAGACTTCTCAATGTCGATAGCACTGACAGAGTTATGGGGGCTGTCTTTTGTCTAGATTTGCTGTATAGCCAATTCTTGTCGTTGGGAAAGCATCGATTTTCTGTTAAATTGATGTAGAAAAGACTAATTTTGGTAAGGTAAACGACTTCCAATTAATCAACGTCAAAATAGCCAACAGTTCCATTTCCTTTGTAATTCAAAAAGCCACAAAGTTGCAGAATCGCACTAACTATACCACTGTAGGTGTTCACGATACATTTCTCGTGAGGGGCGTATAATAAGTATAACCGTGCGGAGAGGAGGGTGCAATGGAACTTAGTTACACCACTGAATCCATTACTTCCTATGTAGAACTCAATGCCTAAGGCTTTCTAGTTTTCATGAAAAGGTCGTATTAGTGCGACATGATTGTTTAGGTAAATAGGCATCAAAAAGATTTTTAGAATTTTTAAAGAACCAACACGAGTCTTGGTTCTAATGTTGATCTTTTTAAGCTGTTGTTCAACGTTTGATCAGACACCTCTACCCTTGACAACATGATGCAACTGAAAATCAAGCAGAGTAAGACATCTGTTCCAATTAAGAGACTTTGTTTGACTTACGATATAATAATAAAAGAAGAGTTAGTTTTATGGGAATTTTCGACAAATCTACTCAAATTCGATCATTTGTCCGAAAGCCAATGCATAACCAACAGAAAGAACTACAGACCTGTCTATTAATTGATATCTTAATTTAATTACGGGATCTCGCTATGGCTGGATGTACTAAGGCGCCTTACAAGAAAATCTCATCTAAAGCTTCACTAGCCTCCTCCCTACCAAAACATTTACTTTCTGCATTGTCTATTATCAATGAAATTAGAGAGAAAAGAAGTCAATATTTACCTAATTAAAGTCTGGGAACAGAGCCTAAAAGTAGACAGGAAAACAAAGTTCTAAATTAACCAAAGACTAATTTGTTAAATTCATGCGTATCGCTCGATTGAGCAACCTCACCTAATCAGTTATTAAAGGCTTGGTTAGGTGACAATGAGTCAAACACAAGATTGTCAAGATTTTCTTTATTGTATCTCAATATTCCTTTCATATAAAATTAAAAACTGATATTAACAAAAATTAAAATTGCAACTGAGACACTTTGGAAAAACTTTTTCAAATCCTTAAAGCAAGCACAATGCAAAGCTGTGTATTTCAAAGGTTTGAGTAGAGTTACATATAAGCTTAGCTAACTGAAACTCTCATGGCAATCAAGATCATCAAGGTTGATCTTCAAGGTCCTTTCAAATCACTTTTGAAGAATTCTATTTGCTTTCGCGAGCTAGGAAGGAATTGAATTCAAAAAGCTTCTGTCTCTGTAATAAATGTAACATTCGAAGCCACAACATGTGTTAATGTGACGCACCTGCTATGACACGGTTTCAGCGAACAGTAAAGATCTTAAACGATCTGTGATAATGTTAAGAAGTAGAAAAGTAGGATTGTTCATTATTAATTAGTAATCTGTCGTTGGTGAATATTAAATAAGTTCAATTAAATTAGTTAAATCCATAATTAATTTAATTCGAAAAGTTTTGAAACCGGACACGTAACAGTATTATACTTTCTAAATTTCTAGCTTCAAGAGTTTTCTGAAAAGGTCATAACTGTTAACATTTTAAAGTGTTTAACGAAGAAAAATTCAGAAATTTTTTAATTAAAATCGATATCTGTAAAAGAGATTGGAAGAATGTTTTTAAAACATAATTATAAATGATTAATTTACTAAAGGTGAATTTTAATAGACGTCCTCGGGTCATGTAAATGTCGCTAAGTATTGTAGATTAATTTACATTTAAAATAATAATATAAACTTTGTTCTTAATAAATTACTGATTTGTCGCGAACAATTTACAAAATATTAAATGTAACCGATTAATAAAAAAAAGTGAGGCATGTCAAATGTCAAAATAGACTGTAATGATGAAAAGGCAAGACCACCCGGGGTGTTAAGTACAACATCCATTAAGAGAGACAAAACGTTTTACTTTGGATTCAATTTACTTACAGCATCACATAATTCTTATAGCACCGGTTGATGATTGATATGACAGAAAGGCAAAGGTCAACGGCCAAACTCAAGGTGCCCTTCATATAAAAGTCAGCTGCAAAGCTCCAATATAAATGTAGTAGACAACAACATCACCTCTCGTCCTGTTTTAGTACACGGGTTAAGAAGGATGATCTTTCTTATATCAAAGTTGCACCTTTCCGAATTAGGTAACGCGAGAGTGAATACACCATGGGACGGCAATAAAATTCAACAACGCACCGATTTAAACTTTGCAGTTATTATAAACGCCTAACATAATATAGGTAGAAACTTATAATAATTTTCCACTCCGGCAAATTTTAGACACCTGCAGTAGCTGCCTGAAATTAACTATTCATAATCTAAAGAACTTAAAAGGAACACCAATAAAGCAATTTTGATTCCGCATACGTCTTTAACCAATAAGATCTATTGAATAGCATTCGAATTAAATTATTGATTAAGCTCTTTCACAGCTTGAAAAAACAAAAAAAGGCAAGATAAATTGTTTAACTTTCCTGTTGAATACAATTAGTTCACAGCAAGCAGTCTTTTAATACCAGCACAATAGCTTTGAATTCTTTTTGTATGAGTTTATCCAATCACTTTAGATAAATGTTT
>VTPC01090374.1:59937-83645 GCA_011009095.1 Ignelater luminosus
AAAAAAAAAACAAAAGAAAATCCTCTGTCATTCCATGGTAAAACTATCAGGTTACTAGCCATGGGAATGTATCTATTTTAATAATGATTTCGATAGTATCACGTTTCGTTCTATGCATGCCGTATAACAAAGTTAGTTATTACGCGCAAACTACGCTTTAGAGCGTTACTTAATCCTCTTCTCTCAATCTAGCGTAAAATGTGTTTAGCGACCTGGTACGGTGAGCGCTAAACGTACACTTTACGCCGAAATCCGCCATGATACTCCAGGTTAGCGCAACATATTGACCTCAAGATTCCTGCCTGTAGAGTGTAATTTAGCAATTTTTAATTTGTCATTGTACTAAGGTAGCTCTCATAGACACTGCTTTTTCTGGTTCAAATGTTTGGAAAATTGAGTAGATTGAATATTATGGATCTTCTGTTTAAAAACACTTCTGATTAATGTTTCTGTTTGAAAAGTTCAATATTGTTTGTGGTGGCAAATGATATGTAGCCAATATTTTTTGGTCAAAAGTCCCAATAAACATGTGGTCGAAAATGCATTGCTTTTAAGGTACTAGATGTTAAAGTTCTAAAGTTCTAGAGATCTACACAATAAAAGATGCCATGTAGCAACAATCGTGTGAAAATACTAAGGTGTGTGTAATTAAGTAACTGCACAGAATTGAACATCGTTTCAGAACTTATAGTTCACACTGATGTGCTGTTGTTTTGTGATCAAGGGAATCTTTGGAAACAAATTATTGTTTACAAGTTAGTTTGTCGGTAACATTCTAGATGAAGGTGTCACAACAAACCGAATTAAGAAAAAGAATATATGCTTACCTTGGACAGCATACATGAAAAGAGACTTTACATCACTTTATGGCAGAGAATGCGAGCCGAAGAACTATTTACAGTGTTTTTTCGCGTTCTGATAATAATTGGCAATATGAAAATGTAAAAAACCGGAACGACCAAAGAAGCTAAATGCTAACGAGCTAAGAAAATTAAAATCATGTGCAGAAACCCACCTAGGAGCAAGCACAAGAAAACTGGCTGCTAAATTTAAGATTTGTCATAAAATCATTTCGAACAATTTAAAGAACATCGGTGTAAGATACTACAAAAGGGTAGTAGCACCTCGATATACTGAAAAATAACTCGAGGAAATTCCAAAAAAAATGTCGAGTCTTGCGTAGGAAGTTTCTTTCTGAAAACCCAGTCACCATGATGGATGATGAAAAGTATTTTTGTTTTTCTAATGGTTTTGATAGTTGTAACCGTGGATTTTATGCTGAGAGTAAGGAAAATGTTCCTAATAATGTTTATACAGAAAGTTAAATTCGAAAAGAAAGTGCTTGTCTGGTGCGCTATTTCGTACAAGGGAGTTTCCAACCTTTATGTTCAAACATCGAAAGGATCAGCAGTGAATGCTGATGTTTATATCGAGAAATGCTTGCAAAAACTCAACCAGTTTATAAAAAAATATTATGCGGAAGATACAGTTTTGTTTTGGCCCGATTTAGCATCCTCCCACTATGCTAAAAAACAATTGTATGGTTGGATGCAAAAAACATACCTTTTGTTCCGAAAGCGTCAAACCCACCTAATATACCTGCTGCAAGGCCAATAGAAAACTTTTGGGCTCTTTTATCTCGAATGGTCTACGCCAATAGATGGGAAGCCACATCCGAGGAAGAACTCGTTAAAAGAATTAAAAAATCTGTTAAAAAAGTGAACGTCCAGGTTATGCAGAAAATGGTGCTTGTTGTTAAAAGTAAGTTAAGACAAATTGAAGATTACGGCCCATTATCATTATCAGTAGTCTAAATAATATTTTCTTATACAAATTTAATGTGGTTTTAGAATAGTTGTCATTGTTTGAAATAAATACTTCTCTTCGTTTTCTAGAATGTTTTTTAAATTGTGCAGCTACTTATTACACACACCTTACATGCCGTTTCCACCATATCAAAAGTGTAAAAATGAGTGCGCCCCATCCTATTTTTCTGCCTCCGACAGAGAAATAAACAGTTGAAGAAATTCTGAAATCAGAATGCTGGTAAGATTTTTGATCTTATTTTTGAGCAAAGTATTTTCCTCCTGTAGTCTCTTTGTGATTTGTTTTCTAGGTTAGACACTAAGTCACGCCAGTGCTCATAGTTAGTCTTCCTTTACGAGCCTTCTTTATTTAAATGTATCTTTAAAGCAGTAAACAAATTCTGTTTCTTTTTCTAAATTCCTGCAAATTTGGTTGTAGTCCTGGAGACCTCGATGATGAGAAGGCAATCTGCTTTCATTCCATCTGAGTTTGAAAATATTTTTCGGTCGTCCATGGAACGTTTGACCATAATCTTCTTATCTCGACCGTCTATCTATTTCTCTACTCTAGCTGAAGAATGGCTTAAAGTTTGACGTTAGTGTAGACCATCTGTCAAATATAAGATTTTTTCGGCAGTCTACTGATATTGGGTTTTATTATTAAACTGAGATAATCAAAATAAAAACTTGCACCGTTCTTTGTATTAGAAATACTAAAATAAAAACAAAAGTACTTTAGCAACAAGATTATTATTATTATTGTGTAAGTCTTTCAGTTTTGCCGAACGAAGCCCCACGTTACGGAGCCAAATCAATGAAAGTTAAATCGCCTGGAGTTTTTCCGTTAATTTTCGAATCAAATTTCAGTCTGCTTCAAAGCAATCTATTTTAAAGAAAATCTAATACACCAATAACTTTTATAAATCATTCCAGCACAACTTTATAAATCTAGTTATGTTCGAAAGTACACTGTGCAATTTAAAAATTCAGATTTCTTTAATTTATCTTTACTTAAGCTGTCAAATTTCCAGTAAAGAAAGACAAATATACAATGTCAGATTACAAAATTTACATCAGTAACGTAGTAAATGATGATATACTGATGTACAAGCAAACTGGGGTCAAAATTAAATGCAAACTCGGCAAATACCGTATAGCTTATTACATAAATTTGAAGTGAAGTTGTAATATGCTTTTACTACTGCTGTAATTTTTCTTGTAATGTAGTCCAATTTACCTTCCTCTCATATATTTTTAAAATGTCCCAACTGCAATTTTTATTCTTTTTAAAACAAAATCTTATATAAAAGCTGCATACTACTAGAATATTAATATATTTTAGTATTGATTAAAAGTTGGAATACAGCCAAACATTATTTTTCATCAAAAACAGCGAAGTTGGAGAATAATAGGGGAATTTTATTATTTTTTCAGGATTAAATAGCCAATTTTTCATCTTTATGTTTTAAGAAAAAAAATTATATTTAGAAATTGGATACGGGTATAGATGGAAGAAAACTTACTTGGTCGCTCATGTCGTAGCCGTTACTTTGAAATGTTTGTGGTACACTGAGGGAGACGTCTAAATTCTCAGATCTCTGAAACAAACAAAAATAATCAGATTTATTGTTAATTGAAAACAGGACCGGCTTTAGAATTCGGGCAAATTTACAAAGATACAATCTTGAATGTCTGAAGCCGACCTGTTTGAACATATAGACGACAATTATTTTGAAAAATACAAACAGCCCGTTAGCTTAAAACAGACCGTAATAAAGAACAAATACAAAAAAGAAAACAAAAGGTTCCATTAAAAAAAGATAAAAGCAGATAATTATAAACAGACAAACTGGGGCATTATTATACTTTTGTATCGTCTAAAAAATTATACAGTAATTTTACATTATTGTGTTTCATGCAGGTAGTTAATAATATGCATGCAACTATGCATTACTGAATAAAATACAACCACGAAACCCCGCACGGAATAATGAAACTTCAATTTGTTACAGAAGTTAAAGGGAAGAACAAAACGTCAGATATTATAAGGTAATAGTTAATAGAGCAAAAAGGTTTTCATACAAAAAGAAATAAGAAAAAGAATGACTTAGAAAAGGTAATTATGTATGGCGGAAATTGCTAACATAATTCAATATACAGTGATTATCGTGACGAGATACGGCAGTCCTAACTTGATTACAACAACTATCCATTTAATTAATCAACACAATCAAAATTACAAATAGAGGACTTAGATAGAATTTTTAAAGTAATTTTAGAAATAAGGAAAAGATGGAAGGATTTTCGTGTTTTAAATTATATTCAAGAACTACTTTGGAATTACTTGCATAAAGTAAATGAAAATGTAAATATAAACTTTTGGAGGCTATTTAGATGCTTTGGAGATAGTTATGTAAATGTGGGACCTCAGGTTGCCGGACTATCGTTAGTATAAATTTGCATCTTGAAGCTTTTGATATTATCACGAATCAGAAATGATCTTGCAAAGTTATTACTTGGACATAAAGATAATAATTTCATAATTTCAAACTCTTCATCTTGTTTCATTTTTAATTCTACTTTAAATAATTTTGACTTTCTTCTCTATTTTATAGAATTAAATCTAGCTAGAAAAAGTATCTAGTGTGCGCCAAATTCATTTTTTCAGAAAACTCCACGTCTTACTAGATATTTGGTAACAACACAAATACAAGATCTTCTTTAAAGTGGAATATCTCAGAAGTCCAGCATTTACACATATCCGAATCTGAACTCAGCAATATACTAAAAACGATGAAAGACAACAAAGTACCTGGGATGGATAGAACTCCGACGAAAGCGTTTAAAGTATTCTATGAAGAGGCGGGACAAAATTACTAACGCTATGGTGGGGATTTTTCTCTGCAATCTGGAAAAGAGCAAAGGAAAGGAAAAGGGTGGAGGGCAATTAGCCTATTGCCGTTCTGTAACAAGGAGAATGGTTAATATATTACCTTGATGATAGTGCTTTCAATTCTGCGCAAATTACTTTGGAACTAGAGAAAAGAGGATGCCCAAGAATATCGAACAAGTTACCGTACACTTTTTGACCAAAAAGATTAATATTGCCGGGGACGAATGTGGGATGAAAAGAGGTTAACTTCAGGGGTCTGCTAACGTTATGGAAGGTTAGTTTAATAACTTAAGAGAGTGTATAGAAAATAACATATTGGATAATAGGTATGAATTATAGAAGGCATTTGCAGAGGATCAGGTAATCCTACTAGCCAGCTCCTTTGGTAAAAAGAACAGAAGCTAAAGGGGGAGAGATTTGGCAAAGGTGTAAGAAATGGATCAAGATTAATAAACTTGAGTAGAATTTAGGCAAAATTCAATGCATGTTTGACAGCTCTAAGAAGTCGGTAAGGAAACCGGTGCTTCAAGAAAAAAGTATCTCCATAGAAAGAATCAGCAGGAAATTACATATTTAGGAGTTTATATTAGGTAGGTAACTCCGATACAATAAGAATTATAAAAATGGGGTAAAGATGGAAGGATGGTAGGTGCTACAACGGTGATTCCGGGAATTTCAAAAGCGTAGCGTACAACGACCACCAAGTTTCTGAAGACATGAGTTCTCTTTGACTGAAAACGAAGAATAAGTACACGCTCTTCGAAAAAGTGAGGAACAAAGAAAGAGAAGCGAAGCTGGAAACCAGAAAGTTACCACATCCGGCACGACAGAGTTTCATCAAATACGACCTAACGTGGAGAAGGGATAGAGAAGTTAATATCTACACAGATAGTTATCAAATTGGCGATAGAACAGGCGGTGCCTTTGTGTTTCTTAACGGAGTGGAAGAGATGGCTGTATGAAAATGTGGAATGATAGAAAACGCATTTATATTCCAAGCTCAATTAAATGCTATACGAGAGGTAGATTGTGCATTACAAGAGAAACGGAAACCAGGATTATAGTTGCTTCGCATTAGACGCTATAGGGTCACAAGGATAACAGATGGACAGGCCTTGCAGACTGAAGAAGTGATGTGGTATCATTTTGAAAACGAAGAGCTCATATATCCTGACAGGCAGACGAGTTCTAGTATTCACATAGGGAAATGATATAATAATACTCAGCATAATACCAAGACCTAACATAGGATACAAGGAATTGGAACCAAACGGTGTCCAGTTTTGAACGGACCATGGTCCCTTCAAACACTATGAACACAGGTTTAATCTGAAACAAGTGGATCCCGAGTATATTTACGTATGTTGTAATTCACAGGCACATACTAAAAAAAAAGATATAGAGCGAGAGAGGGTTTTGTGAAATGGATCGGACTGGACTTCGGTTATAACGAAGTGTTACCAAAGATAGAGTGATAAGTGAGTTGGACAGATTTGCCCAAAGTAGTGTAAGAGTGTATCTACGAGCTATGTCAATTTCGAGGCAAGTGGAGTTGGGAAGCCCAATCTCATCCTAGCTTTAGCTCTCTTTCCAGCATTTTTCCATGAGCTAAGATCATAGAGGTATAGCAAAAAGGAAACCTGGATGTCGTTCGTTTTCTAAGACAATATGTATGCAAATACACAATGTAACAGGTCTTCTAGATTTCAGAAACTACCATGCCGATTTAAGTTGTTCTGGGATCTATGATCATAACTACAATTACACATCTGGAACCGCCATTCATTTTTTCCAGTGTAGGGAAAGCTGAGCTCAATCTGGAGCAACTGCGCGAATCAATGACAATGGATATGGGCATCATTTTTGGATATCCTTCAGTATTGCTCGTTTTCTACTAATAAAAGTTGGGTTCGGTTTCATAGACGTGCGTCTGAAGTGCGCTTTTGAGAGGTATACGCATTACTATAGTGATTCTCAGTACAACAATTCCCAAAATTACTTTCTATCGTTTGCAATTTAGGAAACTTTCAGATTTAGACAAAAAAATATGAAAAAAACCAAACGAGATAACAATGATATTTCTTTTATCTCATGTAAAAAAATTGCAAATCGAAAACAAAAGATACCGTTAAACAGGTACCATATTGTGCCAAGTTGAAGAATGGGCAAAAAGGTTATGTCAGTAGATAAACCCATTCAATTGTTTATCATAAAACCCAAAAAATTCCATCTTCAGAGTAACAAAATAAAACAAAGTATAGAAACGACCACCATATCGTTTTACACTAAAAGAATCTACCCACAGTAATTTATAGACGGTTTATACATTATTTGAATGAATAATAATAAAAGGCCCATAATTACGACTGACATGCAGGTACTTACACGAATCTGTAAACGTTTCGTTTATTGTAAGCAGATACAACACTAAATAAGTAGTTCGATACTACTTAAGAGCAAAAAAATGTTTGAAGAAAAATCTAACAGAGCTAGCCTAAAAGACAAGGAAAAAAATAACAAAGTCATCATTAAGAAACATTAACAGTAATTTACTTCAAGAAGGTTCATTGTATTTTTAGAATGGCAATAAAGACAGGAATAATCCAATAATTCCAATCACTAACTACATTATTATATTCGTTAGTGTGTCAATAATAACTGTTTTGATTTTAGTTCTCAGCAAAATATCTCTTCTCTAAACATACAAGGAAATCATCTAAACGTGTTTATAACTATCTTATAAATTATTATTGTTGTTTAAGCAATGCCAAATAAATTGCAAAGTCCTTATTACACAAGCTAATATAACTTTCTAATGGTCAATAATTCAAGAACGTAATAAAAAAGACAAACGAATAATACCTGTTTATAACAACGTAAGTACACATTACGTAGATTTTATAACGGGTAAAAATACCTCGACATCCTGTCAAACAATATGTAGGAATTGTCCAGGAGTAAATATTAACAATGACAGCTTACTAAAACTCCAAAGTATTTACTTTTTTTCTATTTTATTGTACTTCGTCAAAAAAAAGTGGAAAGGTCACGGAGGTGAAATATGACTTTGCGAATGCATGAACGGTGGTGCAAAGAACAACAAAACTAAAATTTGTTATTTTAATATTTTAACGTTCAACCAAACACTACGTTCTAAATTAAATGAGAAATTTTCCACCTGGATAATAAAAAAGAGTCCGAAAGGTAAAAACAAAATGTATACAGAAAATTACCGCTTTATAAAAACAATTGCTACGGAAGTAATTTATTTGTTTTGTTTACAAATTTAGATTTAGGTACCATTTTAATTTTATGATTAATTTGTTTGTGGCATTTCCTCGAGGGGATTTTTCGTAAACAATCTGAATATGGATATTTCATTTTACTTTAGTTTTTATAGTTCAGAATAACTCAATTATATTGAATCAACCTTTTTGTACAACATGTTATATTGGATTTGTTTTTATCGAGAAAGTCCATTATAGGGGAATCTACGAAAGAACTGAGGAAATCATACTAACTGAATCTAGAAATTGCTAATGTATCTTTAAACTAAAGAACAATGTTAAAATTTGAAATCGTGATGATGTTCATTTTGTATTTCGTTATAAAATTGTGAAATCTTGAGTTTCATCTTATCGAAGAAAAAAATTTGGCTCGCAACGCGTGGCACGTATTGACTATTTTATTATCTGCGAATAATAGTGTAAACGGTGTTTGTGTTCAACCTTATTGTTACTTCGCTGTTATATCAAGCTTCTGGCAAAAATGTGATTAGAAAAAAAATTTTGATTTTACTGCAAAAGTCCATTTTAATTCGAAGTATTCCCTGCATACAAAATGTCGTCAAAAATATAACAGAAAATGACATATCCGACAAGTTTGCTAAACTAAAAAGTTCTTCTACCAAACCCAAGCCCGCCAAAATAAAATAAACAAAAGTATCCTTAGGTAGAACATTTGGCATTAGAGCACCGTCATATATGTATTTCTAATTAGCCTTATCCATTGGTTCTTTTCTTTAATTTTGAGCAAACTGTGAAGGTGAAAACAACAAGCAGACTAACTTGGATGCGGTACTGATTTATTCAAGGAACACAAACAGCAAATTCTTTAAGAAGGAACAAAGTAACTAAAAGACCAGTGCAACGAAAATGAATCTGCTAGCTGCATGGACCTATTGTATTTATTACCTTTTAGGTAGATATCCAAGAGCTTTCCAACGAAATTAATTTTTCAGGATTATAACCTCCACTATAGCCAAAGACTACGAAGTCCCTTGGTCTGGTATACTTTAAATATGTGTGAGGCTTACGAATAGAGATTTTGCGCTATTAGAGATTTTTATTATAATTACGTGATACCAACAAAAGGTTGCAACGAAATTTTAATAAGAAGTCTGGTGTTTCAGAAACTTTCTTGAGCAAAAACCATCATGTAACAAATGCTCGCCCAAGAATATTTAATAATCAGATGACTTGATCAACTGCATATTAATACTTAAAACAATTTTAAAACAAGTTACACAAATTAAATAAAAAAAGAAATAGTTAAAGCAATTATAGTCAACTCGGGTTGTTAGCTTCTTGCATAATACAAAAATAAGAATAAATTCGGAAATTCCAGATCAGATAGATAGGAAGAACTTAAATAATTTTATATCAGAGAAATTTAAAGAAATGAGATTAAAGATGAAACGGAGACTCACTGTCTTCGGCCCAGTGGGGGATGATGTGTCCCTATGATATGGCGCCAAGAGTTCTAACACAAGTTCTGAATATTTATAGCTATTTCGTTTTCTTTTTTTGCTTTTTTTGAGAAGAAAATAAAAATTATTAAAATTAGATTATTCAAGCGTGTTCTGCAATAGAAAAGGGAAAAAAGACAAAAAGAGCTGGCAGAATGTGAAAAGGACTGTTAAATTTTAAGTAATTTATATTCGTCGCAATAGTTCGTTATTTGAGCAAACAATATCAGTTTTTCATAATAAAAGGATATGGCTACAAAGGCATTTTTTGCCAGTTGTAGCAATAAATTCAGAAACAATGGGCAGTTGCGATCTGCGATAGAACAAAAACAAAAGCGGACTCGTTATGTTTTATTTAGATTTTTAATTTCTGTCGGACAACAGAGCTAGATTGGATTCCTGAATGCAAGAGTCAGACCTCGGGCTTTTCGTCCAATGTTTAACCACATTATTAATTGTTTCGTGTCCCAAAATGATGTACGATTTTCGTTTGAATAGAAACGACGGAATAAAAATTAAATTCTCAATTTAACTACTTTAACTGACGTCGTCCTTTTTCTCGCGCCGCCGTCCGAGTATGCGGAAAAAGGACGTGGATAACGAATTCGTTAGGGAATCTCGAGTTGAGAGAAAATGCAGCATTTGAAAACTGCGAGTCTGTGTTTACTTTTAATCTCTCATTGTGCAAACTCTCGACATTTATTTGTTTTTGTAAAAAATGGGAAAACGGAATATTAATTAAAATTATAATTTTTCCTTGCTTTGTGTAAACTTGCTTGTTTAATTTTCTACTCGGCCTACAATAAATACAAAGATAACAACAACAAAAAAAAGAAAATTATTACCGGGCACGAAGTAGATATTTCGTAATTTCGTTTTATATTAAATTCTTAACACATAACCAATTATATCGTGTATACCACACCCATTGTGTTACAGTTTTTTTTCTTTTATTCTTTCTCAACAGGAGAACAGATTTTTTTATAATACGTCCATTCATTTTCATTTTAATTATTTTTCAAACATTACATTATCTAATCTTTTATATAGAAATTTCTCAAGATCTCATTTCCTCGATTTAGAAGTTTCTTATTGTAGATATTTCCATTTTAACAATTAATTAAGGTTTCCTATTAATCTTGATGCTCTATCCTTTGAAGGCAACACTACTTTGTCTTAGTTATTACGACACTGTTAATTCGTTTAATACAGTGACAAATATTATAAACATTTACTTACAAGATTAAGAATTTTGCAGCACACATATTACTTGTGTACATTTACATTTCTTAAATTTATCTTCTTAATTTGATTGCTAGTGTCGTAATTCTAACGAGCGATTTTCGTAATCCAATTAGTAAGGTATGCAAACGGTTAATTTAACAGTTGCTTTTGTTTACATTTATAGAAAATGACATGGCGTCAACAACATACTACAATCAAGTTAGTTGTGTTAAAATAACAACGTTTGATAGGCATTTACGAAATGCTTGGAGAAGTGTTTAACTTGCTAATCACCTCAGAAACTGATTTTTATATTGTTTATGTAACGTACCGAAGAAAAAATGACGTTATCTGTTACATTCTTAAGTATTACTAAGAGCTTCGATACTATGTTAGGAAATGTGCAATTAAAATATAAAAAAAAATTAAAAACCTCAAACTTAAGCGATTTCTTATCAGGTAAAAAATCTCAAAGTAGGCAATATAAAGACAATCCAACACCGTAAAACTACCTAGAAAGAATGTCTAGTAAACGTAAATCTCTACAGCCTGTTATTTCTGGATTAAGTAGGTTTGTTAAAATATCAAATACAAAGTTGCCAGATGCAAGACACACATTAGTTTGCTAATGCAATAATTTAATGTTAAAAGGCAGTTTTGTACACAAGATGACCTGCATTTGGTGGAGGCGCGTTTAATTTTTTCTTTCGGTTCCATAAAAGCGATAACGTTCAATTTCAACCATAGGAATGCGTCGCTTGCAATGGTATCGCGACAACATCAAATTTAATAACAATACATGTATACAAAAATACTGGAATTTGTTTGCTTAAATGGAAAAACATTGGTTCGGAGAATCAATTATGTGGGTTAGATTCCTGATTCTTCTATATGTTAAAGTAGCAAAATCTACTTTTGTTGTAATTGTAGCACTTTCAGGACATTAAAACGTTATTGCAAATTCATTACCTTTCAGTTACTTTTCTTTGGTGCGTTTTATTTGTTCTGAATCATTCATTCTTTTTCAGTCTATCGCCAGATAAAGTTGAGTACTCCCAAAACAAACTGAAATCATGAATACATATGTAAGTAAGTCACAGTGGTGTAAATTCAAAATAGAGGCCTTTGTTGGTACATTGTTGAAACACCTTACCATTATTTTGTTCATAAATGGCCCTTTCGATCACCCAAAGCTCATAATGCAAAAGGCAATATCTCATTAGGAGTACCAGTTCTTTAATCATTTGGACGGTTCGTACTGAACTGCTAACATTCCAATAGATTCACCAAATTTGGCGCCAGCATCAGGAATTTTGCTGTCGATCAAACTGTGAAAGCCAGGCTTAACAAAGACTAGAAATTCAGAAAGATGTATCAATACAAAATACAAACGAGCTACCAGAAACTAAGTTGTCCCCAGATCAATTGGCAATTTGTGAATGTGAACCGTTTTGAAATAAGACAGATTCTTGGTCCCCTGACATTCTCTTAGTCTAAAGTCAGAATAGATAGGTTTTAGTTTTTAGTAGAAGTATACTCATTGTCAGTACAAAAGAAAATTTTATTGAGCGTTGAAAGAAATAAAGACATAAAAAGACGAATGTTAATTTCTGAATCTGATTTCAGCTAGAGAGAGATGACTCAAGGCACTAAGCACGGAGTACGTTGGATATATGCCCTTTTTCTTCTTCTTCTTCCAAGCCTCAAGAAGATTGCCTAATAATGTAAAGGGCTTTTGGTCTATCACTTACATGTTTCCTGTAGAAATACTTCACGAAATATAAAGAAATTACATACAGATGATTTTCTGGATTATAATTTTCTATTAACTCTACTTTTCATAAGCTTGTTTACCAAATGAGAAATTTGCGATATTTAGCAAAGAATAGTATGAGACGCTATAAAAAGAATCAGTTGCTGATCATTTACAGAATATCTCACCGTATCTCTAGAAATTAAAACAAAAATCTGTGCTAACCTTGCACTAAGCGAAAGTCGATGTCGATATCTGTATCGCCACGGCGAATCAACGGAGCAGCATTTTCTGTCAGTCTTAGCATCTTCAAGGTAGTGCCACTACTCAGAAATTCTCTGTAGCTTAGATGTATTAGGTGTCCAAAGATACGCTGTTGATGCTGCAAATTCGTGTCACAAAAGTTTTTGATATTACTTAAGGAGAATTCTTAAGACTGATTGAAACCTTTACTATTGAGCACTAGCAATGAGTTGGCAATACCAACTGATCAGGAAGAAGAAAATCCACAATTCAGAAATGTATTTTCTGTCTAAATGACGGTGTAAACGTGCACTTATGAGACAGACAAAAATGTACAACATCGCCACCAGGATATATTGCTAAAGTATATAAATCAGTAATCCAAAATGTCCTCCATCTGTTTAAACTCCGCGCGATAGCCGAGTTAGAAGCCACACTGTAAGCTACAAATCCACATTTCGTTACTGAGAAAAAACAGCTATGATGACTATTCCAACTTCTCCAACGTACACTTTCGTCAAACCATACAGTATTACCATACCCACTAATCACCTTAGGTGGCAACTACGAAAGCCTCGAACGGATTCAAAACC
This sequence comes from Ignelater luminosus, assembly GCA_011009095.1. Lineage (NCBI taxonomy): Eukaryota > Metazoa > Arthropoda > Insecta > Coleoptera > Elateridae > Ignelater > Ignelater luminosus. Next base: position 73,196 of record VTPC01090374.1, read on the forward strand.
AGGGAAAACACTGGTGTAGGAATATTTGGGCTCAAACCAAAAATGGAACTTTCGTTCTCTCTTGGCAGGTATGCAACAGTGTTCTGGCTTCCGCGATCGTCACATTACGTCCCGTTTCCTGGCCGCTTTGTGTCAAAGGAACTTAGTTGCTCTCATGTGGGTCCCATGCCGCTCTGGAATAATAGACAACGGCAGGGCTGATGCTTCTAGAAAAGGTGCTGTTGGGACTCTTCGGAGATCGCAGTGATTGAGCTAATGAGACGGACTGCAAACAAAGTAGGCTCCATTAGAACTGAAAATTCCCTACTCAAAATGAACAAAACGAGTCACTGACCTTCTTATCGGCCAAGGACCTCAACATGATCAGACTTTGAAAAGATAGTCAGTGAGAATGAGGAAACATCTATCCACGTTTTTTGCGGGTGCATCTCTATAATGGTGAAAACGCACCCTTATTTTGGAGGTGCACTTCTCAAGTCAGAAGAATTCAATAAACCTAGATTGAGGCTATACTTGCCATTTGCCACAGCATTGGGTCTCCACTGCAGACATGGAACTTGTCAGTGATGCAGAATAATTATATGTACGAAATAGTGTCCTAGAGACCTTCGTTGCCTAAAAGCCAGTAAAATATGGAAGAACATAACAATTACATACATAATTCAACTACTAATACTGTCTATGTCTTCACAACCAAGGCTCTAATATTATTTCTATTGCTGAAACAAATCTGTAAGTGAAGTAATTGAAGTTCTCAATCATTAAAGGCTGTTCAGGAAATTACATAATAATAAACACCAAAATGCGATGCCTGAATTAGGATCGACTCTATTCTTAATACTAATTCTAATCAGATTTTTCTGTCACCAACGAATCTTACATTTAATAAACAAAAGTACTACAGTGGCTGTAGAAATGTATAGTCAAGCGCAAGGTTGCAATTACTATCTGAAAACGGTATATTTACGTTGTAGACGTTAAACATACTATGTATATGTGAACTGAGGTTATGATGGTAGCACTCCGTTTAATTAGTTTCAAGCTATCAGAAAACTAGGAGGTTCTTGGATAAAAAACAAAAATCAAAATCGCTTCTGCTTGTAAACACAAAGGTCACTTGTACTCGTTATGCACCAGACTTGCTTTTTCACCTACTGAAACTAACTTTTTTATTTACATAACTGGAAATTTGAGAAGCGGTTCAGGAATTTGTCATTGTTTAGATATTTTAAATTTTCACATCTAGTTATTTAATTTGAAAATTCTGTCATTTGTAAAATTTAATTATGGCTAATTTATTATTATTAGTATTAACCATTATATAATTATGAATAATTGGAACTAATTGAGGTTTCGCGATCTACTAGTACAGGACAATATAAAATCAAGTATTAAGATGGATATTTGTTCCACTTCTTATTTTCAAATCTCACTTTAATAGTGAACTTTGTTAAGTCTCTTAATGAGAAAATTATAAAAGATGAAATAGTTCTGTTGTAGATATGGGTCTTTGGGTGTGTTAGTTGTATAGTTCAGCTCCAATTTTTATAAAACTATTATTGTTATTATAGAAATTTAAAATGAATTAATTCTTTAATTTACATTTTAAATAGACAAAGTTTATAAAAACCATCCCAACACAAAATATAAACAAACAAATAAATAAAACATAAATTTAACCTTAATTGTTGTAAAAAATATGATATTTAGTCATGTTAACATCAAGTTCATGGGAATTTTAAAAAATGTTTTATTCAATATCAGGTTGTAAAAGCTTCTATGTTATTAAAAGTGCTAATAAGAAAAGTTATTTTATGTTTATTGTTATAGCAGCAAGTCTTTGAACTTGAGTGTTAATAAAAATTTCAAACAAGCAGAAGGATAGTAGTATAAAACTGGTTAAGCTTTCTTGTTATTTCTAGATTTATATTACCTACATATTAAAATTTATATACGGCCATAAATAAATACTTATTTAGATGTCCTTTCAGGGAAAAATTGTGCTACAACTTATTAATTAATGTTAATTAATTTAATTATAACTAATAATGAAGATAAATTATTAAATTTTCTACACATTTTAAAAATAAAACCATAACGTATTTGATGAGAAAACGTATCTCGATAACGTTACAGCCAGCACAGCTTGAGTTCAAGAAGATTAAAAATTTACAGGTTTTTAATTGACAATAAAACATGTCCACGGTTCATGACATGCGAGACATACACAATTTATCCGAACATAGAATAATAGAAAAAAAAAAGAAGGAGCGTTAAAAATAAAAATGAAACAATTAGGCCCATTGGTTGTAGATATTTTTTTCCGATTATAAATAAAAGCTGCAAATGTTACTCGTTCCGCCCCAGTTCCTTGCAAAATATGACTTCCTGGCGTTATAGAGTGTAGCGTAAATATCAATGCACATGCAAAACTGTCACTGTAGGCAGAACAAAGGTCATGCATATAGCAAAATCTATATTTCCCAGTCGTTCCACTATATTCAGACCTTTTATTTTATAATAAAAATAAAACAATAAAAAAAAAACTGAAATCGCTGATGAAACCACCATAAATCACGGAAAATGTAAGTTTAATTAGTACCTGCAGTTGCATAAATCACTTGCGCGAAAATAATGATTTTATGATAAGAGATTTTATAGAAGGTACGGGCGAAAGCGACCAGCTGAACGAAGTGTAATAATAATAATAATAATAATAATAATCTAAGAGAATGCAATCCACATGCGCACGTAAAAGCGCTTAAATGATTTAAAATTCTGCACACGTCCCTTACTCGAGTCAATTATGATTTTGTGCTATACTACAAGGCCTTTAAATTGGGTTTACCAACTAATTTTTCAAGTGTGTCTTGAAATTCTGTAATTGCTTTAGTTGTTTTTGTGTGCATCTGTGTGCGGTGGGGGTAGTAGCAACGTTGGTGGGTGAATTCTGCCGTCCGAGCAAAATGCAACTTGGATAGAACAAGGACTATTAAAACGTTAATTTACATCGCAAGTGTTCTCTACCAGATTTGAAATTTAATTAAAAAGTTAAAATTAGTTTTTGTTGTAATTCAGCGTTTTTAAATTATTCTCATTTCCTCTCTTATTATTCAACTCTTTTACTATTTTAAGTTTTACCACAATGTTAAAATTAATTATGTTGTAGTTTTCCTGGGGCGTTCTATTATTTTTATTTTTAATGGCTGCATAACGAACTCATTTCCTAATCTTTGAATTCCATTAGAGTGTTTTTTAAACATTTACATTGGGTAATTTCTTAATAAAGCGTACGTGCAGATCAAATTGTTAATTTCCGGTTTATAATTCTTACTTGAAGAAATCTCAGAAACTCAAACTGGGAAAAAGTACCTTAATCTCTAAAGTATTTCAAAATAGAAGGGCTTGTCATTTTATAATTAGTTGGAGGTTCTTAGTGCGAGTTCTTAAACTAATTAATGTGCAACAAAAAGCTCTATTAGTGTGGGAAGTAATTACAAGCTCATATTTGAATGTTCGTAAGTGACAGAATTCCATGTGCGGGAACTAACCGATATTAATGATCTCTATAGAGGTTGTTACTCTGACCGTCCAAATAATCTTGAAATTTCAATTAATGTTGTCAAGAAGAAAGTTAGCATGCAAATGAATAGAATTACTGCAGCATTCAGACAGGTTTACAAAAGCATCCCAATAAAACTTGTTACAAAAATTAAGATAATTACTGCAACTTTTGAAAAACTCTTTTGTTAAAATAGGTAGAGAAATCTTACATTTTACACCAACCCAAAGCCATGAGGCGACCTTTACGATAACTTATCATACAAATTCGCTTCATCGATACCGTAGTCAGATACAACCTTCAAGCAACTTAATTTTGTTATTTAGCCTCTTAGATGCAAAAGCCACCAAATCCGAAATTAGAAAATTCAAGTCCTAACTTTTATCATGCTTTATTTAACAGTCCTCTTACAAACAATTAGAAAATCTTGAAGTCCATTCTTAATTAGTTTGATGGAAAATCGATTTTTGGAATTTACTAGAAATGACTGATGTGTGACATAGGAAAGTGCTGTGATAGTAACTTTTTGGTTCTATTTTATTATTATTAATTTTCAGCATTGACAAGCCATCTCAACCGACCATTTTCTCATTTGGAACAAAAGTGGGAAACAGACAAATTTCGTGTAGTGTTAAAATATTTTTGTTTGAAGAAATAGACTCTACACCAGCATTGAAAACTATTCCTCTCTGGATAAATGAGTTTAAACGTAGCCGTACGTGCATGCACTGAAGATGAAGCGCGCTCCAGACATCCAAGTGAGATGGCCACGACGGATGCCATTGAAAACATCCATGGTGCTGTAATGAAAGACAGTCGAGATTACAGAGACTGTAAGAATGTCTCTTGTACGCAAAAATTGCATATGGAACAACTTTGTGTCAACCAAAAAGGATATTTTAATGCAATGTTTAATGGCAATCTGCAGAATGTTTTGGTTCGATTAATGATTGTGAACGAAGCCTAAATCTACCACCACACGCTTGAATTAAAAGCAGTAGGCAACGACTAGTAAAGATTTTGTCGATTAGGAAGATGGTGGCTACTGTTTTTGAGATTTTTAGAGGGATAATCCTAATCGATTACTTAAAAAAAGAATAAAACAATAACAACAGCCTATTATGCGGCATTGTTTAAACTGCCAAGATTGGCGAACAAGAAAGTGTTCTTTCACTAAGACACGAATTGGGCCCCAAACTGATTGCTCATTTACTCTATTTCTCAGATATAGTGCCGTGAGACTTCTTTTTAGTCCCGAACTTAAAAATCTGGCTAGGTGGGAAAAAGTTTTCACCGAATACAGATGTTATCATCGCCGTCAACGACTATTTTGCAGAATTTGACTAAACCTATTTTTCCGATGGTATGAAAAAATTGGAAACTCGCTGGACCAATCTCTAATGAGGTCTCTACTGAGAAATAAAATAATTTTCTTTTCCAAAAAAATGTGTTTAATTTGGTTTTTTTATCATACTTTTCAAACAGTCCTTAGATGGATCCTCTTATCTGAAGTCTTTGAGTCGACAGATTAGAAAAGTTAATTACAAGTGTAGTGATGATATTGAAGATGATTGCTGCTATTATTTTATCTAAACAATTCTCACTACGACTCTTCAATTGTCTAAGGTACAAGATAAAGAGATGATAGGCATTTACGAAGTCTTTGTAAATTTCGCTTTGAAAGGATAAAACGACGGTTCAAAACCTAGCCTTCTATTCCTTTTTCTGATACTGTGAAATCAAATCTACATTAATTCCTAGCAAGCGGAAACTAGAAGCTTGCGCTATAATGCTCTTCTGTTCAATATCGAACACAATATAGAGCTTTAACTTTGAAATACTATTTCAAGTCCAATATAAGAAAGATTTTGTGCGAGATGTCCGCGTTCTTTTGGACTTTATTTTTCTTGTGATTCAGATCTGTATCTAAACCTGAAGAGGTCGTCAATGTTTTATTTAAGAGGATCACTTGACTCCAAGTACTCTTCATACCTATAAAACAGAATCTTTCCATCTTGTTTAATACTAATCTCATCTAATGCAGGTCATTCGCGTCACATTCTTGTAGATATTTGTTCTTAAGAAACAAAACTATAAAATTAAAATTTAGATTGGGTTAGTTGTTCCTAAAAAAAACTCTTTTTAATACAGCAGAGATGTCCACACTGAAATTAAGTTATAAGACGAAATGGAATTCAACAAAATATTTTGTATTGCTCTAGACTTTTCACGTCTATCAAACTCCGTCCGTTTATCAGGCTTTTTAGACTACTCAAGTTATTTGAACTAATCTGTTTGGGTTTCTGATTAACTATTGCTTTTTCTATGAAATTTCCGCAAACGCAATGCTAAACTTTTCTTTGCTGCTGATTTCAATTCTTCAAAAATGCTATGACAAATAATAGTAATCAACAAAAAGTTTCTTATCACTGTAAAGCCCAGCCTAAAGTTAAACATGTGTCAGGTTAATATCAAATTGTGATCTAAAACAGGAATTGCCGATTTGCGAATGTAAAGGGTTTGGGCAGTCAAGAAGTTTCAACTTTCTCTCTCTCTCTCTCTCTCTCTCTCTCTCTCTCTCTCTATTTCTCTCTTTCCCTCTCTGTTCGTCTTCAATTGTAATACTAAGTAATATCATTGTGAGTGGCTGAAAAGAATTATAGTCTAAGTGCCTGAAAGCAAGCTTTGCTGCATTAATGACTGTATTAGTAGATCGAAAATGAATACAGTAATACCTAACTTACGCGAATTCGCAGTTACGCGGTTTTTAAATCTCGTCGATTCGTCTTTTGTTGACAGAAGGTCTCAGTTCAATTGAAAAAGGGTTGCAAATTTTGGAAAACGAGGAAATTTTGCGTGTGAAGAAAAAATCTTTGATCCGTCAGACGACTTTGTTAGATTTTATGAAGCCTTTTACGTCAAAATAACTTCGGTTTATGTTTTTGCAGTTCATAATAATATAATTTGTTGTATTATCTAAGATTTTATTACACACTTTTTTTCTAAATTATTGTTTTCTTTAGTCTCCGGTCCCAATTAAACATAATTTGTATGTATTTATATGCAAAATTGTACCCCCACTTACGCGGTTATCGCGCGGTCCCACCTATCGCGTAAGTGCAGGATATTACTGTACTAATATTTCACAGCAAGCTAACTGAATCTGAACGGTTAGATAGTCTGCTGTCACAAAAACTAGAAAAAACGAAAAATGAAGACTATAAAGCGTTAATAGAAAATTAAAAGTTTTGCATCAAACTGACTTTAAAGACCATTTGAGACAATCAGGACTTGAGGCTAATTGGGTTTTCAAATTTTGATAACTGAACTGGGAAGCTTATCTAAGCCTCGTTGAATTTTACTTGATCATATCAGGGAAGAGAACTTATGCCTCATATAAGAAGTTCATAGTACCTAGTGATACATAAATCTGTCTATCGCAAGGTAAAATGATATACCTTTTTCTATTGATATCTATTATACAAATTGATAATTTCCACGTTGCGCTCTTACACCTTATAGGTCTAGAGTAGTTTCAGTTTAGCCTGTATGTCGTCTTCAATCTCTTCCTCTCATTTTCTCTGCCTTCTTTTTTATTCAAGTCTTTTCAGTAGTCCTCTTTACATTGAGCGTATGTAACGTTTCGTTTCATTATTCTTACTACCTAAATTAATTGCATCGAGATTTCCATCGAATATTGAAGACAGATCTGCAGTTATGATCGAGCCCTTACCACATCTGGTACTAGTACATTGGATTCGAAAACTACAACCTGGACTGTCCTGGAGTATAGAAATTCTGATACTTCACACTGTTTGTCGCCAGACTAATCTGAGTTCTGATGCCGTCGTCAACTTCAAACACTCAAATTTTTAATAAAATCAATGTTCAGAATCTGATTGCTTTATTATGAAATCAAAAATTTTAGAAATTCCCAATACTCTGAATACATAACAAGGAGATGCTTTCTGATATGATGATCGATTAAAATTTTAATTTTAAATGTGTACAGTCGCAATAAAAAAATATATACTAGAAGAGTAAACCTTATGCTGTAGCAAATAAAGCTCAAAGTTAATTAAAATAGGTTTTGTAGGGTTAAGTTAGGTTAGAAGGGATTGAAAATGAATAATGGCGGACAATATAAAATTAAAGTTTCGTCCAGGTCAAATTAAATTCACGGACATACTACATTCTAAGTAATTTAATTCACGACGATCTCCCAATAAACTTGTTATTTCTAATACTGATATTATCGAGTAAATGCAATCCAAGAGACACAAAAACCCATCATCATCTAAACTGCTTCATCATCTTGAAAACTTTTTCAATTAAAATTAAATTTGTACATTAATCAAACTGATTTCAAAGTAATAACTTGTTCAAAATAAATATAACTGGAGAAATCTTGTAAACTTTAATAAAACACAGTAAATAAACCAACACAGTAGAACGTTCGGTATGTTTATAAAGAGATATTGGAGAAGCAATCGGTAAAAGGAAATTTAAACTAAATTCAAAAATTCCAATCATCTAAATTTTCAATTCCAATAATAGAATTCTGTTGATTTGTTTTGTGTCCTCGTCTCTCTGCTCTCCCCATTTGCATTTCAATCTCCACGGCTTTTATAAAATGTTCTCTGTTATTATTTTTATTTTACTTTGTTTTCAAAATAAATACTGCACGTTTATGTTCAAAACGGAAACTTTCCTTTTATTAGGAAACAACGCCAGAAAAGATAATTAAAATTTAAGCAAATATAAATATTAATTTGCAGCTAATTAAACAAACAAAACAAAAACGAAAATTTACATTAATTAATATTTCAAGTTTGTTCTGTAAACATAAATTTTATTAATTCGTTCATTCGTTAAATTTTTTTCCAAACTATCCAAAGACTTATTTACATAAGAAATTCGGTTCCTGGCATCCATACAAATGTGTATAATTTTGGTATTCTGAAGAGCATATTCGCGTGTGCTGTTTAAGTTGTAACTAAAACGTGAAATTTGTTGAATCATGTCTTAAGAAAGTAAACAACAAGCTTTAGGTACAGCATGGGATTAGTAAACGAAGCCACACAAAGTTTGTACACAGATCAATACAGTCTGAGCCGTACAAAATCATGTTACTACTACGTTTATTGCAGATGGAATCCTTGTATGACGCGACGCGACAACCAAAATACAATTTTCTTAAAGTAACCAACAAAATATATCCTTTACTCCTTACACTTTATGTATACATCATCGTTTTTAAAAATCATATCAAGTCGGCAATTTTTATTTTGAATACGAATGGGAAAAGGATGCATGCGGGAAGGTATCTAAAAAATAAAATTCAAATTTTTATTCGAGTTTAAAAATTCAAAAGGGTAATAAGTTTTTCATGAGATATTTCAACAAGATCTGTTAGGTGATGGAATCGAACATGGATAAAAGTCAAACTTCAGAATAATATCTGAACAAAACGTGGGTAATCCATCGAAAAGGTCTGGGGATATCCTGGGGGAATTCTATCCGTCCCAATCTACGTGTTTAGAAGATTTATTGGAAGTTGTTACAAACAATTGTTATTTAAAAATAAGACATGAAATACGCGAACTAGCAGTGTAAAACTAAAGTGAAATATAAAATAGAGACACTTTGCTGGTACGTGAGGTACTTTATTTGAATTCACTTCATGTTTTCGTCTTGAATCAAACATAACATTTATTAGACGTATAGAGGTGGAGATTTTGATGCAATATGAATAACAGATTTTTGAAACAAAATATACATTTGTCATTTTTTATTACTTATTGGTTAATAACAATATAAATAAAATGATTATGAACACATACATATAGAAAGATATTTATCTATCTATTTGCTTTTCCATTTGCTTGCACTATTGTTTTATATAAAATATGATAGAGAAACTCAACAAAATATGCAAAAAATAAAAATAAAAAAAGAAACAAAAAAATTAATAAAAAAGTAAGTCGCTGTCCTACAGTTTCAAATATTTATTGTAATCCCATGATCTCATACGGAAAATGGCGTTGTCTTTTTCCTTTTTTTTAGTCTAAAATGCTTTTCCTAGATTTCCATATTTTATAGTTTCCCTCACAATCTCCTAGAAATTCTTTCGTAAATCATCTACGGAGTTAAAAAAATATTCTTTTTGTTTCCTAAAAATAGATTTCTTATGACAGATTTATTAATTTGTTTTGAAAGAGTTCTAAAAGAAATAATTTTCTATTCTTTATAGTTAATTTATCATTATGAATATTCCCCATCTTCAAAATCGACTGTTTTAATTTAAATATAAAACAACCACCGACTTTAGAAAGCCTAGAAGAGGTTTGTACGTCTTCCTGATAACTCGGGGTTATTATTTACTATGTTGTTGCTAAGAGAGCGCAAAGTTTACAGTAATAACCAATGAAGTAACAATATGCTATAACCGCAATGGTTTCAACCAATTAGTCGTCATCAAACTGAAGAATGTCGGCAAGTGCTAACTCTCAACAGCTACAGTCGTGCTTTACTCGATTCATGCTTTTCTCAACATCACCACACTTTAATAACACATCTAACGTCTCAAGAAAACAATCTTTTCGATTTTAACACGAAACATTGGGTTATGTTATGGGCATAAATATGATAACTTCAAAGAGAAGAGCTGCATCATATATGTTTCAGAACATGCAAGCAATGAATGTAGCAAAACTAAACAAATAGATAGACTGTTAGAAACGCCCACGTGGAAAGTAATTATGGTTGTTAGAAATTGTGTCGGCAAAGCAAGCGCAATGGTTTCAGTCACATTGCATACCAACTTAACCCGGAAGACAGGAAATGATCAAATACCGAATAACTAGAATTCTTCTTCGCACTAAAAAA
>VTPC01090374.1:88645-112769 GCA_011009095.1 Ignelater luminosus
CATCTTTAGCACATCCAAGATCAAGCTTTTTGCTATTAACTCCTACAAAATCGTCCAAAATAGATTTAACTGGTGAGTGTAATTTCTAGTATGTAGAATACTCAGCCTTGTAGCTTCAGAGACACTAGGCTAACTAACCTAATAGGATACTAAACATTCTCAACTTAAATTCTTAGGACAACGTTATAATCGCCGCGATGCTCCATTTAGACCGTCTCACATTTGTTTTTGCACCTTTCTTTCCCAATCAGTTTTCTCTCTTTTGATTCATAGCTTTGGGTAGTTGACTTTTATAATATGATCGGAGGATGAAGACGGCAAGTAAGTAGTTTCTATGGAAAAGAAGAAAGGTAACGAATATAAAGACAATAAAGGAAAAAATTACGGTTAACTCATTCCTGTTAAAAGTCGTTATCAGACAATGTCACGTCGTCGGTTCTACGTATGGATCTGGATTTCACGAGTTAGACAGATAAAATCTTCGTAAACTGTTTCAGAATAAAGGGTTGCGTTTACTTTCATCACCCTGTATATTTAACTCAATTTTAATTAGTTTTCCGTAGAGGCTTATTCACTGGGCCCATTTTGATTTACTATGGAAAGAGCTCCAAGAGTTGTTTTTGCACAGCAAAAATACAACTTTAGTGAGTGAAGCAATCTTGCCAATTTTTAATAATATGTATGGATACCATAGATGATAAACACTTGTAAGTTATGCAAATTTAATATAGTGTTTGAACATTACCACTATATCATGTTAATATCTGTTTTGAATACATACTTACATTAATATACTAATTGTATTTTTTTTTATGTTGTAGTACTACTATTTCTGACTATTTTCTTCTCTTATTAACTGTACATTACTTTTATTACAATTTTGTTGTCTATGGATTCTTTTACTTCTCCACTCCTTACTCATGCCCAAAGCTCCAACTAGGGCTTAATGTGGTGAGTAAATACAGATTATCAGTAAAGTATCTATTAGAAGAGAAAAGATTCTAAAATTGAAAGAAGTCAGTATTTAAAAGTTCGTTTTGTTTAAAAAAGTACATGTAATACATTCAAGATTTTAGCAAAAGAATTTGAAATATTCAAAATAATAATAAATCCGTGTTAAATTTTAAATTTCTATTTATCTATCAAGGGCTGTTTGCTGATGATTTAGCATCTTCAAAGTAGGACGTTATGTTACGATTTATATCACAAATTACATTGAAGATCGCCCCAGGTAGATATCAATACCGCAAGGTGTAATTTGGTTTTGTATTTATAATTTATAATTATAAGTGAATTTGAAATCAGATTGCTTCTAGCATATACTAATGTTTATTAGAATTTAATTGTTGTAAGAAATTTTACAAGGAAGGTTGACTGTTAAAACTACAGTAATTTTCTCTTTCATCAAATTTCTCTTTACAAATGCTATGGATATTTAATGTCAAATGTATTACATTTTAATAATTTTGGAATACAAATGACGTGTGTTTGGAAAAATAACATAAGAAGAAGCATGAAAAGCTGACACATTTTTTAAACAGGAAAATAGCAAACGAAAAAAAGACAAAAACTGGATGATTTATGTTATAATACAGGCATCATCCAAGTAAAAAAAGATGTCTTAATATTCCAAAAACAAAATTGATATGTATTAGTTATTCAGGACACGAAATAAATGTGTAACACATGGGAGTGACACAAAACAAATTAGTAGTACAGAAAATCGACAGGAGAGAAAGAAAAAAGTCGACGAAGTTGCGCATATATTGCGACTAACATGTTTTTACTAGAGGCCATAACTTTCACGAAAGAGAATAATGTCGACATCTTAAATTAAAAGACATTACATTGGGTTATTTTCCTGCCGTAAATCTTTTTATATGAGTGTTTCCTCTGCCATAAAGTTCCTGCAAAGTTGTAGAGGGCTTTTGAGCTTTATCAGAATGATTCATTCCACACCCATAACGCGTTATAATCACAAATCGATCACTTGTAGTATACTTCAACGAGGGAGCAAAGAGAAAAAAATTACTAAATATATATAGAAGGATTAATCAAGAAAATTCTCAAATAAACCCTATGCTGTACTGTTGACAACGGAAAATGCTTTTTATCTTGGAAAATTTCCAATTGGAGCTTTAAGGTAGACAATGCTGAATTCCCCAGTGAATATAAAAGGAAAGTTTAGGATTTTAATAAAGGATACAGAACAAAACTTTTGTTATACTTCACGAAGAAAAAAAAACTTAAAAAAACAGCACAGAATTTTAAGATTTATGTTAGCAATTAATGTCTCACAATCCGGAATTTTGCGGGAAATTTATTATGACGTAATTATTTAAAAAGTAATTAAGTTGGAAATATGCGTGTGCGTATAAGAATATGTATGTGAATTTAATTTCCAAATAAACATATTAAATCCCGTACTAGAAAATCTTGTGAATAAAATTTAAATAAAATGTGACCTTACAAAATATAAAAATTCGATTTTAAATTTATACATGAAATTCTTCTGCCATAATCAGAAGCCGGATCGGTATGCATATAATTCTAAATAAAATAAATCCAAGTAAGATTATTTTAACAAAAATTAATCATTTATAATATTGGTAATATTATAAAGGGTCTTACCAACAACTTCCAAGTTGAAAATGATGATGAAATTGTTTCTTACCTGAAAAAAAAGAAAATAATTTTGATTGGCTGACCTTTTCAATTTCAGATACAAATTAAGATTATTTTATGGTCATCTACTCGACCTTTATTCAAATTTCATTTATCAATTAAAACAATAAGAACGTGGAGAAACTCTTCTTACTCCAACCAAAAACTGTTAATACCTACATATATCACAAACAAGATCGTCTTTCAATCCAGAAGTCTGTATTTTATTTCATATTCAGATTAATAGCATGTTTCCCATTATAATGAACACCCTGTATATGATTGATGAAGAGGAATCCAGACAAACAGTCATTATTATATAGAGGATTAAGTAGAGATTACTTGATCTGAAGATGAAAAAAAATAATAAATGCATAAGTGCGTGAAAATCCGGTTTATAAACGTTAATTTACATCAAATTCTTTTCAGGAAAACATTAACACCGACGAAAAAAATGAGATGCTAATTAAAACAGTGGTGAAAACTTTAAATTTCAAATGTAACGATTTAAGCTGATGAGTTGTAACAGTAATATTCGGTTATATATTCCACCTGTCAATTCCAGCTGGTAGTGCTTATTTGGATTCGTATCGAATAACGCGATGATAGCAATCATTGACATTAAACACTGGGAAGTGTCCTCTTTAATTTTTTTCCGTGCGAATAATTTTTGTTTACAAAAAAAATTATAAGAAAATCTAATTTTATACTTTATAAATTCTCGATATAAAACTAATTTTCATAATAACTTTTTAAAACGACAGAAATTGTTTAATGGTAGAGTAGTGGATCGTAATGGAAACGAGTTAACAACAGCTTTGCGTTAAAATAATAATAAGTAACGCCAGGCGTATAATATGCGTTATCCAAAGGAATTATCTATTATAAAACAATTGTGTGCAGCTGCAGGTGCATTTCGCACTGAAATCTATCTGGCGTTGCATTCAATATTCAATTCAATTACACGATTCAAGGAATCAAATGTCAAATTATAACAAATACGTATTGACGCTCGCTCCTTAATCTTGAATAACCTGAAAATGAAGTTTTAAATTTTCAGGTTTTTCGAAGCAATAGAAAAGCAGAACGTCATTTCAGTTGGTGTGTGTAAAAAAACCAAATAATAAAGGTCACATAATTTAAAATTTGTGTCGCAAACTTTTCAATTCAATTTGAACTTCAATTTCGATATTCAGTAGTTGGAAAGTCGAATCGAATTTAAGTTTGAAAAGATTTCTAATATCAAATGTCACGTATATTTCATGAATTCTTAAGTAGTTTCAAAACAGTTTTTACTCACGATATTTCTTAGAATCAGAAAAATTTATTTTTCATGTCCTAACTGTTATAATTTTGTATTTTACCTTCTTTATAACAATTTTTGGTGTAATGTAAACTTGCTTTTAAACAAACTGCTATTATTATCAGCAACATTAATTATTAGTAACTTCTTTCAGGTATCTAACGTACACTTATAATCTAAATTCTTCATGAATTATTTATTACCTTCATTTAAATTTTATAAAAGAGGAGTAATGTTTTATCCTGCTTTTTATCGATTTGAGATTCCATAGAGTACTTCCTGTTGGCATTTATAATTTTAAAATATCAGAGGTAGGTCTTTAAAAATAGCAAAATAGAACAAAACTATTTTTTATCTTTCCTCGCCTATATTAAGTGTGGGAAAATCTTGATGACCTATTCTTCAATGCAAAATAATCATAAACGTAGAGCTTAATCATCATAATAGAGCCATGTAACTAGTTCAGATTTCAAATAATCGTGATGTAGTCTCACAGACAAAAAATCGATATTGGGAGAAATACAATATATTTCAAAGTATGCGCAAATTCTTTGCAAATTTGAATTTGCTTTTAAATTTTCGTCGAATACTTTCTGATAACTTCGTTTGTTAGGAGACCTAGAATGTGTTATCCAACAAAAGGAACAATTTTTATAAAAATCAAGGTTATCACCAGTAAATCCCGACTACTGAAGAGTATGAAATTCAAATCTTCTAAGAGGATTTTTTTCCTCGGATTTGATATGACAAGGCATGGAGAATAATTCCACCAAGATCCTTTTGAATAGCAAACACAAGCAAGATGTGATAAGTGCAAGGAAAATACTGTTCGGCATTCACTTAGATCATTAAGGAAAATCACGAGAGGTCTGCGAAAAAGGCAGATAAATGGAAAAGCCGTTATAAATATTTCTTTACTATGATAACCATCCAGGTATAGAAAAGCTCGAGCTTTTGTTTTTGGCTTTGTAAACAAACATTATACTTGGTATAAAATTATGATAAACGACCAAAGATAGAAGAAAATTAAATTGCTCGACTTTTCTAGGTTTTCCAAAATTCTTTTCGGATGGATTAAGTACCCATCAACATCACAATTGTATACTGTTTAAAAAAAAGAAAACAAAAAGGAATGGTGCAAATGACCTGAAGAGAAGACTGATGAAAGACGCGGAAAGAGGAAAAGATGGAAGTGAAGACATAGTAGGAAAAATGAAAATGGGAAAAGAATATACACAAGGAGAAAATTAACAAATTCTCTGACTTTTTCCCATCGCTTCTAGATTTCATGGTTACCCTGGATAGAACCACGGAAATTCTATGATCTCTTGAATTTTTCATTCTGTTACTATTTTGGCACATTCCAAATGTTAAAGCATCAGATCAAAATTACAGCGTTCTCCGTTTTATGGGCATGCTCGCACAAATATTATGGCGTTGAAATCGGTAAAGAAAGACGTAAATTACATATAAGAAAGAGAAATGCCAAAGGTAACAGTCATGCACATCAATTGTATCTTCATACGACTCGATTACAAAAAACACCTCAAAAGTAAAATTTTTGATTTTTAGACATGCATATTCATATGATATTTATTCTTTTACCAATTACCTAAAAAGTATTGTATGCTACTGTTGGAACTAGAGCTGATGGCAGTTCTGCTACGCCCAGGAAAGTTAGTACTGTAGTCTGTAGATCTGAGCAGTCCTTAGTATCATATCACAAATATACAGTGACCTCTAGAAAGTTTGCACCAACTGAGAAAAATTTTTAGTTTTGAAAAAGTTTTTGCTCCAATAATTTGTGCATGTGCGAAAAGTAAATACAAGCTACTTTGATTTACCAATTCATTTTTTGTTCGGCGGAAAATAGCGTAGCGATTTTTTTATTGCAGCATGCCATACCAGGAACTAATGGTTTTGATTTTATTCTTTTCTTGTCAAAATGTGGCAGAAAGATTACTTCTTTATTATATGAGCGTTCCCATTTGCCTATTCCCCAAAAACATTGATGCTTTTAAAGATGTTGACCATTTTCAACTTTGGTTATTTCAAAGACGTCATTTTCTATCAAAACAAAAGATGGCTTGGTAAATCGAAGCAGCTTGTATTTAATCTGCAGAAACAAAAACATGCAGAAATTATCGGGGCCCAAACAAAATAAAAATAAACATTTTTCCCAATTAGTGAGAACTTTTTGGCGGTCACTGGTGTAATTCTTAAACTTGCATTCATTAACTGAATATCACAAAACGTGGTTTGCCGGACTTGTACAAACCAAATCGTTAAATTAATCGTCTGCGCATTGGCGCCTTCTCATTTCAGCTCTATTGCCTAAAGGTGAGTATCGACTTTTGCGAGGATGCTTTGCACGTATGGTGATGTCAATAGCTGAAGTTACTTTAGCCTGACTTTTGAATTCCAACGATGTCTCAGTCGAGCTGAGATGGATTTGGCAGTGTTCTGTTGTTTAGACATTCCGAAGCAAAAATGATCGCTAGACATCCTCGTAAAGTAGATACGCACTTTAAGACACCTCAACTTTGCAAGCATGTATTGTATTACTCTATTACTCCCCTGATTTACCCTAAGGCAACTGATTTTGACAAGAAAATGGTTACAGTCTACCATATTTTTGCAGCAGGAGCTGCTACTGGTTGCATCATCTCTAGGTCTTTCCTATGCCGGCACACTGGCTGTGGTCGTGTTAAAGCGCTATCTTTTCTTTTGCAATATTGAAGTAGAAACGAGTATGATCGCCTGCGGCGAGAATCAATCAGGGTCAGAATACGGACATATTTAGGGCTGCGTCACTCAATGCCCTATCGCTGGTTGCTTCCCCATGAACCTTCCCAAGAAAAGTAAATATGAACACAACAACAAGCCGCCTACGCTAACTCAAGATCAGGATCTGCTTTCTATTAACCTTCTTCAGGAAGTTAAAAATGAATACGGGTCGACACAAAGTATCTAGATACGATAATTATATCTTGTACCTGAATCTAGATACAGTTATGAAAATGAATCTTGTATCTGTAACTAGATACATTTCAATTGTATCTTTAATGGTAGATGTAACTGTACTTAGATAATTAGATTTTGCAGGTTTGTGAACAATTTAATTTTTAAACTTGATTTTGTGATCCATTTCCAGGTAAAGATAATTTATGGCAGTAAATTTTGTAAATTCTCTTCATAAACGGATCTTGATACAAATTTATTTTTTAATTTAGTTTGTCGTTTAGAAATTTCTAGATTCTTTGAAGTAAGTCATATTCAGTGATGGGTATTATCTAGATATTTTGCATACGATAATTACATCTTGTATCTGAATCTAGATATAGTTCTGAAAATGTAGCTTGTATCTATTACTAGATACAATAAACATTTGTTTATCTATATTTGTATCTAGATAAAATATTACTGTATCTTACCCATCACTGGTCATTTGGAATAGGAAGGTATAAAGATCTGACTTTGCCCCAAGGTGCTTAAAGTTCTAAAGCCAGCCCTGATTGAGAGCATAATTAATGGGTAGAGTTAGAGCAAGCTAGAAAAAATAATGTCAAACTATTTCAAATGTTTCCGATTACTTCATTATAAAGTTTGATAAAACAAATGAACTAAATCAAATGAAGATAAAATCAAAACGAGGCGATTTAGATCCTAAAGGGAGCTCTAATACAGATTTAGGGACCAAGTTCAGAGGGCAAGACCCGCAATGAACTTAAACCTTTGCGACTCTTTTTATTGTACTGTGATTGCTTGACCTTTTTATTAATTTAAAATTTTCGAATGACCAAAGACCAAGTAATTGCCTCTTTATTAGTAAATCTGATAAGAAATTTTTATGGAAAACATTCTACAATTCTTACCGAGGCTATTTATGAATCCTATACTGAATGTTTTACCTTGTTGGGCACTAACGTCGCAAATTATCATCCAAATCAGGCCAGCAGGTAACAGATTCTAGAACGCAGCCACAACCGCCGGGAAACAGATTTGAGAATGCAACCACAGGGCTATCCCTTTTGTTGGATTTTCCAAATGGATGCAAACCGTTAAAGAGAAGCAGATTACCAAATCATAATTACTGTTCGCTCGTTTTAGAACCACGGTATATTCACGACGGGTAACTTAGAATTGTCCAATATTGTTATTGATAACGTATCTTAATTCATTTAGGATTCGTTTCGAACACATTACCTTAGAAATGTTTACAAATTATTTATTTTAACTTTCTATATACATATACGTGATTAATGCATTGGTCACTATAATTTTGGTTTCAATAATAATTTTATCTGCAAGTAAATTTAATTGTTTACCACTACGCTACATAACACTTTAATTTACATTTAGGTCTTCATACTTCAACGATCAGAAGACAACTAACCGTAATAATGACATATATTTATAACTTTTATCAGCACAGAAATTATATAATGAATATGACTAACCATTAATATACAAAACATGTTTGGAAGTTTTCCATTATGCACTAATAAACGATTCAGTTTACTTATTGACAAAGTTACATAATTAATTTTAAATAATCATTTACACATAAATTTAGTTAATCTAGCCCATTCTATAAAATCACTATAAAGTTGATTTTCTTATCATTTTAGAAATTTCATATGTCTCCTAAATTTGACCTATTTGACAAAAACCACAGCAATATGTAAATATATACGTTAAAGTGAAATCTAAAAAATAAAAATTGATAAAAAAAAGTAAAAGAAGAAGCTTAAAGTTTACTGAAGACATCAATTATAAAAATATTCTAGTACAGTAAGTACGACAATAATTAAAATTGATTAATCACATACTTTGTTAATTAAATTAATACAACGCGTAATAAAATAAAAAAAAGGTTAAATGAAAGCCAACAAACAAGCACTCGCGCTAATAAAATAGAAAACATTAAACGACGTTTTAAAAAGCTTTAATAAAATTAATTTCACTACCATAAACTAAATGGCCGGAAGGTTCAATAAAATTTGCATCTTGACACAAATTGATGCTAAAAGAAGTTATGCTTCTACTTAAATGCAGGAGTTAATGTTATGCTACTGAAAAATTTAATATACATCGTAACTGCTGCAATTTAATTAGGATTTTCCTAATTAAAGAATAAATTTTCGTACACCCAATTAGGGCACAAAAAATTCGTGTCAGGGACGTATCAGTTTCACCTATACATTATACATGCTTACATAAAATTGCTTATAATAAAAACAAAACTGTTTGTTTAAATTATAAAACTAAAACAAATATAACCTGTATTTGTGAGTCGTAAATTTGAAAATTTAGTGTATGAAGGTATAATCTAGGTGAGAAACAAGGGAGTAAAAATAGGCATCAGTTTTGTGTTTATCAACAAGTTCAACATTTAACAAAATGGAAACCAACCGGCCAATTAAGGCTTGTGTTAACACGCACGCAAACAATGGATAAAAATAGAACCTGAAAAATTATACAAATACAATGAAGGACGAAATATGTAAATTTTACTAGATGTACTTAAATTCTCCAACATATTTTTAAAACAAAATTTTTTGTTCCGATTGCGTGCGACCTGGAACAAACATTTTTACATATCTGGAATATTTTTCACGTCTTGAAAGGCTTGAAACTTTTTTATTTCGTTCAATTTTTTTAGCAATTCAACTTTATTCTTGTAAATATTTTAACACCCTCTATGAATAAAAGAAAGAAAACAAGCGAACAAAAGGAAAAGCGAAAGCAACATAAAAAAAGGAAAATCGCTAAGAGAAGGCGAAAAGAAAATCGTTTTCTACACGTATGTTGGTTATGATGTATCGATCATAAACGATAACCCCTGCAAGAATGTCGTATTAATGTAACCCTCCCCTGAGAGAATCTCAACCACCGCCCTTTCAGCCCCCGCCCTCAAACAAACCCAACAACTTCATTCTTAATGAGATTTTCCCGGATCCATAAATTTCAGCCTATAGCCATTCCACAACATTAATTTCTCTGCTAAATACTCTCTATAAATTATTATATAATGAACAAGCCAAATTAGTGTTACAAATAAATTGTGTAATTAATATTTCTTCAATTTAATTTTTCCCCAAAAATATTACCGCTCGTACGTTTTGTGTTTACGTTTGGCAAATATTAATTTTCTACATAACCTCGCTTTGTGTATTCTTAATTTCCTTTTTCGTTCTTATTTTCCCACTTATCTCTTATAAGGATTAATCAATTTCACCTAACTTAAAACATATTTTCCTATTACAAGAGTAAACTATTTTTACACATTCTTGACAAAATCTGTTATAAAAGTGCAATTTACTTTCGATAAAAGTTTGTTTTTTTTATTTTCCAATAACATTTTTTTCTCTTGCTCCATCCAGAACAGACACACTCACACAAAAAATATTTTTTCACAATAAACGTCTAAACTTCAGTATAAGAAGTTTTAATATTACCTTTTTCCATTTCGATAATTTTCCAGGCGAATTGTAAAAGCTCTTTTTTAGGTTGTTTTGAACATGATGTATACAACCCGTTAGTTGTTATTTATTTACTTCATCATTCAAACTGAAACTCTCAAAAACCGTATTTTCTTTTTTTCCCTGAAGGAATAGATATTCTTAATAATTTCTTTATATGGGTTATGAATTGCACAAGCCAAAAAAAGAGAAAATTGTTTACTGTTTTATGACGGTTTACATAGAAGCAAAATTGTTTATTTGCATAAACAAGAGATAAAGAAAGGGAGGAAACAAAATAAAATAAACGAATTTTACATACAGAGCCCCTTGTTGAAGGAATGCTCCCAGGATTTTAGCCACTCGTTGGCATTTTGCTACCGTTTAATACCATATATCACAAGTTTGTCTACTCCTACCGTTTCCTCGATAAGAAAAATCAACAACAAATGATAAAAATAACGCAAAACCTTAAAACAAGTTGTTTCATACAATTCACTCAGGAAATTAAGATTCTGTTATAACCTCTCACCAAGTACAACTGAATCTAACACTAAAGCTCCTACATGTGTAGAAATGTCTGAAAAGGTAGATTGAGAATCTCGCTTCTGCATGATGCCCTAGACGGAAAAGAAAAGAAAACTTATCGTGTTTAATTTCCCCAGATGAGAATAAGTCGCTGCTTCAGTCAAAAATGAGCGTTTTCAGAAAGTATCACTTACTCGTTCATTAGGTGGGTTTAAAGGTAGTAAAGTAAATTACCAAGCCAAGGTATATGCAGTGCAGCAGATGTATTACGTCGCAAACTGCATACAAGATGTTTTGACATCTTCCCATACGTATAGAAGCTCTACGGAATTAAAATTTTACTTTGGTGAAAAAACTGACAGAACACTTTCATTAGTCGAGGAAACGGGCGAAATGATTAGGTCGATACCAATTTCATTCAGTTACGTAGACAGTATCTTGCAAGCTTTTGGTGGTGTAGATGTTAAAAATAGAGTCCTAGTTAGTCTCAAACAATTTTTATGTAGTCACGATGACAAGTTACAGTCTCAACATACAAAGACCTCATCGATTTCCTCATGACTTCACCCACATCTAATAGCAGAGAAACATTCTACAGATTCACAGCATCTTTCAATTCTTCCAAAGGCGTGGATAATAAAAGCAACGTACCAGCGAGCTCAACACAAGATCGATAACATTCACGAAAAAAAGCAAATCAGCTACAGCAACGGTCAAGCTCGCATTAAGAAGCCTCTAGCAGCGATAGCAAGCACAACCCCAGTAGCTAGCACACCATTAAAATGTAGCAAACCAACTTATTTCCACCCGAAATGTGTTGTTTTACAATACGTTGCATCTCAGTGACAACTCTGAACAATAAATTAAAATAAACAAAAAGGTTACTTCTCTTACTTGTCTGTTCCAGGAGTAGACTCCTCTTGAGGCAATAATTACAAAAAAAATGCAACATCTACCACTTCGTGGCATTGCTCGCGGTAGTGAACGGGAAATACAAATCGTGGGTATAGATCGACGAGCAACAGGCGCTAATGTAGGCGGTTCGTTTGTATCTCTATGTTCCAGTTTCACGAGTGGTTGCTTTTCCATGTTGCAGAGGTTGTTCAGTAAGCTGAATAATTGGTCCGTAGAAAAGAAAACGTAATCTAGGAATTCAAGGGTTTGAACCTACATGGCACAGAATGGTTCGAGCGATTGAGAAAATGAAACGGAGTTGGCTGATCGATGAGATCATGTTTGTCGGTACGATACGTTTGTAAAGGCAGACTGTTTAAGAAAATGGTAAGTTGTTGAAGACAAAGAATTCCTAGAATTATTGTTTCAGTATTCATCTTCACCGCTACCGCTGTTGATTCGGAGATGTGGTCTCGAACCTCCCGAATGCAACGTTCAACTACGTGTACAAAACGTGATTAAGCTGATGATCAATCGTCCTTTCTGTATAAACAGAGACAGCTCAAGGAGACTCTTTTCTTCAGTCCCGTGGAATGGGTTCGTTCGCATGTAGTAAACATGACGGTATTTATTCTGGGGTCGCCGGCGTCATTTTGATTTGATGTAGGTCGGTCGGTTTTTGCCTCGTAAAACCGATTGTGGTATGTATGCCGAATGAATGAAAGTGATGCGCCACATCAGACAAATGCCAAACACTGTAACCCATGTTGGAACTTAAAAATCGAAAAAGGCGAACGCTTGGAGATTGGCTTTGCCGATGCTATTGCACTGTTATGTGGGTAGTGAGAACACAAATGACGTTTTTCAGAATCACACCTTCACATGCATGTGCTATGCAGATAAAGTTCGGTGGCAGACGATAATGTAACCACGGTGGCAGTGCCAGTGACAGTAAACGGGACTTTGGTGGCCAATAAACCTACTAATCACGCGCAACGGGAAGCGTTATATAAATAAAACCAGCAGGAATGTAACAGTGCAGCTCCTTCCCGTGGCATGGACGTCCGTTAAGCCAGCTACAAGATTCAGATGCACCGCGTCAAGAACTCTCGAGTACAACAAGGTAGTCATGGGATATACGACTCTTTTTACCGTGCCAGTTCAATTTGTTCAACTCATTTTAAAGAGTCGTTCACATTGAGTCGTTCATTTGAAGTTATTGTGCAAGCGCGCGCGTTTCATACATTTCTAGATTTCCAGAGTCCATGGAAGAATTATTGGACATCTAAAATAAGAAACATTCTAAATTTGGTTTTCAAATTTACAGTCAGTGTTTGTCTTGTGCACACTGTTGCACGAATAATATAAGCAAAACCAAAACGAAAATATAAGGAGACAACTTTTTATTTTGTATCTAAAATTAGTCAACTGGCTCTAAATGGAAGAAGCCATAAATCAGCCAAAATGATGTTTAACGATGTTGATTTCAAAATTAGGCTGGAGTAAAAATTTTTTTAGAAAAGAATGGTAGATATAAAAAAAACAAAAAGTTTGTCAAAATAGTTTCATATGTTATACCTAATACATTCGCGCAAACAAATGTTTTGTTGGTGCTACAAAAAATTTTGGACAGCAAATATTTTTTGCTGTAGCAACAAATTAATCTGTTCCTAACTCTAAAATAAATTATAAATTTGTTGTATCTACCAAAGTGCTGCAGCGGCAAGAGCAGAAAATTATGCTGTGTGACAAAAATATTTGCTGCTCTTGCAAAAATATTTGCTGTCCAAAATTCCACTAAACTTTTTGTAGCACCAAGAAAACATTTTTTTCCGTGTTGGATCTTTTCAACCCATATGAGACGGATATTCTATCAACGTCTGAGCAATTTTAAACAGGAGAACGTGAAGGGTCCGCATTAAAACAGGATAAAACAAATTGAAATAACCATGATTCGAGTGCTATTCAATTATTTGTACGTAACAGTTGATCATTTCTGCTTGTCCCATTTCTGTTTAGCAGTCTCAGCTAATTACGTGACCTACATTATTTTATATGTCAAGATATCTTTATCTTTAAACTTTATATTAAATGTTACTGAAGAGCTTTTTAGTAACAAAAATTCCACAGTCAATTATTTTTTAAACCTGAAGTTTCGGTTTCAAGAAAAAAATAAAGTTTCTATTATTGTTTTGATTTTTTAAGTTTCCCAATATAATTTTTTTTCTTTCTTTACCTTAAAGTATTTAATGAGTTAGTTACGCAAATGGCTTTTAAGAAGATCAATTTTCAACTTTTATTATAATTAGAAAACTTAGGTAACGGCGGCGATAAATTAAGAACGCCGCTAAAATTAGATACAGTAATTTCATCGCTTAAATGGGTATGTGAGTTTTGTTTACAAAAGTTATAATTTCTAATTTAAAGTTCATTTGATTAAAATTGTAATTTTGTGTAAAACCATTTGAAACGATGGTTTTTATATTAGAGAGAAAAGTACGAAAGGTACGTACCATACAGTAGGTGTTATCAGAATAATTAACTCCAATAACGCAACTTATTAATTAAAAATCCGTGTTCGGAATGCTTTTTATGTCCAAAACTCGTAAAATAAAGTAATTAAAATCTCGTAATGAAACGCCGTTGCGCTAATTTCAGCCTATGAAATTTAATTTTACGTATTTCTACATTTAATTATGCTTCAATTTAATTTTTAATTAAAGTAATCGAGTTTTTATCCCTTCCCCCTTTTGAATGTTTAAGAACAAATTAAGTACCCGCAAAAAACAAGCGAATTTTTTTGCTTCTTTGCGAACGCACCAAACGGAGATCGATACGGAAAGGGTACGAATTATGAAAATTAATGGAGCTTTACAAAGTAAACGTATGTTATTTACATAATATTTACGTCCATGGATAATTCATTGATCCTGTCGGCAAGTTTGAATGATTGACAGCGAGTGTTTGCGCTTATTGTTCCGTCCTCTCAGTAATATTTTATGTCCTCGTAGATATAATGTTCTCAAGTACTTGTCCTCTGTGTTCCCGTATCCGACCCTTTTGTTTGCTTTAAATGAAAAATACACATACACATACTATCAATATAATTATACCTTTAATATTATCCTCCAGAGAATAGATTTTGAAAGTACAATGGCCTATAATAACGAAAAAAATAAAATAAACAAAAAAAACATAAACAAACAAAAACCGTTAGTATAATTATAGGCACAACTGAATTCCAAAACACGTAAACACAGTAAGGATTCAAAGCTCTACAAATTTACTCGAGGGAGTAAACGGAAGACGACGATAGAAATGGATAGTCCCAAGTCGTCCTAATCGTTGTACTCTCGCCTGTCGATATTCATGAATCCTTTCATTCAGAAAAGGTTATGTAGGCAGCGCATTTCGAATGAAATTGGATGTATTGTTCGTAATACAAAAAGTGGATGTATTTTTTTTCTTTTCGCCATTATTTACTCTAAAAAAAAAGCTCAGGAAAAGGCAGCGTAAAAATAGAGAGACGTTGGAGCAAAAAAACAAACTGAAACTTTGCAATAGTTGTTTTGAGTTGTGCACGATTTACAAGCTCTGTTCTTCTGCATTAAATATTAACGGATACAAAGTCAGTTACATGCTTTCACACTTTGAAGCACATGCTTTTAGTTTCTGAACGTATGACATCGACAAAATGCACTTAATAATTTATCGTAATGCGCCCCTGTTTGATTTTAAGCATTATTACTGATTACTGATATATTTCTTATATGCTTTTAGCAGTTACAAGATAAATTTTTTATTTTACAACAAATAAATAGCTATTTCCTATTGATAAATTTAATCATCCCGTATATGAAGCGTGTAATAGTTAATTTAAAACTTCATTGAATACATCAACATATAAATCGAAATTTTTCTTCCTTCATTAAAGGAAGTGCAAAAAGACAACTGTGTTGTAGCTGCATGTGGTATAGAAAGTAGAAAGCACCGAGATAAATTACACGAACGGTAATTTGTAAAGATCATAATTGCAATTTTTTAGTATTTTTCTTATTACATACTTTATTATTATGCTTGGAGCAGTAAACGTTGCCGACATGTGAAGTAGCAATTACTTATGATTTTGTAGGAATTCATATAAAAGATCAAGGGAAAATGGATTTAGAAAATTTAAGTGTTAAGACCTATCTGTTCAACTAGTTATAACAAGGTTGAATTAAATGTTCTAATATTTGTGAGAGTCTGTGCCTGAAGTTTCAACTTCGTTGGATTTAATAGAAAAATCAAAATTATTGCAAAACTATCTACCTTTTAATTAAAAGACAAATATTGGGAAAATGACGATGGCAAGGCAATGACGTTCTTATGATTATGAAGAGTAATCGACGAAAATCCTTTGTACGGACCAAGAATCGTACAATCCACAAAGCAAATTGATTTATGAACTTGCCTGCCTTACGAGGTTTCAAGTTATCTATCGTATCTGTAATTCTTTTGGAACTACCATGGTGTGAAAAACGCAAACGCAAACAAAAGGATCAATTATAGTACAGGAGCAAGTCTATAATATCTTGGCAACACGACTCAAAACGTTTTTGCCGAATCAAGTTTGGCACGGAATCACATTATTTGGTTTGTAGATCAATTTCATCAATATAACAAGGAGACCATAAAGAAAGCCTCAAAACTAGACAATCAATCACTTTTTAACATGAGGTGAGGATGAGGTGTGCTTTTTGAAGTAAATTGGTAAATAAACTGGTTGTTTGAAGCTTGGACCGGATTTGTCATTTTGCAAACAAACCAAGTTGGAGCTTTATCGGGCTTCTTGGATCTAGTCTTTTTGAGACAGTAAAACGTTTTGGACCAGTCAGGTTTTCAATATTAGAGACATTCTTTGCAAGCTGAATGAGCTTTTGCGATTAGCCGACTAGCCGGTTAGCTTTTCGCAAATGGGCTTTCGGTCTGACAAAGATGCTACTGAACTATATTTCAGGCTGTGGGAATTCGGGCCTGCCCTACGAATTTCGGTCTGCTTGGTGCTGTATTCCAAACTTTTAAGTTGACGATTTTATGGCAGCTCTCTTCATTTTATGTCGTACCGTCTTATGTTTTCGACTTTTTTTTATTCAAACTATCAACGTCAAACAAAGTCTCAGGTTGGAATATACAATAGAATATCACATATTAAAGTTGTGTCAAAACACCCAATGCTCTCATAAACCCTTCGTGAGTTTTCAATTTAACTTTATATCTATGTGGAAATTTACATCTTACCAGTAATCATGATAATCATTACTTGGAAATTACAAAATACGCAACCTTAACTGTAAAGAATTCAGTGGACATTAACATTCTTCCATTATTTATTAAGTTACTATCTTACATTAGTTTAAAAGTTCTTTTCCACCACACGACCTTATTGTTGACGCACGTATCTCTGACGTGATCGTTTTATTTAATTCAATAACCACTTAGAAAAAAATGAGGGCTTTAATTAGAGGACAAACACAACAAAAAAATAATAAAAACTTTTAGAAGTTTTGTTCTCTTAATTTACGGATTAAAAAATTTAAGTGACGGTCAGTTTACATTTTAAAAGGTTGAAATACTAATTAAAAGTTTGGGGGAAAATAATTAAAAGTTCATGTTAGAGTCGGCTAGCTGACCCTTAACATTCTTGACGAATTTTAAATATTTAAAGTAGTATTGAAGAAAGGAAAATCAGAAACGTTTTTAGTAAATAATTATTGCATTAGGAAGAATACGTTAAGAGAATATGTTTTAACTGCAATCGTTTCAATCACTTGTGTTTCAAGCGCAAAAAATAAAAATGAATTGTGATGCATTTCTATTGATTTACGTTCCACTATTTCTTCAATTAGTTTTATAAATAAAATTGTTAAATTCCTTAAGATAGTGAGATATTCGAGTCATTATCCTTCGACAGTTCGCGAGTCACAAGTCTGTTTATGTGGTGTCAACCGTATTCTGATACTAATCATCTCCACGTAGTCCAACAATTATACATATTTCGGTAAATTTATACCTATTGGTACATAGTAAGATTTAAATCATCCCTTTAGTCTAACGCTGCTTGTTTGCCATATTATTGGTAAAACTCATAAAACCATAAAACATCCTCTCCGTAATAAGCCACTTCTTTAAGAGTGTTAAATTGCTCTGCGTGTTTTGTTTGTGTTTACAAATACTTTGATGTAACAAAATGCCAAGAGATTTTTGCTCACGTATTTCATAAACCATAAGCTATTCTCGCTGTATTATTAAAATCATGAAAACACCTTGCCTTCTTTAATAGAAATTTATTAGTTAAAACTACTAAACTTCAAAGAGAGATTTTTAGTCCAGGTTAGTATTTCTTCTAAAGCAACAGAATTATTTCGCAGAAAATTAAAATTTGAAACACACATCAGGAGATGTGATGTGTTTCGAGTCTTTTTTTTTGCTGCATTTCTTTAACCGTAGAAAGTGAAGTCCAACTGTCGGCCACCACAGGTAACCATATAGAGAGTCAAGCCAGATTGCGTACAACCGGTGTTGGCATATTGGAGAGAGAAGCCCGACCGCTTGTATGATGAACGTCAAAGCCTGATCGTCTGCCACCATAAGGTGGCATAATGAAGGGCGAAGCCCAACTCCTTTCCACTGTAAATGGCATGATAGCTCTAATCAAGATTGCAACTCACTCGTTTCATTAGTTCTCTGATACGAATAATTTGAAGTGTGCATCGACCAAACGCTCAATTAAAGATCCTAGTAACGCAAAACCCGGAATCTCTGCTCTGGAAAGCTCTTTTAGTTTGTAATCTGAGGTCAACGAGCAAAAATGCATGACACTGCGCATCTATTTAAATGGAAACCGGGAAGACGTCGAAAACCACGAGCGTTCCAGGAATCCTAGAAAAGTATGCGTCCAAGAGAAAGCAATAATGAATCAGCATTTCTCCCAACAGGTTCTGAGAACTTTAACAAAGAAAAAAATGAGACCAGAATCATGACGTAATGAACATCTTGGCTATTGTCAGATCTAGTTTCATGGGACTTCTTGATTTCCCCTAAAGTCAACTAAGTATGTAGTTTAATGAGCCAGTTCTCGATTCATTATTAAGGTCAAAAAGAGAATAACGCACTTTCAGATAGGCTGACCCAAGATATAATGTAGCAGTGCTTTGACCACATGAAGATAAGAATACAGCAGTGTATATTGTAGAAGGGGAAGGAAGAGTATATTGAAGGCGATCTACTAGTTAGAATGTACGCATCGTCATTAGACATAAGTTACAATGTCATTTAACAGCACTAACAAGTATTTTAACAATTTCTAATACTGCCTTATGTCTTATTACACTAGAAGCTGTTCACCGAATAATTGGAATTTAAAAAATTTCCTATAAATTTAGTAACTACGAGGGTGGTCTGAAAAGTTTCCGACCTAACAAAGATACAAGACATTTTTTCTGAAAATTTTTTTTTATTTTTCAACATAGTCTCCTTGTAACTCTACATACTTCTCCCAGCGATGCTCCCATCTCTGTAACCCGTCCAAATAGTACTCGGCATTTTTCTCTGCAAAATAATTGTTCACGAAGGTGATTGCCTCGTCATTTGACGAAAATCTTTGTCCTCCGAGCGCAAGTTTTAAATGAGGGAACAAAAAGAAGTCGCTTGGGGTTAGATCTGGTGAGTAAGGCGGATGGTCAAGCAGTTCAAACCGTAATTCGTGGATTTTCGCCATGGCAACCGCTGAGGTCTGAGACGGTGCGTTGTTTTGGTGGAACAGGATTTTCTTTCTCTGCAAATGTGGCCGTTTTTTTGCAAGTTCTGCCTTCAGCTTGTCAAGTAATGATGCATAGTATGCTCCTGTAATGGTTTTTCCTTTTTGAAGATAATCGATTAAAATAACTCCACGACTATCCCAAAAAACAGTCGCCATCACTTTCCCAGCCGAAAAAACAGTTTTTGCTTTTTTTTGGAGCCGGTTCCCCCTTTGCAGTCCACTTTTTGGACTGTATTTTTGTTTCGGGCGTATAATGGTGTATCCAAGTTTCATCTACAGTAATTAATCGGCGCCAAAACTCGGATTTATTTCGCCTAAACTGCGCCAAAAGAGCGTTGGAAATGTTCATTCGAACACGTTTTTGGTCTAACGTGAGCAAACGCGGCACCCAACGCGCGGACAGCTTTCTCATGCCTAAATCTTGATTTAATATGTGACAAACACGTTCTTTTGACATGTTCATAACCTCTGCTATCTCTCTCACTTTAATTCGGCGGTCGTCTAGCACCATTTGGTGAACTTTGGCGATGTTTTCGTCGGTAGTTGCAGTTTTTGGACGTCCCGAACGTTCATCGTCTCCCAAGCTCTTACGGCCACGTTTAAATTCAGCAGCCCAAAATTTCACTGTGGTAAATGATGGTGCAGTCCCCATACACAGAATCCAACTCATCTTTTATTTGCGAAGGCGTATTGCCTTTCAAAAACAAATATTTAATGACAGCTCGATACTCGATTTTGTCCCTTTTCACAAAAAAACTCGCATCAACTCACTCAAACGACTGTTACATAAAAACTGCGCGTCCAAAATGGCTGAAACTTTGGTGAGTAACAGTCAACGAAATTCAGTAGCTTTTATTTACGAGTGCTGCCATCTTCACGTTGAGGTCGGAAACTTTTAAGACCACCCTCGTATACTTTACTCTCAATAGCAGTTGCAGATAGGTTTTCTCATATACTTTACATAATGTGTCTTAAATACATTGCAATTGAAGTTAATAGCCCAAAAGGATTTTAAAAAATAATTCAAAGTACAATCACAAGCCACCACAGGCGACCGTCTCGAAGTGTACTAGTTTGTCTATACAATCAAATTAAAGATTGCGATATTGCAACGCTAGGTTGCCGAAGGCAGCCGCTCAAAAGAGTGTTAGGAAGTGCCACTTAGGGAATTAACAAAGCTTCGGGAGATAGCTTTAATATCATTTTTGTTATGTGTGCCCTTTCAATTTGCTTTTCTGGGCGAATAAAATTTTTAAGAAAATAATAAACTTTCAGAATGCTGCTCGTATGTGCACCCCACCATTTCGTGCATTCAAAGATCAATAACGTCATTAAAATGGCATTATTGATTCACATTAATTTTATTCTTTTGATTGTGCTCGCTGTAATTTACAAATCTAATTAATTAATAAGTTTCTTTTTATTGATTCTCATCAAGAAGAAAATGTAAAGTTTACTTTTAACGATAATAATCACTGACTTATCGGTGGTTGTCAGGTTGCAAGCAGAAGTTTCCAGTAAATTACAATTTAAAATTTAATTTTGTAACCGTTTCGTTCTAGAAAACAAGGGGAAGGGGTAGGTACACACTTACATACACACACATATATATAGACACACACACACAACAAATAAAGACTTTCTAATTTATACGCAAGTAAAGCAAAGCTGTAGCTTAACGAAGTTCTGAACAACTTTACTAACTTTATTAGAATTAGCCGAAACTTACCGGTAACTTAGTTTCAACTGCACAACACTAAAGCTATATATACGTAATCACGTAAAAGTTTCCACTGTTTCTCTGTGTATGTGTATACTTATATAAGAAAACAAATAACTATTTCGTTACCGAAAGTACTTCCCGCACTAATACAAAGTAATGTACAATATTATCTAAAATAACCACAGTTTATAGATGGGGTAAACCAGGGATTTAAACACAGACTAATACAAAGGAGCACTACACTCAACACAGTAGATCTGCATTCTCTAAGATCTCGACAAACTTTGTTGTCAAATTTGAACGGGATTACAAAACGCGGTTGAGTGGTTACTCTTGGGGGTAGAAGGGCTCTTAGTGACAGAGAAGAGGGTAAAATGGAATACACAAAGGAATGATCTCACAATTCTAACGTTTATTGTCGTCGTACGCTTCTTCATAACTAGTTACTATATAGATACTACTCCCAGCTACCTTGTTTTATTGCTTTATTAGGGGATAACACATTTTCGTTTTGTACTACAATAACACAACCCTAAGACAATATGAGTCAGACGTTAAAGTTAAATCTCGCGAGTGACTAGGTGATAAGATAACTTGGATTTATTTTTAGATATTTATTTGCTATTCTCCACCGTAAAACTTTCCTGAAACATCCTTCTTCAATTTATTTTCTTTTTGTAATAAAAGTACTCAAAAATTGCTAGCCAGATTAATGTACTTGTCAGACTTAAAATTTCTTGAGCAAACTTTTTAATCACTCTTGAAGTTTAATTGCGTCTACGAAGTTTAAAATCATAAATAAGTAGTTAGGTGGCCTTTAAACTGAATTATGACTTAAAAGCTTTCACAAAAGTGCGCCATTACAAATAAGAATGAAAATTAAACTAAAATCGGAGGGATATAAATAAAGCGCGCGCGTTATTACGCAAAATTCCAGGTAAAAGTAGAGAAATGTAAAACAATGAGAAACAGTAAATTACTACACTTTATAACATAATCAGATATGCCAGAGTTTCTAATTAGATCTGATCCGGCTTCACTTACTGCTATGTTTATTTCAATTATGTAAATCCTTTCTTTTCCTGCCCTTTTCTTCCCCCTTTCCTCCTTACATTTATATTACGTCTCCTCCCTTCTTCACACCAGAACATCTAAACAATTTCCATTTAATTTTCAACTTTCTAAAGTTTTCCTTCTTCTATAATAATTAAACTTCTTGAATAACAAACATCTCAGCTTGAAAATGTTCCTTTTTATGTTTTTCACATTTCATAATGGAACTTAAAGAAAATAACCAAGTTACTTTTAATTAAAGAATATCAAAGTTTTTATCAGGCTATAAATAAATATTGTTGTGACACATTTACCTTGTACACATACATACAAATTATTTATACTTTCTAGTATGTTATTCTTTTGGAATTTTTGTGTCTTACATGGAGTTAATAAAAGAAAATAACCTGAGCATGATTTTATCATCATAACGGTGTGATAATTTACAGGTTTGAATTGTTCATGGAATGCCCGGTTCAAAATAATTATTAAATTTTCCTTTCAAACTGCTTATACTTGTTTATATTCCGTTATGTAAAGAAATTTATGATAATAATGATAATGTAACGAGAATGCGCCACAGTTTCTTTCTTTTTGCATATTTCATACATGAAAGAACACGTGATCTAAAATTACTTATACAGCTGCATCAGAAAATTTTTAAATTAACTGTATATTACATCCATCAATACCACAAGGACCAATTAAAATGGCATAGAAAACAGCTAGAATGGAATATTCTACGAGGTGCAATCAAAAAAATTAAAATGTATGGATCAATTTATCAGTTGCAATATATATTTCAGTCAGTTAACCTCTTCAAAATAATCCCATCAAGGTAATTTTACTTTTGAAATTGGAATTATCCTCTGTTATAATCGCTTCAATACTCGAAGCTAAGCCAGAACTGCATTTTTAAATTTAAGCCAACAAAAGTCTCCATTTAAGCAAATGTGGCTTGAAGGAAGCCTATGCAGAACGACTCCAAAAGGCAGGCACTTATTTAGACTGTATCTAATATGATATATTTTTTCTGGCCTCAGTGTCTGTGGATATTTTGGCTCCGGCGTTTTTAGATTCTTAATCTCCCGGGCTAGCTCGACTCTGCCAACTGACCTAAGAAGAAAGAAACCATCAGAAGCAAGTCTTTGTTTCGCAGCTAGGTTTATCAGAGCTATTGAAGGGATAAGACCTGACTTGTTACAGTTCTTTTCTCTTTAAAACAATTCAAGGATGTTTGCATTCTTGGTATCTGACGATTCTGAAATATTATTAGTAGCAAATATAAGCTGCAGTCGAAACACATTAGGGGAAATGTCTGACATGCTGTTTATTTAAGTAGTTTCTCCAAATAATAAACATCAATTGGGTATTTAGAACCATTAGAGTTTCTTCAACGAATTAAATTTTCCAAGTCTTGCCAAAAATGCCATGCGAATCTTTTGGGCAATCAGGATAGCGTTTAGTTAGGCTAGACAAGTAGGGACCTTTAGAAACCTGAGGCATAAGTTCTGGACATGTGAACTATGACAATCAGGTCTGATACTAACCTACATAGTTAGGAGCTCATCTCTCCAGCCATTTGCAGTTATAATAATAATAATAATAATAATAATAATAATAATAATAATAATAATAATAATAATAATAATAATAATAATAACTTGGATCTAAGCCTCTAAATTAAATGTACA
>VTPC01090374.1:112779-272713 GCA_011009095.1 Ignelater luminosus
GTAATTGAATTCGACATATTTTGATTAATATTAAGGAGTGCTTATGTAGTATTGTTGTTTGATCTTATTATGGTCCACACAGGATGCAAAACCAAAAGTTTCGTTCACTCATTTGTTTCGCGATCACAGAATAGTTGATAAAAATCTTAGACTCGCCAAAAACATTGATATCCAAAAATCATAAAACAGTAAAAGAATAGAAGAAAACCAACTGGTCTAAAATGCACAAAAGATGTACAAATCATAAATCCATAGGAAAAAGGAAGTCAAAATCGTAAAGTCGAAACTGGCGCTGAGTCTAATCCAAAAACAAATAACCAAATCTACCAACTATTAATAAACACTAGTGGAATGGACCTAAGGAAAAGTAAAACCAAAATAGAAACTAGAAATCTACAACGACCAAAGTAATGTTAGGTTACGGTCTGGGAAAAACCAGACCAAGCAAGGATATGGAGCGAAGAACCCAAAAGTAAGTAAAACACTAACAAGTTGTAAAATCAACATAGAAATCTTGGCGAATAAAGAGGAAAGTGCCAAGAAGGAAAAACCTTGCTGCAACAAGATAAACAGATTACTCAGTAACTTGAATGAAATCTTCCAAAAAGAATTGATATGGTTCATGTCATGCTAGTCAAGAGGCTGCCGAGAGAGTATGAAACCCTGCACAATCTACCATGTGAAAATCGCTGTTATCAGCAAAGTTTTATAAGGTAAAAAGCTTTCTCCATTCACTTCTGCTACTTAGAATTCATTTTGCTTCCAATAAAGTCTTCTCAAGGTTCAAGTTATCCTTGGATGTGCTTATTATTCAAGTTATTTCTGTTCTTCTTTTAGTCAAATTCAGGTTTCACAGCACAACATTCTGGCTTAGACGTTCGTTATGGTTTATCTAATCTACTAATAAAACTTCTTGAGAGAGTTCAGAAAATATTTAAATCCAGGAAGAGTGTTAAAAACTATGTTCACCAAATCCGATCTTTTGTTAAGAAAGCAAAACCGAAACTCACTTTGTATCAGTTGTGATCTAATTCAGTTTTTTACTTTGATTCCAATTCAATTACTGAGAGATAACCCCGAATAGATGTTTATTTTATCAATGACCTCTTGGGCTCACACAAAACAACATTCAATTCTTAAAAAATATAATTGTTACCCAACGGTTTGCATAATATCTAAGCAAAATCAATTACATTATTACAAAATAAATCAATGAAATCTAATTATTACGTAAAACATTAATTTGAATCGTGCACCGCATAAATAAACAAGAAGTAACTTTTCATAAAAGTAAATTCACTTCAAAATATCATACCATCGTCATTATTAAATATTTATTAATTGAAATTGTTTTCAAGTTATCCAAAAAGAAGTTTTTAAAAGTTGCCTTTTCCATTAAACTTTTCGCGTGTCCAAAAGTTTTTTTCTCTCCTCCTTGAATAAAAATTTCAAACAAGTTTTTAAAATAATTTTATATAACTGACTTTTGGGATAGTTGAGTTTTTATAGCGGCATCTAAAGAAATTTTGAGAACTTCTGCGTGGATTTTCTCAACCCCTAGTTTCCTCTCTCGTAGAGAGAGAACCCGACATTCACCCCTTAAAACTCACGAAGTCCCCAGATCCCATCTTGTATGCAAATTGAATTCGTACTTACAGCCAGTTATAAGTCATGATTATAGAACCAAAGTTATAATTTCTTCTTAGGCAAATATTGATGCATGCAACAACTTTAATACACAAGCTTCTATAAAATATGCATACATTATGTTTCGCATTAAACTTTGTTTACTTTCATGTCCCATTATTCTCTTTAAACTCCGTAATAATTTCTGAATAATTTAAGTATGTAAATGCAGGTGGGGTTTGCGATGCATATTCATGACATTTTGTTTTGGGATTTAGTCATTTTTAAAGAGAGTGCAAAGAAGTTTTAATTTCCACAAGAGAAGGAACTGCCAAAAAGGATCGATAATAATGGAACTGGATATTTTCTCGTATTCTCCCAATTTAAAAAATGGAAAAGTATCTCGAAATAAATTGAACTCAAACCCTAACGCATAATCGCGACAAAAGCTGGAGATTTCGCGATTTCACGTTCTTTTATGAGAATGAAACGCATTAATATTCATTATGGTTTTAATTACGTTGACTTTGTGTCCCTATTTAATCCATTTATTTATATTTATGTCCCCATGAATTTTAATTTCCGTATATTTATTTCTGTCAACTTACCGAGATGCTTTCGGTCTATTCTGCTTCGCTTTTTATACCAATTTGTGTTGCTTTTACCCCAAGTTTCTAAACTCGGATTTTCTCTTCTTTCCTTAAAAATTGCTTATAAATGCAGCCTCGGGTCACAATGTGTTTACTTTAACCAACGCTTAGGAGATAGCAAAATACGAATGTGTATTATTACGACTACCATTACTGCCTACCTCGTTAGGTATTGAAAATCAATCACGCATTTGCTTTCTATTTGATCATATTTCAAATAACTAGTCCACTTTCCCTTTTAAACCTAATAAATCCAAATACCGAGAGATAATGCCTTTCATTACGTTTCAATAAACAATGTAGTAATGGGACAGGCATTTTAGTTTACGTAACTAAACAGCAATTGCTTCCTAATATCATTTTTTGTAATTACATTTATAATATGTAGCTAACAGTATATGAGTTGACTTTTTGATCTATTATTTGAATTGTTTGTTTTCCTTCCTATTAAATTAATAAGCTAGCTGCTAGGAATGCTATCTTTAATAGTGAGGTAAAAATTATCAAACTTTGATGACTGGCTTACCAATAATCATAAAAACTTACTTTAGAGCATAGTAAATATTTTTGTTTTTCTACGGATGAAACGGTTCAATAGTCTTCACTTATAGCTAATGCTAGCTGATCCAGCTAAAAACTCACATTAACAAAAATTAATGGAAATGGTTCTTAGAGTCCCATTCAGATTAACCATCTCCAGTTGCTCAACATTGAATACGAAACCAAACTATGAAATTCTTTTTTTTCTTCATCAAAATACTGCAAAGCTACACTCTGCGATCTTACTGACAATAAGTTATCTTCAAACTTTTCGACAAGGTTATAGGCCTAAAGTTCTTGAAACAAAATCAGCAAAAAATTCCAAGCAAACCAGATAGAATTTTTGATTTGATATCACTCTCATAAAAGTTCTATTTTAAATTAGGGTCAATATTGGCACAATGTCAAATCGATATGCTACGAAATAAATAATGAGATATACAAAAGTCGTATGAAACTCATTACTGTCGATCTGAGTAGCAAACTATGCTAAAAATCAAATTTTGACTTTCATGGCTTTCTCATCTGTTGCTTTTTCAAGCTTCTACTCAAGATCTCATTGGACTTTTCTCGACTTCTTGATCCAGTCAGTAGAAAAACTTCTTTACCCTCCTTTCTACCATAGTCCATAGTTGCATCTACCTATACCAACTATAATTTGGAAACCTCATTGCACAGTGGGCCATACGGAAATGGCTGTCTCTGTTTTAGTCAAATCGCGTTTCGATGCACTTTCGCAAAAATATGCACTCAATCTTCATGTCGGATTCTAATAAAATAACTAGAAAGAACCTGTGTCGCTTCTTCAGATTGGAACTAGCGTTCTGGTATATTCTTTTCAAAGATTTGACACCAATCAAGTTTAAAATTAGCTCGGTAATGCAAAACAGTTACAAATTATCTATAATT
Organism: Ignelater luminosus; assembly: GCA_011009095.1. NCBI lineage: Eukaryota > Metazoa > Arthropoda > Insecta > Coleoptera > Elateridae > Ignelater > Ignelater luminosus. Next base: position 116,505 of record VTPC01090374.1, read on the forward strand.
TGAAGTTTTTACCGCCTAAATCTTTAGTTTGCTTAGAAATATTTAGTATTCTTCTTTGTAAGTAAGCTTACGGTCACATTTTGAAATATACACTTTATAGTTTTCAAAACCCTACATTGCTATTAGAATCAAGAAGAAAAACAGAACATGGCGGTTGGTAACTCAACAAAGGTTTTAAAGCTTCTCTAATAAAAACAAGAAGCTTTTCCAGCAAAAAGTTTCACTCGAAAGCCCAATCGAACAAATGGTCCAAACGAGACGAAAAAGCTCCAAGATTGGCCAACGCGAATAGTTCAAAATGGAACCGAATACCTCAAGGGATTCTAGAAGTAAAACAGACTAGAGTGACCTAGGGGCCGTCCTTAAATTACGTAACGCAAAATTGAACGATTTTTATACCCCATCCTCCCTTGTAGCGCCTTCCCCCTGAAGCAAGCTCAAACCCTCCTTAAATATTACGTAAAGCAATATTCTAAGCCCCACCCCCAACTTTTAATATGAAAATGTTATAATTGTTTATTGAAAAAGATTTTATTAGAAAGGAATTCATTAAAGTGGGATGCGAGCGAGCGTTGTGGTTTACATACAGACCCTTTGAGTTCAGACAAGTAAATATGAGTTTAAATAATAACCTTTTATCGTTACGTAACGTTACTCTTGACCCCCATCTCCCCCTTGGTAACGCTGCATAACGCTACTCTGGACCCCTACCCCCTTGGAGCGTTATGTAATTTAAGGACAGCCCCCAAAGGCCCAGCTTAGAGATTTGGAGCTGTCTAGTTTTATGATGTGACTACTTCTGGTTAGAATATGGTCGAATTCTAGTCCTTGATGAAATACTAGAATGTAAGAGCCTCATTCATTCATAATAAAAAAAGTAAAAATTGAGCCATAAGGTATCCTGACGATAAGTAATAGCTCCAATAAATAGAAATAGAACTCTTCATAGTAGCCAAGTGTCCTTTAGAAGAAGCATCAGAGAACTACACTGTCATACTATTCAAAAATCATATATCGGTTATGATAAAGATATGACTACCTTTGGCATGCCGCATGCTACCTTAAACTCACATTATTAAGAAGTGAAGGGGGGCTTGAGTTTAGTAACCAAGTCTGTTGTGACTGTAGTCTGACATACTGCAGTCTTTATCTGTAGGCTTTAGGCATGTGCCACGAGCGTTTATGTGTATTCTTAAGAGGCCTTATTTACAACTCAAATGTTTCTCCGGCCATTTGTAGGGTCATTGAAAACCATCTGGGAAGCCCACTAAGTCTGATTCGCAAAAAGAGAAAGTCAAAAGAACATCAAATCGGAGGCGCGAGGTTGAAGCACTTGCAAATTCAATTTTTCTTAATGAAACGATAAATTTGCTTTAAATTTCTATACGTTAATTATGAAACATGCATTCACTCTTTCACTTACTCGCTCTTTAGTATGTCGATCAAAGCTGTCTTTGGAGCGGCATAAGCGCTACTAACGCCGGTCTTGGCTAAAGGTGGATACTAATGTCTGTGTATCTGTAGGAACTATTCAGACAACAATCTTTGTTCATAAATGATAGATATGGCCATCCCACGTGACCTGTTACTGTAGGATCAAAAATTCTTAACGTGAGCTGTCACCGGTAGCCCGATGAAGAGCAGAGTTGAACTGTGGGCCACCGGCAGTAGCCTGTTGGAAGGCAAAGACTGATCAACGCAAGTGGCCTGTTGAAAGGAGAAGCCTGATCGTGGATCATCGTAGGTAGTCTGTTGGAAGGTAAAGCTTGACCGAAGGCCTCATACCTCAGGTGGCCAGTTGCAAGGTAAAGCTGGACCGTGACTCATCAGAAGTGGCCTGTTGGAAGGCAAAGCAACTACACCTAACAAAGCTACAAGTCAACCAAATAAAAGTGGCCGGTGAGCTGCGCAGTTGAGGAAGAGAGTCAACGTCATGACAGTAAAGGATCACAAATCGCTGTTATTCCAGTGCGCAACAAACATTTATCGGCCACTTTTATTTGGTTAACTTTAAAAAATGCAGGAAATCCCTGGGAACATTGGAGCTTAGCAGAATCCTAACTTTTATTCATGTTAATTCCGTTGACGATCCTGGTAACTAGAAGCTTAGGTTTTTTTTCCGTTGGAATGAGAAACAATAGATACACAGAAATCAATAAATGTATGGGCAATTGGGCATCTTGGAAAATTTTAAATTTACAACGAAATTTACATTTAGCACATAGTAATTGGTCCAACATACATTAAAGATATATACAGAGGTAGTTGTAAAGAACTGTAAAGATTGAATTCCAAAAGTTAATTTCAAATATCAAACGACAGTTCATCGCGCTAAAGCGCTCTGATGTTAAAAAATCACACACAAAACAGTATGAGCTATAGAAATAACTGAAGGAGAGTTTAAATGGAAGAAAACCACATGTTGATTCTTTTATCTGAAAATAATTGTTGTTATAATTGATTAATGAATTCTTCATTGATTGAAAATCAGATACTTAATATATTATTAAAGGAGTAATTTCATATTTTAAAAACATATTTAATATACCTACAATATTTTCCTGGGCCTCCAAAAATATTTACTTCATTTTATTTGAAAAAACATCCATTACTATTCTAAATATTTACTTGCCAACAAGGTCATTTTCTTAAAGAAAAAAAAAAGCAAAATTTTCCTCCATAAGATTATTATTATTATTAATTCACATAAAAAAATGAAACTTTAAAAGGATAATTATTTTACAAATTTAGTAGCGCATTAAAGTGATTCAATTAACCATTAACCTTATTCTTAGAGGGGTATTTGGTTACACATTAAACCCTAACCTGTAGATTCAACGAGAGTTAAACTGTCACCGCGGGAGTTTGATGTAGGAAAGAGTAAATCATAACCTGCACGACACCATAATTTGTCCAAAGTCAAGTTCAGGATGATGGATGAACCGGAATACTGAATTTACATTATTACATACATTAGGATTATCATTATGTTAGAAAAAGGAGCGTGATTTATCTACCGTAAGACTATTTTATTATTGTATTCATTCGGTTTAAATGTTTAAATTATGGCGCGATTAAAAAAATAAAAATAAGATACTACTAATAATATGTGTGGAATTCTGTGAAATTCTGGGGACTCAAAGGAATTCCATATAATGGCCAGGGACTTTCAGAGAGTATTTCTAAGTGGAATTCGAAAAATTTCAAAATTCTTTTCATTCGTGTAATTTATTTATTAAAGTGCTCAAAGGCAGACTCCAATAAAGATATTTCTTGAAGGGTTTTAGTATTAAGAACAACTAACTACATAAAACGTTTAATAATAGATCAAAGCGTAATTAAAAAAAGAAGAGTAAAAGTGAAACGAAATAATTGAAACATAACCTAACAATCTCTAGCTTTGATCTTTGAAACACGCAAAGTTGAGAAATCTTTTTAGCCCTTCCTTTTAGTAAAGTCAGTTGTTAAATTCGTCAGTATTGTTTTAGTTAATTCAATAGCATTTTTGTTTTAACTATCCCACAATTTAGAGCCTGTTGTTAAACTGTAGACTCCAATTTATCAAACGTACAAAAGGGGGAAATGAGCAAGGAACACGAAAAGCCCCGGTGTCCCAAATTAGGTTAGTTGTGTGTATCGCCACAATGAAACCCACCTAATGGTCTCAGGTTTTGTATACAAAATTTAACTCGCCATTAAGAAGAATTAAATAATTATTAATCGAAAACATAAAGACGCAGATGAATGTAATAGATAAAAGGTTCATAAGTTCCGTTATGTACGTAACGGGAAACATTATTAATATTCCAAATGCAGCTGCTTTTAAAATGTTTTCTTTTTTCTTTCATTTTCCATTGTATTGTGGTTCATACATTCACAACACACAAAAGGTAGATTAATTGAATATTTTAAGAACCCCAATATTGGATGAATACAATCTATTTTTAATCTATTTTCTTACTGATGCTGCAAATTACTAAAACCTCCTCCTTAGATTGTTGCAAAACGTCTTCTTATATTAGAAAGCCATCACTAAAACCGACCTGATAACTTAAGTTTATGAATGCAAGTCACGGAAACTTCCAATAATTTTACTTTTATCACCACTACCGATAGTAATTATTAAAACCTTCCACGATACTAAATACCCCGTTAACGTCACTACGTTTTATCAATGTTTATTTTTTGTTATCAAAATTATTAGGAACAGAATGTAGAAACATAAATATCAAGTTTACGGTGGAAAGCTCGTAACATTCAGTTTTATCTGTTTATATAGTTTTACAACTTCCTCCACAGACACAAGAATATCTAGAGATGTCCCTGATTTCGTCAAAAGCTTACGCATTCATTATGTTTGTATAGAGCTTAGTAACTTGGCAATTTTAAAATTAAAAATTATTTCATTTACTTTTACAAACGTTTAACTTGGTCAATCTTTTCATCTTGATTAAAAGCGAAAACATTTATATACTCCTAATGAACTTAAATTAAGCCTTTAACATTATACAGGGAATTTCTAAAGCTTAGAAGGCAACTATGAATGTTGTAATAATGAAGTCAAAGATTAATTTCGTATCATGCCACTTTTCAAAAACAAAAATTTCCCATGCAATCATTTTATCCATATCAAATTGGCTCCAGTGGCTGAACGGGGGAGAAACGCCCAGTCTTTGCTTCTCTTGCTAAGGTTTCTGGCATCACCTTACCAGGAACGTAGAAGTATATTCGAATAGAAACTGTAAACATGATTTTTTAGGTGATGACGAGAAACCCAAGCTTCTACATTAAAAGTATTTTCTCTCAGGATTACCTGGAACTCTCTCAAACTACCTAAGAATCACTTTCTTAAAGATCCTTAAGTGGTCGCAGCCAAATGTCCGTACCAAGAAGAAAATGCCATCCGTGCATACTTATCCAAACTTGTAAGATTTTTTACCCTTCCATACGGACAACCGTTCTATCTAGACTTCAGAAGGGACAGATAGTGTATTGAAGAATGTTTCGATTGGATTTTTGCCATACACTTTGTTCTATTGCAAAATAAAACTAACCCAAAATCCTACTATTAAGAATAAAAATACAGGGACAAGCAATATAAAAAAGAAAAATAATAACAACAAATAGAAAAAGAATAACGATAAATAAAAATAATACAAAGAGCAAAAGTAAATAAAAAACTCCCTTGAAAATTAATTAAGCAATTGAAGGGAGCCAGCCAACTTGGAATAACGAGGAATCATCAAAACTAGCTACCCCGCCTGGTGCACGACTTCAACGATGGCTACCACTTGGTGACATATTGGTTGTCCTACGTGGGGCACGTCATAATAAGAAGGCACCCAGGTAACAGTACAAAGACGTAGAATGTAAATCTTGTCAATTTTAATTTCGTCATGAAGGATAACAAACGAAATTTCAAGAATTTTAGACATTTTTTTCCTCTTTCACTGTCTTCATTTCAGACCTGAAGACTAAACGATGCTAAGATGATTTTCGATAAAGATAATATCAATTGAACAATAAAGAAATTGATAGATATGTAACAGATTGGAAAAAGCTACTGAATACACTTGGAATTGTTCTATGAACAAGAAACGGTTGTATGTGAGCTTTAGATATGCATTGCATTCAAGAAAAAGACACACAGCGACTGCCAATACGAAGGAAAAGTATGTTTGCCAAAAATCATATAACAGAAATAGGAAATTCCCGGCTTCCAAAAACACATTGGACGAGAAATAACCATGAACTTGACCAGCAAATAGAAACATGCTCAGACTGTTGCTCGATTTGAGTCTTTCAAGAATTCAGAAATTGGAGTAATACTGACAATTTGCAAATAAAGACAGCAGGTTATGTGATGGTAATTCAAAAGAATGGAAGTTTGGGATAGTCAGTAAAGAAAATACAAACAAAACTTTTGTTAATCTACCACAAGGCTGTTGATGTCGATGAGATGTGAAGTGAAAGTTTAAAAATGGACGAGTTGGGAAGTTTGAGAAAACTGCAACAAATGCCGAAACCTTTGTAGGGTTTCTCGTTATAATAATCTAAAAGTAAGAAAATGCCAAAACATGATATTATAATATGCTCGGTATGACACGCTGTATATAGCTGAGAATAATTCTAGAACGTGCTGTATAACTTCTTCAGTAATATTTTCTGATTTCGCTGTCACCAGATCCTTGATACTCCCTGTATAGTGTGGTTCACAAGTTCCATTTTGGCTATTTTTTGCCTGACTTCACTAAAAATTATGATCGAGGTGTCATTCGATTCGGAATGGCATTTAGAAACTTTTCGAGCATTTCGAAGTCCCGCGCAAGAAAATTGCAAAAGTTATAAACAAATTCGTAAAAACAAAAAAAGGGGTTTCGTTTTTTTTTGCAAATATCTCGGAGAATATTGCAAATATCCGAAATCAAGAAAAAGATCCTTAAAGAGCAGGAAATTTCCTACAAAAAAGTCCGGGGATCTGTTCTGAGCCTTTGGAGAATAAGTTCAAGAAGTGAAAAGAATCTCAGGTTTTTAGTTTAAAAAATATCATGGTTTTTATGTAAATTTTCAATTGGTAAAATTTCTTTAGTTAACAAAAGCATAACTAATAAACAAATTGTGGGAAAAATTTTTTTCCGATGAATTATTGTTCATTCATGTATCCCAATGATACCTGAATTTTTTTATTCCTTCATATTTATATTTAACTAGCTGCCCGACCCGGCTTCGCACGGGTGGAGTACCTAATGAAAAAAATAAGACAATTTTCCATTTCGAAATTAAATTACGATTAAAATTAGAGAAAAATCTTAAGAATTTATATACTTTATTGTAAAGCTTTGTAATAAACCACATTTTTAGTTTTTCCATTTGGACAGTACAAAAAGAGCACCGATGGTTTGCCGACTCTCGAATGAGTATTATGCCATAAGAAAAAAAAAGAAAAAGACATTAGCTAATTAAAGTGTATCCGAATGTTGAAGTGTTGCAAGTTTCATAATTTGAATTATCTACACATTTTATGTTTTATTCAAATTCTTCTTTGATTTGGTACTTGAGAAGAATGTATTCGGAAAAATATGTAATGTACAACTTGTTTTGTGACTAAAGATCACAATAAATAAACACGTAGTATGATTTTTGTATTATTCAAAAGGAGTTTTTGACCATTACAATTTTCAGATTACCTCAAAGTTAGGGAAAACTTCCTTACATACACTTCGACACTTTCGCCACCCTGCCGGCGGCGCCATCTATTGTATACTTCGGGAACCACTCGAAATGACGTATAAGAGAAAAAATGTTTTTTTACGTCTTTCCGTACATTTTTTTGGATATTTTGTTTTATACAAACCTTCTCCTGATAATAACAAACAACAAAAAAAAATTATCCAATTTGGTTCAGTCGTTATAAAGTGATACGCCTTCTAACGAACAGCAATTCATTTTTATATATACGAGGGCTGTTTGACGGAAGCGTGACTTTTCGCTAGATGGCGCTGATATCGGTAAATCGAAAACATTAGCATATACGTCAGTCTTTTAGAGGCTTAACCTCCAAATTTCATGTCAATCTGTGAAATAGTATACATTTGACAGTTATAGAAATCAATTAAGTTTGTGCTATTTTGTAAATATGGAAAAACGTGAATTTCGTGTTTTAATTAAACATTATTTTTTACGTGGAAAAACAGTGAAAGAAACTGAGGAGAAATTACGGAAATATTACGGTGAATCTGCTCCAGCGCATGGAATGGTTTCCAAGTGGTTTAATTCATTTAAAACTGGCCGTATGAGCACTGATGATGGTGAACGCTCCGGGCCCTTACAAACGGTCACTACTAAGGAAATCGTTGACAAAATCCATAATATGGTAATGGCTGATCGACGTTTGAAAGTGCGCGAGATAGTTGATGCTGTTGGCATCTCAATCGAACGGGTGCATAATATTTTACACGAACATTTGCATATGAAAAAGGTATCAGCAAGATGGGTGCCGCGATTACTCACAGTGGACCAAATGAGAATTCGTGTTCAACTTTCAAATCAATGTTTGGTCATGTTACAACGTAATCCAGTTGAGTTTTTTCGCCGATATGTGACTGTTGACGAAACCTGGATCCACCACCACACCCCTGAGACAAAGGAACAGTCGAAACAGTGGATTTCACCAGACGAACGTGCACCAAAGAAGACTAAAATTGGTCACTCGGCTAATAAGGTTATGGCGACTATTTTTTGGGATTCTAAAGGCATAATCCATATTGACTATTTGGAAAGGGGTAAAACAATAACTGGCCAATATTATGCTGATTTATTGACCCGTTTTGATGTTATCTTAAAGAAGAAACGCCCACATTTGGCACGTAAGAAAGTGCTCTTTCATCACGACAACGCCCCATCTCATTCATCCGCAATTGCGACCGCTAAATTGGTACAATTACGCTACGAATTGCTTCCCCATCCACCATACTCACCGGATCTGGCCCCAAGCGACTTTTTTTTATTTCCGAATTTGAAAAAATCTCTCGCAGGAAAAAAATTCACATCAAATGCAGAGGTTATTGCTGCAACGGAGGCCTATTTTGACGAGTTGCCAAAAGAACATTTCTCAGACGGCTTAAAGAAATTGGAAAGTCGTTGGACTAAGTGTGTAGCACTTGAAGGGAACTATGTTGAAAAATAATAAAAAAAATCTAGACTAAACCTGTTTTTTATTGAAATGTCACACTTCCGTCAAACAGCCCTCGTATATAGATTTTTATTTAATTCCCAACATTTTCATATTTACTCACCTTTCAAACCTTCCCTGGACTTCCACAAATAATTCAAGACCAAAATTAGCCAAATCGGTTCAGCCGTTTTTGAGTTTTAGCGAGACTAACGAACAGCAATTCATTTTTATATATATAGATAAATAAAAAAAATTTTTTTTGTTAAAGAGAGCAAACTAAGCGGCGCGCGCGGCGGCCAGATCACGCGTTTTTAGCCCTATCTTCACCTCCAAATTAAAATTATAAATATATTGGTGGTACAATTCCGGGAGTTGGGACTTTTTTGTAGGAAATTTCCTGCTCTTTAAGGATCTTTTTTTTGATTTCGGATATTTGCTATATTCTCCAAGATATTTGCAAAAAAACGAAACCCCTTTTTTTGTTTTTACGAATTTGTTTATAACTTTTGCAATTTTCTTGCGCAGGACTTCGAAATGCTCGAAAAGTTTCTAAATGCCATTCCGAATCGAATGACACCTCGATCATAATTTTTGGAGAAGTCGGGCAAAAAATAGCCAAAATGGAACTTGTGAACCACACTATGTATCTGTGTTATAGATAACAAGAACATCCGATTATTTAAAAGTAACCTTCAGATAACGTCTGTTGAGACTACTAATCATTACAATATCTATTTACCATTCTTATCTGTAGGAATGTATTGATATGCGATAAACTTAACAATAGGTAGCCTCCATTTCCAGCTCAACTTTTTAAAACATTTCTTTATCGAACACATGTTACATCTTCACCTGCTGCTTCTTGGAACTACAATAAGAAGAATTAATAGACATAACCCATTAACTAAAGAATATCATCGCATTAAAATGATTTCGTATAATTTACGACGTAACATCTAACAGATACTTTTTAACTTGACTTTTACTAATTACGGATATTTTTTGAAGTAGACAGGGCAGGTGTATCTAACCTCCACCTTTATATAAATTTATAAACATCTCTTAATCTAATAAATATGTATAATAAAATAAAGAAGAAACAAAGAAACAGATAAATTTTCTGTAATACACGAGTGTTAACAATGTTAAATTTTAAATAGCTGTAGCGAGTAGTGCAAGAAGAAAACACATACACACACGCACACGTAATAACACATCTGGACACATACTCATTCAAATTTGAGTTATGGGAATAATTCGTGATGCGAAATTCCAAACGTTTTCAAGTTATATTCAACTCACCCTTAAGAGATGCCTGTGTTTGTGTGTGTATGTGTGTTGGTAATTTATTGGCCAAGTTGCCTTTCGAAGCTATGCTATTATAATGCAGCTCCCTGATCTGATGTTAAACAAAGGACTGCTTACAATGGTAACTTGCTTCTTCGATCAATAATATATGTATATTCTATTCAGATCCAGAACTATGATTGGCTTTTTTTGCTGTACACCTGTCTTTTGTTTTTGCCGTTCCGAAAGCATTCTGCGTAATTTAAATTTACAGAAAGAACAAAATTTTTATTTACTTCCCGAACTCATTTGTAAATATATCATAATTTTTATTGTCCTCTCGTGATGATATGTAAATAGAATCTCCATACATTTGCTCAATATTGTTTGTAGAGAAATTTTTCTGAGAAGTACATAATTGACATCTACATACGTAGATGTAAGATGTTCATGTTCCAATATAACATCTCGTTTTTCTAATATTAAGCTTTTTTTATCCCGTCTGTATCAAATAAAAACGTCAATCAAAATTATTCCACTTTTCGTTTATCAAGCGCCAATTAAAATAATTAATTAACAATGAACACCATACAAAATCGCTCCTATTATTCATCGATTGTTAATAAACATTCTGACTTTTGAATTTTCGCTCAAATTTGCAATTTATTTATCACACCACCTCTCATTAGCAAATATTTGGTCGTAATTAAAAGTTAAACACAAAATTGTTAATGGAATATAAAATCGCTATAATTAATTAGTGGTCGAATCGAATTAAATTTATTACCATGGAGGTTTTTAATCACACAAACAAATTGATTCGAAAAATTCCTGGAATTTCTCTATTGTATTTATAATGGTTGCTATTAAATAATTAAGGATTTAATTAGTGAATTCTGGATGTTTAAGTACTTGAAAGTGCATGTTAATTGGGGACTTTTTTTCTTGGAGTTCAAAGTATAACAAGACATCTTCAATAGCGTGTTAGTTATAGCAGGATCATAAATCAAAAAATTTAACAAAAATTCTGTCGTTTTCTGATTTGACATCATTCTTAAAACTCTCCTTTTCCACCACCGTTTCCGTGGCGCCCTACTTAGCCTAATTCTTTTGATTTAGCATCATTCGCATCACATCCTTGTCATGCAATCACTGGCGTAACTAACGTCCCCATACCCAGCTTCAACTTGGAAAATCAGTGAACGGCCTCTTTCGTACTTTCTGTTTGTATTATACAGAGTCATTCCATATCATGCCGATACCGATCAATCAGAATCAATCGGTGTTCCAGTTCTTTTGCAATTTAGTGCAAGCCTTGTTAGTCTTACCTTAGTTGCAGACTATAAAAAAAACACAAGAAATGGAAAAGGTTTGCTCCTGAGATCAAATTGACTTGTACAACAACAAAATACGTTTGCATATTTTACAGTTTCAACTTCAGAACTAAATTGTTTGGTTAACTTTCTGATCAAAAGTAAGTTTTTGTTCATAAATTCAGCCTCAAAGGCAGTGCTATCTGAACTACTTGAGCATCTCAATGACTATTATACGTTAAGTGCTCCCAACTATTATCTTCTTACAGTGCAGAACATACAAAATCGTAGCGATAAAGGTTCAGGGCTCAGAGAGTTAGTCTCTTCGCTGCACAATTTCGCAATTTCTTATGTCGTCCTTGCATGTCCTTCACCAAAAATCACACCCTCTCATATAAGCCTTTATTTTAGGTCAGAGAAAAATGTCACGAGGAGACAAAACCAAAATGTCACGAAGTGGTAAAACCTGTGCACGGTTACTAGAACAGTAAAGGAACCGAATACAATTGATACAATACAATTCTCTCAATCCATTAATAAATTATTACCAACAATAAATTATACGTAACAAACCATTTGAAGCTTTCCATGAAAATAGTGAAATTCCAGTTACAGGCTCCAGCAAAGTAGGGCCCTTGCTGAATCGAGTCCATTTTATCGTTAAATTTTCCAGCAATCGTCAGCAAAATAAGGATTGCTAGCCCTTTCAGAAGATAAATTGGGCAAAAAGATACATTGACAGTGAAAATCAGAACCGTTAAGCTTAAATGCGTACAAAACAAAAATCACTTTCAAAAATTATACTGTACTGCCCAAACAAATAATTGCAGAAGAAAGAATCTTTTCACGGTCTCTCAGATTTCAACAGGACATTGCTCATCCCTATCAAATTAAAGCTCTAAATCATGAATCCACCATACAAGTTCAGACAGTAAACATAAAGGAGACCTTTGCGCTATTTCTGGTAGTTTATAAATGGATTCAATTCAGAAAGGCTTATTCAAACTAGCAAATGGCCAACTTTTACTTCTTGCAAGTCTTCAGATTCTTGAGAGTTCCTAGATGTTTGTAAACCTTTTGCTTCCGTTTTCAGCAGGACACTGAGTCTGCTTTCAGTTGCGTATGGATTCCTGTCTTCGGGTTCTTTTGAACTCGCTGACTACTGAGAGAGCCCCAGGTCGGAATTCCAATCTTAATACGTACTAACAAAAAATTTAAAAATTCTAGAAATGGTTTCTTTGGATCTAAAGCTTGATATTTGTAATTTCATAAAATTAATTTCTTTAGAAATTTTATAAATTCTGGCTTGAAACGATAAAGTGATTGCAACCAGCCTTCATTCGCAAAAAAAATAATCCAGTTGTTTCTTGCATTTATATTCCTAATGTTTTCGATACCACAAGCCTGCACTATACAAAAAAATCAAGTCATGAGTGGAACACACGAGGAAAGATCGCAATTGTGCCACGTCACATAAAAATTCTCCTTTTATTTTTAGAGTCCGCAAAAGTGAAAATATTGAAAGACCGAATTTCCAGTATTACTTAATGATATTTTCAGCTTCTTTGCTAAAACTGTGAACTTTAGATTTTAATGAAGCCAAAGCGGTTACATTAATCGTACTAGAAATTACTGAACTCAGCAAATGATTTTAATACTAACTCGTTTTGCCAAACTTGCAAAGTTGTCCATTATCGCATCTGCGATGTTACATTCATTTTCTTTGTATTAATGTTAATGACTAGGCCTTTAGCCAAATTTTATCAATTATCTTATCATAATTCCCCATTGAATAAAAATTTCATATTTCTTAATGTGTCAGCCTTTGATCGTTTCGAGTCTTCTCTGAACGATCATGACTGCAATTGGAAAGGATTTCTCATTGGTCACAAACGTAGCTAGTGCGTTATTGCAAATTCTAGATGTTCTTGCTTGGGATACAACACGAACTTTTTTTGAGTCAGTCTAGTGGCTACAGAATAGCTCAATGAATTTAATTAGTCTGCAGACTAATCAAAATGAAATTTACATAAAGCAAAGTTTAAATAGTTTTATAGTCGAAGTAAAGACACTGCCTTGTTAGTTTTACTTACGGTTTTACTTACGGTTTTACTGTTTTCAGTTTTCAAGCTGACCGAAATAATATTCCATTTCCAATAAAAACGAGAAGGATCTGTTCAAGATATTCAGATTCTTATCACATTTAGGGATAAAATGATTTATAATTTCTTTTTAGTTTTGTAAGTTCGATTTCGAAAAATATTACTCACTACCTACTTCAAGATTTTGTTGTTGCCATCTTTATAGGGAGGAATGTCATATGTGGTATTATCGAAGTTATACAGGGTGATTCTGAAATAAAGGGCATCCTTTTAAAGGTGGATAGCGGTGTGATTGTACATACATTTGCAATAAAAAACGGTAGGTAAAAATTGCATAGTTTCTGAGAAAAATGCGATTGAAATTTAATCGCTAAGCCAAGCCGGTCCTGCTCTCATACTTTTACTTAAGCAAAAATCGATAGGGGCTGACTGACTGTCCTTGTCATTGGCAGGTAGCTCTTGCTATTCATGTAAGGGGTATAATAGTTTTCTGGTTTATACAATGCCATAAATAACCAATGAGCACGTTTAGAACTTTTACTTTTTAATCTGTAAACGGAAAAATATTAAAATTTTACTGTTAGTGATTTTTTTCTATAAAATTCCGAAGAACCAAAAACTTCAATAAGCAGTATGCTACATAAATAAAAATTGGTTGAATTTATTGAATTGAATTAAATACAGAGGCGATAGTTAGGTAGTATGTATATCCGTTGCCATTTAAAATGTTTTTTATTCAAGTGACTAAATAATAAGAGATAAAACGTTGCTTGTAAAACTGGAGTCTAATTGTTCCTGACATACATAAATTCCGTTATAATTTTTTTACTGTCTTAATGCATTTCAACAACCCTGCATGTTAAACATATTTGGGACTGGCTATCGCAATTTCTTTAATTTCCCCAACTTCAGATTTAAGAAGGGAAAGTTGTAAAATGTCCAGGGGGTACCTTATGATGGCATTATTGTTGTTCATTGTGCTACTACACCTGCGTTAGTTCCAAGAAAAGAGGCATATCTGGTAAATTTTTGCACTACAATATTTTAAATCTCCTTAACTTTTAGTTTTTAATCCGAAAGCGAGAATACAAGAAACACTTTTCTTTTTCTAACCAGAGACGGCTTCAGTTTTTAATATTTAGGAAAATTGTCAAAATTTTCAACTTTCAGGGAGCCACTTTGTTTTTTTATTTTTTGTCTTCTTTTAGCCTCACTTATCACCTATTAAAAGGATACCCTTTATTTCGGAATCACCCTGTAGAATATGTAAAGACAACTTCAGTAACTACCACTAGGAAATTTCGCATAATGATAAACAGTATGTTCCGTGCTTCGTAGGATCCAAAGTATACTATCGAAAAAGAATACTAACATTAATAAAACAACTATGTAGAAAGATTTATACTCAATTCTATAATACATAAATCCTTTTCGATGATTCGCTTTAAACTTCACAACATATTGGAATCCAACATGACGATGATAATTTCATCATCTGAAGCTATTCTTAATTAATCTCTAACTTTTTTCCGTCCATTAGAAACAAGTAACGATATCTTTATATAAAAACATATTTTCTACCTTGATGCAACAACAAATTCCTCTTAATGCATTTTAATGATACCTGTGTAATCAACTAAAAACCATTAATAATTATTTGAAGTATCAAACAGAAGAAGAAAAAAAACATAAAATAAGACTGTTCTATTATGATGAGCAAAAAGTTGATTGAAAGCATTTTTGTATTATTTTGAATAGTGTTAGCACCTGTTATTACATTTAAAAATTAATCATCCAAATTACCATTCTCATTTATTATTTTGTAATATGAATTATTAACTATAAATTAGGTTATAATATAACAGAATTTTTAGGAAAATTACACAATCACAATAAGGAAATTTAATGCAAGTATCACGAGCCAGCTTTAAAAATAACTTTTGAACAGTTGGAGGAACATCTGTCAGAAATTTATATTAATTTATATTAAATGATTAATGAACTGTTATTTTATTTGTTATATGTATTGTATCTTCCTTGTAGATCGAAGATAACTTTGTATGAAATATTCGAGTAGATTTGTTTCGTCTTTGTTTAATATTTTATGATTTCTATAGGCATTCTAAAAAAAATACCATTTTGAAAAATGTAGATTCTTACCATTACTGCAATAATGAACTAAGGACGTGAACCCTTACCTGAAACAAAACAAACGGAAATTACAAATCTGCCAATAAGTAGTACTAAGGTGATCAAATCAACCAATTTGAGTTTACTTAAAACAACGTACTAACATTTTTCTTCTCTTTTTTTCAACTGCGAATAGAAAGGTGATCTCATTAACAAAAACGTCAAACGTCATCCTTCATATAATTTACCCATGAAAAACTTTCACTGTAATCATTAATCTAATACCATTTTCCTCTTTTTTTTTTATAAAGCCCTCAACACTATTCGTTTCTTTCTCCTTTCATTACTACATAAAAGTACAGAAATAAATATGAAATGAAAAAAAAAGTTCAACAAACTTCGTTAAAGTTAATTTTATCCTATACAAAATTAACAACATTTTGTGAATTTTTATGGCTCTTACATCGTTCCGCGAAGGGGAGTTTTTCTTCTTTTTTTTATATATAATACTGAACGTACTTTTTTCGCCAGAAAAGTTAGGTTATAACTGCTTTTTAAAATGTACTACGTGAAACTCATAAAACTTTGTTCGGTTTACATTGTCTAACTTAACTCTTAAAATTCCGCGTGCAAAAACTCCAGAATTATTTTCGAAATGAATGTAATTTTCATGAGTAATGCGAATCTACAATTGAATGTAATTCTCAAGTTTACTTTTAACTCCAAACGACGTGCAACTTCTGAAAACTCCCCGGCTTTGATTAAGATATTGTGAAAGCTTTTATATCCCCGTTTCTAGTTCCATTTCCCTTTATAAATTACATTTAATTTAATACAATTACAGAATTAAGGACGTTTTAACTTAGCTCTTACCAGGATTTTTACTTAATTCTAATGATTTCACATTTATGACATTGAAATTTTTTGCTTTTAACAGTTTTTTTCTCTTTTCTGGAGAAGTTTGCCTCGAAATTAAGTAAGTTAATAAATATGAGGGAAAAATACTTCATACATACAAAAGGTTTTACGACAGAGTTACAGCAATCCAGGAGGATTTACTTTATGAGTAAATAAAGATAACACTTGAAGTGTCCATACAAAACATTAATCTCGTCAGAAAGTGGGCGATGAACTTTTATAACTGCTACTCTTTTTGTTCCGATTGTACTTTCTTTGTAGAATTATTTCCTCTTGTAATTTCCTAATGAATATTTCATTAGCGTTGTAGTTATTGCGATTCGAAGAGTTACAATTTAGTTTACAACTGAACAAGTAAAGAAACCTTTAAGGGTGAGAGTAATCATAGTAATGGATTTTGAACATTTAACTATAATATCCAGATATTTATAATAGTTAACAAAACGCTTTCGCATTTATTACAGCTCAACTGTTATAACTGAAACTGACAACCTTGTGGAGGGGCCAAATCTGTCCACTCCTTGGTTATAAAATTATCATCCGCTTAATTTTCATTAAAAAAGAAAGAAAAAGCCTAAAAGATTCTCAATAACCCTTTGAGCGCGATGATGCCCAACCTATGGGCAAGCACTTGACTAATCAGAGGCGTGGCAGCACAGGGAAGGTCTAGAACAGCCATTATATATTTTTATAACACTCTTATAGTGTTCTAACGTATAGTTAGAAGCTATTTTAATTAAGAGTCTGACAGCAACGCTACTTGGTATGAGTCATTAACTTTGAAACCATTACGTTATGTTACAATTAGCCAGCAGTAATGTCAGTCGTTGCTCAGTTAGTCTACTGTGGAGAATGCTGGTAGAGAGGACTAGGTTCGATACCCAGCCAGAACTTACATCAGATTTTTAAGATCGCTTCTTCCGCAAAAAAGCAAGGCAAACTACCGAGGTATAACTTGTCGAGGAGATTATGCTCTTCTGCTTTATTTCCCAGATTGTGCAGATTTCGCTTAAAATCTACTCTCGTTCCTTTTTGTTTTGTCAAAACTAAACAAATTCATTTTAAGTCTGTTACTTTATTCTCAAATTATACCACCAGTATGAGTTCTAAAGGTTTGAATTTAGATATTTGGAAAGATTTGATGTGATGATTTTCTACTGATTTAACTAAATCCTGCCGTTATATTTCCTAAAAGCTTTGATTTTTATTGAAAAAGATCTCCTGAGTTCGTCTAGCGTTCGATCTCAAATGAGAGAATGAAGCACAAAGATCTGTATTTGTATCAATTGCGTGGATTGCGTCCAGGTTCTGTATTTCCTATCACATGATCAAATTGTAACCAGGATTTTCTATTTTCCCCTTCTTCTGTTAAAGATCTTGGGTCGGTTTCTGCTAATAGTAGTGTCTTGATTGAAATAATCTTTGATCTTCAGATATTCCACCTAGTTTGGCATTTCTTACACTGCACTGTGCTACGAGGAATATTGATGTAATAATCAATAATTCACCGTAAAAACGTATACTACGATAAATACAAAAATTCATTAAAATCATATATGTACTTTCCAAGTCGGTTGGATTTTTCTTGCCAGTTGAGTTATTTGAGCCTTCAAGACTTTCTTAAAGAAGCTTTTAATAATATCAAATAGAACACTGGTCAATTTCGTTTTGCTTTGGTAACTTTGAAAAATCAACACACAGAAAGCTGATATTTACGATTAAGATTTGGAAATTAACACACCTACACAAGACTCATTTTCAAGTCAAATCTTTTGAATCGCATAGGATATTCAAAACTGGTCGGGATTATGAGTCAAGTAGGCTTTTCTGGTAGGCCCAAGTAAAATTTTTGGGCTGGTCACTTTCTTCAAACCAGACAAGTCTTCTTGGTAGTTTATGGCCGATCAAACCTTTTAGATCGATTAGACAAACTTTTGTGAGCCGAATAGCTTTTCCAGCAGGTGGAAATTTTTTTATTGGTTACTTTCTTCAAACCAGATGAGTTTTCTTCAGATCGATCAAGCTTTTCAAACCCAACTGAGATTTCTAGATCTATACAGCTTCTTTTCGTGCCCATCAGGTCTTATTGGGTACAGTCTGAATATCAATGAATAAATTCTGCCTGCACGAGGCTGACGACAGATTATTGAATCTTTCAAGCTGATCAAACTGTTGTCAATGAAGCCTTTTTGATGGGTCTTCAAACACTGTACGGACTTGTACTGTGAACGATTTTAACTAGTCTAGGATCGGGCAGGCAGAAGTACTGTACAGGACATAATTAGAAAGGTTGATGCAAACAACTCGAACAGCATGTTCAATATATTGCAACACTTTTTATACACATAGACATTATTAGTGGGGATTTTGATAATCTATGGTAGCTCAGTATCATCAGCTCGCTCCATAACTTAAGCCTACCCCACTAGTTAGTCGACATACTTAATAGATAGTACTTTAACGAATGATTGATGGAAATAGAAACATCGAATACAGTAAGGCTTAAAAGATACTGACGAGAGGCTGCCCGTAGGGCTCATGTTTAGAACAAGGCCACTACAGCACTTGAACAATGGATCTCCCAAAACAGGTTAAATATTTACCACAGTAAAAGCACTTATTTATGCTAATAAAAAGAACGGTTAACAGTGAAGAAGCTAACCAACCAAAATACAGCTAAAGGGCATCAACAAAATATCTGGGAATGCAAAGCCAGTGATAAAGCCAAGAAGGTCTTACAAAACTTGTGGAAATGGAATACATTTCCTGCAGCAGCGCAAACAATATATTAACGAACAGTTATACCGATCCTAGACTATGGCGTGGACATGTGAGAGTACTAGAATCAGAATTAGCAAGATTTTGAAAAGCCTACATGATATAGCTACGAGGACCACCGTTGGTGCATGCAAATCAGCCTCGGCCAAATTGCTGACCTTCCTCATTACATCTCATCTTGACCAAGATTCAAAAGAGAAAACGTCATTGAATACGAAGGTGACATAGTTCATCGCTTTGAAGCCTAAGTAAGAAACAATGACGAGCCCGGTTACAAGATATTAATTTTTGCCGGTGGCAGAAAGAACGGATATACACCGACAAACGTATCCATGTACACCTTCCTTCTAAGAGTTGCCGTAACTGCAACTCACCCCTCAAGATGGACGCCAGACACTATTAGTAGCATTACCGACCATGGCCAAACTCGGAAGCGACAGGAGGATCCACTTCACCAATTTTATAAATGACTCAATAGGGTTCCTCCAACGCCTTATCCCAGACTAGCCCATTACAACGGAAGAATTGTAGACGTCCTCGCTGGATTTAAAGCCAGCAGAGCGGAGATTCCATAAAACCTCCAGATCCTGCAACCTCGCGCAAGAAAAATTTCATTCCGATCGAAGCCGCCATGTAACAAGCCACAGGGCAAACTGACATTCAGCAATGATAAAAGTGTTGTGAAGATAATAGTGTTAGTGCATTAGTGAAATCTTAAAGACTGAGATGGAATTCGCAAAAAGAACTAGTCCAGACAGATCGAACTGTGTTAAACCATGTTAATCTAATCGAGGCTAGAACTCAAGATAAGTTAGTTAGAATTAGTAATAAGTAATTTCTTTGTTATGATTTTCCAAACTATACCTAATATGAGATCCAATACGTAAAAATAAAAGATCAGTCCACTACGAACGCAACTAGAAAAAAATGCTTGAGAAATATAGTCGTCAAGATACATAATTAATGAAAAACAATTAATGAAAATAATTTTATGAAATATTTAATTAAATGGAGTTTCAAACTTCAGTCGTAAACGAATAAAAGAGAAACTAAAGTGTAACGCAGTACAGTGTTGATCAAAAATCTTCATCCGAACTGAAGAGATGATGATGGTGGAAATAGAAAAGCGAAGGTGAAAGCAATAGCTAGGAATAGCGAACGGCAGGCAGTTCTGTTCATAAAAACATCTTCTTGCACCATATTATTTCTAAACAAGCCTAACTTGACCTTGATTATAGGCCTTTGAACTTTTAGTTTTTAAGAAAGGAATTTAATAACAAACATCCTGTATGACTAAACAAGAACTGATTTTAATTTGTTCCTGTGTTATTTTATTTACCAAAAATAATAACAGTTTCTAATTTTATGTTATTTCAGGTATAAATGAGAAAATGGGGGCTTTCAAAGCGAATGAAAATTTTAAATGTGACGATTTTATTTGGGGTTTTAAAGGTTTTGTTATAATTATAACACTTAGTTATCAGGTTTTATAATAAAAATAAATGTCTCATTGCATTTTAAAGTCATTTGTTGGCATTAAAACTCCAGTTACTTTTAATTGAACATTGTCGCAGTGAATTTCCAGCTGAATACAAATGAGAATGGCCTTGACTTTTAATTATATTTAATTAAAACGTTTAATAGTGTGTTAAATTATAATAATAGTAATTTACGCGACCATAAATTGTGCCGTCCAATTTATTTTTTATTTGCATGTCATTAAAATACTTGAACGTCCATAAAGTAGACAAGTTTTAAAAAAACAACATTAAAAACACAAATTCCGGTCCAAAATTTATTATTCCTATAAGAATACAACTCAAAATTGTACAGATGTTTACTCATTTTATTATTATTTTACAACAAACTGAAAGTCATTATCATTCCTGGGAAGAAAGAGGCCACTCACAATGGAAAGCCATTACACACCTTAATTTAACAAACTCAATGTGTGACCTTGAAGCTGGAGGAATCCGGTCCCACCGGAATATTAATAGTGGGGAGGAAGAAGAATACACATAAGAGGGGTGCTAGAGGAGCAGAGAGAGCATCAGACTGGACCTTCTTAAAAAAAAGTTTAGATGCATCTCACTAATTGTTTCTTTAACATTTTCTCTTTGATTACTGTCGTTATTATAATTATTATTCAGATCTCGCTTGATGCTGTTAATTGTTTATCTTATGATACGCATACATTCAACTGTTTATTTAAACTCGGAGGAATCTTAGCTTTGTTTACCATCAAAGAAAAAAAGTGTCGGAAAAGTTTTTTAAACTTCGGAAAGGGGTCAATGATTCATAAAAAACTTAATAGTTAGGTATGCGTTTTATTATTACAGTAGCATGTGTAAAGTCTGAAAGGATGGTGTTTAGGGTTATGAAAAATAAATAGGGGTTCGCATGCGAGGATAAAAGGGAATAGGGTTTTCACACGACGACGGTTCATTCGACCAGTTTTGCACGTTGCACGCAGCAATTTGATAGGCTTACGATATTCCGTGAAATTTCTTTCTTCGACTTTTTTTTAGAAGTTCCGACCTTTTCGCTATAAACAAATCGGCGCTCGCATCGAATAGAAAAAAAATGTTTTTAAACTTAAATGTTCGTGTTTGAATTAAAACCAATTAATATTTCACTTTCACATTTTTTAATTATTTTTTCAGCTATTTCGAAATACGCAAGAAAAACAAAATTGTTATATCAAGACTATTTTTTTCAAAACTTAATTAATGAGAGTGGTGGTTTGGATGAAATTCCTTACATTCTCTAAATAGTACAAAAAGTAATTAAATTTGTTAATTTATAATTTCAATAGCATATTTTCGTAGTAGGCGTCGAGCTGTAAATTGAGATTACGTAAACAAGGTCAATATGAAAGTAGTTATAAAAATATATATAGCTACATAGTAATTTACTTTTTTTTTAGGAGAAAAATTAATCAATTCGTTTATAGAACTTTCACTATAATAAAAAAATTACGTTCAATTTTAAAATTTTTTTCCTTGCTTCTTGCCAAAAAAGAAATTTTTAACAAGCTGCAATAAAAAGTTGTTGGCCTAAATCACTATTAGTGTGTTATTTATTTCTGGTTGTTTCTATCTCTTCCTCAAGAGACAAAATAAAATGAATCTGAAATCGACTTTTCAGTAGCTATCGGTTTGTAAAATGCAAATTTTTGTTTGTGTGTCAAAAGTCTGTATTATACCAGACCTCTAGACTGTAAAGATAGTTTCGTCATCATTGTGACTCATCAGTGAATACCAATCGCCGCTTTAGTGCACTCTTCTTCTATAAATTCTATGAGTCTGTCGCTGTGTTTGTGATGTGTAATTCATCAACAAATAAGCACACAAAAGATTTTCTCGGTCAACACCTCCAATTGGAAAGTCCGGGAAGTCATACAATAATTCTGGTAGTAATGTCAAGGCTCAAAATTTAACAATTATTATTATTAAAAATAAATTTAAACTGTTAGCTATATAAATGGCTATTGAAAGTAAAACGTTTTGATAATTCTGAGTTTTTTAAAAATCACAGCCATCGATGAGAGAGATCAAAAATCTTTTTTTCAGACAAAAAATTAAAAACTCGGACCGAAACTGCTTCTAGCTGTGAAAAATTCCAGTGTAAGGAAACAATCGCAGTAATCGATGCCTCAATAAGTGGAGTTTAGCTTTGTTATTTCTTTGTATGGAGGAGAAACTGAAAATCTCCATACATGAAGTTTAAGCTTAACGAACATTGTCCAAGTAGCTGCTTGTTATGAGATTTAGGCTAGAAGCATCCAAATGTTGATGTAGAAGTAGTAGAAACAGTTAATGACCAAGCTAGTCTAAGGCACGCGGTTGTCAGAAAATGTGCAATAATCTTCTCCAACTTCTTACACACAACCGATAATTCATGGGTTGCATTATTACAAATTTTGTGCTCTACTAAGACCTTGTCATATGCCATTTATGGATGTACGTATTCCAAAGATTTATTGCAAGTGTTCCAGAAACAAAAAAGACACAAATTCTTGGTGATCAATCTCAAATACATGGAATACAGTATTCAAACTTTACTCCAATTTTCTCAATCTTTGACTTTACTCAACAACAACCTGCCCTAGTTAACATTAAAATTATTGTTGTAATCTACAATTTGTTTGGCAAAACAAAAATTCTTTTGTCTGTTTTTCGTTTTCGAGTAAGATCGATTTATTCCGACATCTTTCAAACGCAACTTTCTTATAGTCGATACTACATCGCGGCAAAAATGCAGAACAAGGGAAAAGATATACCTCTTTAGCAATTTAGCAAAAAACCTCATTTTTCTCTTGGGATGCGTCATTACCAAGCAAAACTACGTCTGACAAAATTTTATTTTAATTAAATTTCACGTTCTTAAGAAAATCTTCTATTACACCCAAATATGGCTTAAAAAATTCTTTTCTTGAAACTTTCAATTAGCACATTTTGACATGAACGTTTCTAGTTAATCTCAACTCGATCTAGCTGAATTATTTGTTTTTGCAGAGACCTGACATATTTTTCTTTTAAATGTGTTTGTGCCACTGAAATTCGTGCATTTTCGGTAGCTAAGTATCTAACAAAGACTATGTGTGAATATGTAGCATAGGTAGTAAATAGTTTCTGATTAATGATGTCCTTACGAAACGAAAGAATTCCCAAGTGCTCACTAACAAAAGAAAATACTGCTCTATTGAAGAAACATAATAGAATGAGCAACTTGATTCTATTCGGGAAACTAGCATTAATGAGAGTTGGAGAAATCGAGGATCGCATTGCGAGTAAGTAAGTGAAAGACAGTTATCAAATTGCCTTGCAACAAAAGACTATTGGTGTAAATACTACAGCTTTCAGTCTTGGTACACTGAGGATCCTAAAACAAGTTTTATTACGCATCTCGTTTTTACTTGCTAGAAAGGTTCTATATTTGGTTATAATGATGCGGAAATACTTTGAGGTTAGGTAATCTCAAGCATAAGATAGAAGCTTGATTCTCCATTTGCAAATATGCTTGAACCAGAAACACTAGAAGGAACTATTCTAAGACTCTTATCGCAAAGATATAATGAAGAGATTCAAATCCCTAGTCCAGAAGGAGCTATTGGTAAAGAATTCGAATAAATCTGTAGTTGTAGCATTCTAAAATTGGGATCTTCCTGTAAATTTACCAATGCATTGCTCAAATTAAGTGTCACAATTATCTTTTGGACGTTTGCAAACTGAACACACACATAATGCATTCCATTTAATTTTATTGTAACAATGTCTAAAGCATCATAGGAGAAGCAAGTAGTTGAGTGGCTATCTTGTTTCTACATACAAATTTTTGCGAAACCATATCAAATTAACATGGACCAAGAAATGATTTTTGAATGAATCACACTTCACATGATAACGTTTTCAGATTTGTAACTCGGTTCTCTTCAATGGACTTACACTTTCCAACTATCGTGTGGATTTCCTATGGCCGACTTAAGCCAAGAAAAAAAAACATTATTTTGGGTTCCTCGTTATAGTACATGCCAAATAATGAAGATGTGAATACCATGGCAAGAGCAAGAACAATAGGCTGTTGTATGGATCGAACCACGACATTCGATGGCTTTGACAAGACAAAAAACAAAAGAAATACAAATCTTGGTTTAGAAAGTTCATGATGAAGCAGTAAACTTTTCAAATCGCTGCTAAGACTGAGTATTAAAGAACATTAAAAATATCGGTGTCCCATCAATAGATCGTGTTCGCTTAAACCAAGCATCTCGCGGCTACAGGTGTTATCATATCCGACTTGCTATCACCTTTATGATACCTACCAATATCAAACAAATGAAATCGTGGTCTCTTTTTCAAAAGAGTATTTATGAATTAGGGTGAGAACTTCTTAGACTGTTCTACAATATGAGTGTTGCAATTATCATTTATAATAATAGAAATTATTAATGGTGTCAAAACCGAAATTTCCCGATCAAGCCGAAAAATTAAAAACAATTGATCTTTAGAATCAAAATTCTAAATCTTTCGAGTTTTACCTTCTGAAAGTTAAATTGATTTCTAATATGACATAGACACCATCATCAGCTGTCTTCTCCAACTGGCATTTGAATATCATCAAAGCCAGCTGCGATTTACAATAAGGCCAAGAAAAGTAGGTTATCACGGATGTTGTCAGGTAGATACTAACTAGATTGCTTCGTAACATTTTGTAATTTTAAGTTTGGTACCAAAAGCCATACAAGAAGTAAAATAAAACTAGAGAAATGATAATACGTACAAGTTTATGGGACACAATAAATATATTTCAGTAAAAGGTTTTCTGTTTTTTTTCTTTCCAGATTAATTACGTGTGACGTTTTAAAGATAATTGTGTCAGTAAATACCAATTTGTGATATAACATTTTTTCGAGAAAGGCACTCTTAAGTAATCCTACCACCAATTACATCAAAATGAAAGTTCTTTTGCAGAAAAATAAGATCTAAAACAACCAATAACTAATTTGCATTCGTTTGGATGCAATAAATTAAATATCTTGAAAAGATAAAACTATTGTAGCTTAATTAACTGGCATTTTCAGTAGAAATATATAAATACATATTAATATATTAATAAAATTTTGTAATAATAATATTAAGAGTTGAAAGCCGTTATAAATAAACAACATCTGAATTTAAAACTGTTTGACCGACCTAGAAAGACCATCTTAAAATAACACCAAACTAAAAGTAGAAATTTCAAGTTAATTAAGTATAAACACAAAGAACAGGTCGTCTGCCTACGTGTGTAAACAACACATTCGTTTAGTGTCAATAAATAAAATACACACATATACACAGGTATATAATTCAATACACATAACAACAATATTATAAGAATATAATCAATCATTATATGTAATTTCAATCAAACCATCATTACCTGCACTATAGGAGAAGTAGTGAAGAGGAGAAGAAACAAGCGGTGGAATGCGAGGTCAGAGGTGGTTATAGAGTACAATGTTCCGCCTGGGGCTGCGGGTCATAGACCTCCATCGTTAAAATAAAATAAAGAAAAAAAAAACTCAAACGCAGCCACAACACAACGAACAAAAATTAACAAAACGAAAAAGTACACAGGACTAAAAATAAAACATTCCAACTAGAAATAAAACATGACGGCTAAAAAGTGCTCTCGCATTCAATAAAAGAGAAAAAATAAAATTTCGTGCCCCGGAAAAAAAACGTTTAATTTATTTCAGAGTGTTATTTATCGACGAGGGGTGCTGTATTTTTACTAAATTGTCGATTTTGAATGCTGATCAGATCCAGAGCCTCGTCAATTGCGAACGTGTCGCTCATACGAATACGTCTAACAGGAGGGGTTGGTTGGACCACTTCCCCATATATTATCGAATATAGTGGAGAATAATGAAATCTTGCCCTACTCTATTTGGGTATTTAACCCTTGAGATAACAATTTTTACCGGTGCTTTATCGATAATAGAACTCATTCGTTCAACTCAATTGTGAATAAGAAATTTAATCCAATTAGTCTTAATTAAAGCGAACTAAATTTTATTGCATAAGAATAAAAAGTATACTTGTGGCCATGACAGCACATGAAAAAGAAGTTTTGATTAATTTATTTACAATCACTTCCAATTGCTCCATTGATCGTTATCATTATTAACCAATCAGAACGAGCCACATCACGGTGACTTCGCCTTTTAGTTGATTAAAAATCCATTAAATTAACATATCGGTTAAATTATTTTCAGGTATCGAGAATGGCATTGTTGGATATATCGAATTGTTCTCGTGTCATTTTCAAATATTACTTAATACAGATAATCGGTTTACGTAACCTCACTTTTAAATTAAAAGGGAAAGAGAATAACACGACCATTAAATTCGAAGCAATTATTGATGTTACTGTCAGTTATCAACGATATGCGAAGTTTTATTATAAAAGAATTTTAAACACTTTTCATAAGAAAGTTGAAGAAGTGACATTATCTAAAAAATGAACTCCAAGAAAAATCTATTAAATATTCAAGCAAAATCTGTTGTTGTTCAATAATAACAGGCCCTTCATAAATAATGCTATAGTAAAGTAATTTGGACAAAATTCGATAATTTACAATAATTTTAGTAACCTCATGGTAAGAACATTTTGTATGGCAATTTTAAAGTGTTCCAATATTTTTTCTAGGAGATACCCGAAAATGTGGTCGTCACACTAGGTCCCCTAGTAAAATACTCAATATCTCTATTACACTAATGAAGATTTAAGTACTTCCTTTTTATATGTATAATTAATATCGATATTTTGCTTATGTTCAGTTGATGAGGATACAACAAGTTCAGAACTACTCCACCAAAACCGCAACTTTCTTAGAATTAATTGTATCTCATTCCATCCTTACGTTTACTTTTCTTAAATTTCTTCTTCTTGGCCAAAGAAGAGTCTTCGAACTTCTACAGTAGCCCACCTTCAATGGGAGAATAAAACAAGTTGTCTCTCTTTTTTTTTCCTGAAAATCTTTGTTCGGTCCATATCACAACAAAATGACTAAAACAGGAAAAATGCCAACAGGTGTTTTTGTTTAGTTTAATTACCAAAGCTAACAGAAAATGCTTGTAATGTAAAGAAATGGTTCTTATCGATTTTGGCAAATTGTCTAGTGACTCAGGCGAAGGAAGAGGGAGGAGTGTAATGTCTAAGGCTTAGAAACTTAAAAAACAAATCTCTGCAAATAATAATATCCCGATACAATTTTCCTAAGATAAGCCTTCTTTTCATTTTCTGAAATTTTTATTTTTTAATGGGAAAAATCTGTAATGATGGTTTTTAACCAAACACGTTTTTTTTTATGATGAAGACATAACAATTCCCCAACTGCAATCATCTACAATTATAAATTCCTTCAATTCACTGTAATAAAATATGTTAATAGAACTCAAAATATTGTATTCTGTACGAGGATATCAAGATGAATGATAGGAAGATGGGAATATGTTTTCATGTTTAAATCAAACACAAGGCAGCTGTTCTGATGCAATGTCTCGTCTTACAGCATTTGGAATTGGAAAGAAGAAGATCGATCTAATACGAATAAAAAATAAGAAGAGAAAAAGAAAAATGTGTAAAAACATAAGAGCAAAGTTCTTGGCCGTAAATGCGGTAGATGATTTAGATGTTTGGGATCTTAATCTGCTAGGAGAACTCAAAAGTATCTGCTTGGTTCCAATATTCTTTGCTCTGATTACAAAATCACATTGAGGTAATTTCGATAATTTCGTAGATCTTCCATGAGTTGATGGAGAATATTATTCAGCGGGGCATACAATTCTTTTCTAAGTAGCTAACGGTAAGCATATAAGATGCCAGTTAATTTTTTGATACACAAATTTTCGTATGCAAGGTACGCTTTTATCGATTATTAGATTCTTACGATGTATTGGTAGCATATTTTGATACTATCTTGCTTGGTGTGAGCTTGTTTGATTACATGTTTGAGTTTTAAAATTTGTGAAATGAAATTTGAAATAATTTATTGAAGTGTTAGCTATCGCTTATTAGCTGAGTTAAAGAGGTACGTTTTACACTCTCGATTATTATAATTATTTCTAACCTTGAAGTGTATAGATTTGTTGAATCTCCAGACTTTATATAAGTGCTACTAGCTAGTCTAGATGCTCTATAAGCGAGATAATTAATTCATATTTAACAGAATCTTATATCAGTTATAGTACGTAGCTTTTACGCAACTTTTTGCACACGACCGAGGCTGCCAAGTGAGTCAGTCAGGTGTAAATAAACAAATCCGTATTTTTAATAGCTTTTCAAATCTTGATATATTTTTCCTGCGTTGTAACAACACATACAAGTACAGATTTCTAAATTTATAGATCTCTTAAATTCTATAAATTCTACCTAATTACAGCTATAAAGTGACATAAAAATTGTACCTCAATAAAAACCATCATAAAAACGATATTATACAAGTAAAACTAGCAAGCATGTCGTTCTCTCTACACTTACTTTAAAATTCAGATTCTTGATGTCTTATCCTCTCTCTAGAACAGGTGCAACAAAATGAATCCCCTACCTGAACCTGTTTTTATAATGAACTTAATTTTTTTGTTTGGAATGTTTCTAACAGAAGAGAAAAAAAGGGTTTTTTTACATTTAATAAAGATATACAATGGGTGCATAAGGAAGAGTAAAGTAGTACGTGTACAAATAATAAAATCCACCCCTACAAGGGTAAGTAATTGTTTTTTCCCCTTACATTTTAATTTCTGCTCTGGCAGACGACCGACGCCTACTGCCCGTCACTATCACCCCTTGAATACGCGATAATCTAGCTCACGTTTTCTTAAAACAATAAGCGATCAAATTAAAAACGAAAAGAAAAACAAAGCAGTTGCTGTTTTTAAGTAAAAATTGTTTTTCTCATTAAAGAAAAAAATTTAATATCAAAGCAGATAAAAATAAATCCATGATCTGCTAGACGGATGACGTAAAATGAAGCCAAATACAGATACAAATCCTGGGAAGAATTTCAGATAAAGTTATTTTTCTTCATTTACTTCGTCGTCTTTTAGAATGAGAAATAAATATGAAGTCTTCTGTAAATTTACGTCATGAGTCAGAACAAAAATAAATCAACTAAAAATAAGCTTTTGTTTCCTTTCTTAATTTGTGAGAAGACATAAATTATCAACGTATGTTGTTTTTTTGTAGGTATTTTGCAAAGTCATTTCAAAAATCATTCAGAATAGGTTCAAGATGCAATTATATGGCAAGAGGTCTGACATCCTGAAGTTCTATTTCATTCCTGAGTGACTTCGAGAATTAAACAAAACAGATCTAATGAAATCGGTTCTGGTGTGTAATACTGTGGGTAGAAGAAAATTTCCAATTAAAAAATCTTTTAAAATTTTCAAAATTTGGATAGTCTTGTAAGACGACCAAAAATTTCCTTATTCCGCTTTCAGAATAGGTTTGGTGGTAACCGATTGATGCGGAACAGTTAAAGCACAAAAGCAGTCCACTTTTTCAGTTACCTTAAGTTGTTGAAAATACAGCACCTTTTCCGTATCAATAAAGTTGTTCCTGTAGTTGGTAAACCAAGATGTCCGAGGATAAAAAAGTTTTTACAAAAAATGTGATTATGGCCAAAGATGCTCAAATATATATTTTTGAAAGTATCTTGAAGGAAAATAACACAATTCCATTTATACCAAGGTGGGAGTAGAGAAGCATAAGAGGATCGAACAAAAGCTGTACAATTTCTTTCAAAGTTTCGTCTTGACCCACGCTCGAATCTCATAGCGATTAGTAAACATTTAGTATTTTTCTCAATTTTTTGCGTTTTTCGAATTTGCCCAAGATCACTTTTGCCTTTTATTTCTCATTGGGGTTAATTTGCAAGGATAAAACATCTAAAGATTTCCCGTTCTGGCCATTTTTGGCATGGCCTCCAGGAGCAAAATCTTGAAAGAATTAACTGATTTTGCTCTTTGGGCTTGTAGACACTTATCCAAGTGGAACGACTGAAGATTCTATCATTTATTCTCATTTTGGTAGCTATTAGAAGGCATTGGCATTGCTGGTAGTGATTATAATAGGCAGCGTACCCAAACATCGAGTTATAGTAATTCTGACTCTCGCAATGTTTTAAATTTTCTTATTTTTGACCAGCTCAGAGTCCAATATGAATATGAAAACTCTTTTTAAATTTGAACACTACTCGTCCAAAGAGTTTTCATTCAATGTAATAAATTCAATTATTTAATTTGATGTTTATGACTATTGAATTTACAAAATGTCCCGTAACATAAAACTCGATATTTGAGCAGTGTATAGTCCACTATAACAGTTGTTCAAAATGGTTGCCAGTCCTGGCCAAGTTTTGTGTCAAAAAGTCTACGTCGACAAATTTCCTCGATTTAAACGATCGAGTATTTGGCTAGGCACAGCACACTTCCCAGATTCAATTTAAATCGAGAAAATCTTGTCGACGTAGACTTTTTGATTTAAGACTTGGTCAGGGTCGGCAAACATGTTGAGCAATTATTATAGTGTCTCGACACAATTAAAAATCTCGATAAGTAAAATTGCGTTTTGTGTCCCAAACGGCCACTCTTTATTTTCGACTTGTAACGACTTAAATTATACCATTGGTCAAATATCAAATATATGCGTATATCTGTTAGAATTGGTAGCTTATCTTCAAAATACGGACCTGAATGCTAACTGTTGTTATAAGGTACGTGTCAAGGTTAAGTAAATCAACGAAAACTATAACAAACGACTAAATAAATAAATTACTTTCTGATTCACAACATTTAACTTCTCTGCTATTGTTTAGTTTCCAAATATTACGAATGTTTAAATGAGTTTGATAGTACGAAGCCAGAAATAGTCTTACGCCGACGCTTCTGTTATCTATTCCATTTAGTCCAAATTTAGTGAACGTCGCCTATTGTAAGTAAGATGTAAATTGTAATCTACTCTACAGCAGCGAATATTTCTCATTTCTTATTTTTTTTCAAAGAAATTTGGGTTAAGAAAAATTATAATTTAAATAATTATAATTATCCAATTTTAATCTTCGTTGTGTTTTACAATACTTAAAACGCTATTAATTATTACTTCATTTCTAATAAGTCAAGTCTTGACCCTTTTCTAATTAAAAATTCTCTACATTTTAATTATGCTAAAAAATGGTTTTTCTCAAAACTCTAATTTAAAAATAACACTATCTACGTTACAGAAGATTGATTACATGGAACTTTTTAACCGCAAAATTAAGAAAATCTAATTGAGCATAAAAAAACATTTCTATTGAACAAAAAATTATTAATAGCTTAATTGCATCAGTGATGCTAACTAAAGTTAATTTTAAATTAAAAAACGACCTTGGTTATATCTGCAATGGAAAAAGAAATAAATAAAATTTTCAGGGAAAATTTTCATATAATAAATTTTTATATTTGAACTTTAAAGCCTACCGCTTTTTATATTTTTAAATTGAGGAAGTTTAGTGAATCAATTTAGATTTATTAAAATTTACATTTTTATTAAAAAGTTTAAAATGCCTTCCTTTAAAGATAATATTTAAGAGGAAATCTTTTAATATTGCAAAGAAGACCCAGGCACGTGCAAGAGATAAAAACAGATAAAACAGCACGCGTGTACTCAAATAACTAATTTAAACCGACATGTAACACATAGTAAAAAGTAGGAGTAGGAGGTGTGTCATTACTTTCACGTAACACACATCTCGCTTTTCCATTAAATTAAAATCTTTTGTAAATCCAGTAATTAACCTTTTGCAGAGTTCCACATAACTGTAGAATTTAATTTACAATTCAAGACGAGGGGATTCTCTCCGTTTCTCTGCAGGTTGAGATAGGACTTTTTTTTTCTTTCGAAAATTAAATGTCACGATTTGGTTACGTGTATACATAATAAGTAATTAAGGGGTATTTTACGAGCAAAAGAGCCTTTCAAAATGGTTTAAATTTATAATGACTTTCGGTATTATTGAAAAATTATTTTTAAGTTGGTTTTTAATTTCGTTTACTTCCCCCTTAGGTTTAATTGGAATTTATTGATTTTCATTATAAGTTGATTGCGCATCTGCATGCAACTTTTATTCTTTCAGGCCGATATCACCAAGAATGAAAGTAGTGTTCTATTAGTGGATACATTTATGAGACGCAGTGAACATTTTATTTTGTCGCTCTTTAATAAAACAAAAGAGTTTAAATAATGTTTAGAAAACAGAGTTGAAATCAGAATATCTTTATTATTAATATCACCATCACAAAATCAAAACATTTTAATCGAATCGTTCTAAATCACCTATTTAAATTGCAGAAGTTTGGCGCCCAACGTGAGTAATTGTTTTAAAGAGTGACTGTTGGTGATGATAGCAATTTAATTGTGCCTATCGGCATGGTCGTATTGTTTAACTTTAACTTTGTATTCTCATATCACTCTACCTTGTTAATAGGTTGCTGTACTATTTTTATGGTGGTCTGTTGCACTAGGAAACCAGGAGATTAAGCTTAGAATAAACCATGATCGCACCACTACAAATGCGGTTGTAGAGCATTCTTTGCTCTTTTACCCTTTACCTTATTTTTGAAAAGGTTTCTCTAGTCCGTAAAATACTGACATGAGTTTATAATAAGGTGGCTTGCTTACCGTCTCTATCACATCCTCAGTAATGTATTATAGATCAGCTCAATTCTTACCAACTTGAAATTAAATCTTCCACATGTTGTTCTGCATAGAATTTTTAGAAAGAGATACTTCAGTTGAATTTGAAAGCCAGCGATATGCTGTGCTCAGACACTGAGAAAATGAAAGTTCTATTCGCCATTCTACCATTCTTCCACTAGACTCTTGAGAGGATTTTGATTCCTCTCGCGCCCAGTTTGTCCTATGTCGTTTTTGGTTTTGTCACTTCTGTCTTATTCAAAGTCAAATTAAATCCAGAATAGTAGGGACAATCTTAATCAAGCAATTCTTGTCGAAATTATCACCCGTTCTTGTACTTCTCAGCTTCTGCTGAATTTCAGTTTTATTTTGAACAGTGTTTAGGATTTTGAGTTGAATTACAGAAAAATATTAATACTCTCAAGAACAGAATCTTGTTTTTCTCATCAGTAATGGATCAGCAGGAAGAGGCATCTTTGCGTCCTACATTAGCTTAGTTATTAAAAATTCTCACCTTAAAGTAACATACTAATTTGGCTTTTACTTTAAACTGGAAACAGTGATGCGATAGAAAAAGTAAACGAGGAGGAGGAGGAGGCAGATTGTATAGGTAGTCTGTAGTTATGGGAAATGTACTAATTATGTACGGGACTGGAAGAAAAGAAGAAAGGAAGATAATAGTATTTCATTCTCCATTTCTGGGTGGGCCGCTTTGGGAGCTTATAAGCCATCTGTATACAAGAAAAAGAATTTCTAGGAAGGGCCAAAAAAGTATGCGAGAAGAAGTTGGAAGTACTGCTGTTCCGGCATCACTAAGGAAAACCTTAAATGATAACGATAGTTTTGAAGTGCGAATGTAGAATGTTTTGTACGTTCCTGCGAAAAATCTTGCCGGTGGCCATGTTTAGATTCAAAAAGCATATTAAGCAGAAGGCAAGAGACCACACTGGTGATGGGACAACCAAAAAGTGGTTAGACTATGTCCAAAGAAGATTACAACTTGTATCAGTTTCTGGAAGAAAGCAATTCCCAAGCTTGTTCTGATGGGTTATACAGTTACACCTAAAAAAATCTAACAGCTTTATCACGCGCATCAAAAATATGCAGTACACTAGAGGCGGCTTTTTTTTATTAGTACCGCCTTCCAATCGTTATTTAAATAAGATATTTTTAAAATTAATTTATAGATGCATTATGTAAGACGAATTGTTTATATAAATAATAATTGGACAGGGTTTATTATTTACGATAGTAAATCAAACCAAACTAATTACCTGAAGATACACCGATGGGAAAAAGATAAGCAATACATACATATATATAGAGAGCTCGAACAAATCAGTATTATCGAGAGATGATTGATGATGAAAAACGACGACTATGTAATTATATACAGAGTAAAACAGGAAAAACATGCGGAACTTGTTCCTCCCACTCGTCGAACAAGATGTCGACACGATCATCATCCGTGGGTCAACGTTCAAATATAATCATCATTAGATTTTCGGTTTGTAAACATTATTATTAAGAGGAATTAGGAGATGCAAAAAAATAAAAAAAAATCAATGACTATTTTTAGAAGTTAACGAGGACCTCTAAATTGAACAGATGCAAATTTAAAATAAAAACGAATTTCTCTGGTTATTTTTAAATCCATCAGCACTTTTTGAAATTAAAAAACATCATAATTTAGTATATTCACAGTGACCTAAAAATGTAATTTAACTAAAAATAACTGAAGAGAGGGATGGAGCTCGTTAGCGTTGTTGAAATATGTGAAAATTTTAATTTTTTTTAATATCCTGTTTTTAATTTGTTCAATCAAACGTTGCCGAGAGAAGCAAACTGTTTACTTTTATTAAAAGATCAAACAGGGATAATAAATTTTTATTAAAACATTTAAATGTTACTTGTTTGCCTTTCAGTATTATGCGAGAACGTTCCTTTTCGTTATTTCTTCATTTCTGCCCTACAATTTCTTTCTTTTGTTAATTATAGAATGGATTTCAATTTTAAACTAAAAAATCCATTTATCTAGATTGTTTTGTTATTTATTGTCTTGCAAAACGCGAGGAGAATTTAAAACCAATTATAAAAGTAATTAGAAATTTAAGAAAACAATAATAAATGAATAATAACAATTTTCAATTTAATTTAGAAAAAATATTATCTGTAAGTTTGTTTATTGTACTCAATTGAAAAATGTATTTTTTCAACACAATATCTACCTATACAAACACATCCACAAAATTTATTTATGGATTAAAATTCAATTATACGGGCATTACAATAAAGCAATAAAAAATTTAACTACAGGAAATATAAATAAAATAACAGAACACGTTCTGCTAGTAAAAACAAAAGCACCATTTTAGTAAACACACAATTAATACAGTTGTGCATTTGTGTTTACCTTTTGTTATACAATAAAAATAATAACGTAACAGTAATTAATATTTTATCATATAAATTATATTATTCTTTTTAAAATTCATTAATGATAATAATAATAGTTTCTGCATTGTAAATTTTTATTGCATATCAAAAAGTGTTTTAAAACTGGTTTGTTTGTATTTTGTGAATTTCATATTACACATTTATATGCATGTATGTATGTATGTATGTATATAATATTAAACATGGAAAGAGAAAACTGGAACGTAAATAAATAAACAAATTGAAATGAATAAATCTAACTAATTTAAAAACAAAATGTGTTATTACAGAAAATACTTACGATAACAAATTTAAATTACAAATAAAGCAGGAATTTTGTACTTAATAAAACAATTTGATTTTAGTTTAAAATTTACACTAGTATGATTTCTGTTGGTGTAATATATTTCTAAGATAATTATTTTTGTGTATTTCATTTACTAATTAAAAACCAGAAACTGCAGTCAAGTGAGGTTTCCCAGAGCCGCTGTTCGCTGAACCTATTCATACTTCTTGCTCAAAGAAATATAGGGGGCGCGCAACATGGGGCTCGATGCTACGGCTATGTGATAAGGTGGTGTATGTAAAAATCCCTGCGACAGGTTTTCAGTGCAAGTAAATCGCAATTCTAATAATGATGATGATTTTGCTAATCAATCAATCAATCATAATTGCAAATTTTAAAATCTGAAAATTAATTTCTAACACATAGAAGTTAGTCGACTTCACACTTTCATGACAACTTTAAGAAGACAGCAAATTACTTATATCCTCCATCATTACCAAAATTTTAAAAGATCTGAAACGCAAATGCAAGTCTCGACAAGTAGCCTATGGCAGAGTTGAGCTATGAGAACACTAAAAGAGAACCCGTTTGAATTTTGCAGAAAAACACCTTCAGTAGACTGAAATTTCTGGTTTACTCAAAACAATTATTCAATTACATAACGATTTGGCGTGTGAACATCAGAAAAAGTAAAACATCTTCTTTCGGTTTCGAGTCGTTTATGGAGTGTGAAGGTCACAGGGACGTCAATTCCCCCAAGAATTATCAACAGTCCTTATGCGATGTAAACGACATTTTGGGATATACAGGGTGCGTTTTTTCCGATGTTTAGTATGGGGATCTCGGAAACTAGCGGATATAGAGAGACGATTAAATGGGGAAAGAATTGCAGTTTTACGAGCTCAATTTAATGAGCTTTTTGTTTTTTGGAAAAAATGCATGACTAACTAGATATCTGGCAAAAATAAATTTTTTGTTATTTTGTTTGGTGCCTATAGCTCTGTTATTATTGAATTTAGAAAAAATGTGTAAAGGAAAAAGTTCCAGGTAAGGTGCAACATTATGATTAATGCACAAGTTACACCTTTTTAAAACCGAAAAACTTCTAGTACAGCTTCTCTAACGTCATCTACTGTGTCGTACGACTTTTAATATACCCTATCTATTTATTTTTATGACACAAAATGTAACACTCAATCGTATCACGCTTTTCTTGATTAGAAAAATTCATATTAATAATTTACGAAACCAAAATCAACATTAATTAGAAACTAAATGATTTGCACCTGTCAATAGGTAAATGTCGTTTGCATCTGTTAATTGTTTCCATAGCATACTATGTTAACAGCATTTTCAGTTTTTAGTTACACCTATGAGTGAAGTGCCTATTTTTATCTAAATCTGCTTTATTCACTTATCTTAAATACTTTACTTACTTCAATTACGTTGTTTTGGTACTACTTTATTTATATCCTAATTTCTTTTATTGTTTCTTAATTTATCGTTTGTCATTCTCTGTTTATTAGTTTCTCAGAAATATTTTTATTTAAAATTGTAACTCCAACGGAATAAACATTTCACACCAAAATAATTATGTTTATAATTTCTAGATTAAAAGAAAAATTTTAATAACTAACTTCAATTTTATTATTAAACGCGATGCACATCTATCAATTGTTTCCATAGCGTACTACTTGAACAGTTCGAAAATGAAAAGAAGAAAGGCCATAATTTATTTATTTATAAAACTATGTCAAGTGGTATATCGTTAGAAACGTTGAAAAGGGGCCTTTTTTATAACGTCACGGCCGACTATGGTTTCCATTAGAAAAAACACAAGCTTGTGTCATAACTCAAAAATTATAGCTTAAATAAAAAATTCGGCTAGACCGTATTATTAAGCACATAATTACCTACAACTTTTCCTTTACTCATTTTTTCTAAAGTCAATAATACCAGAGCTATATGCACTGAACAAAATAACAATAAAACTATTTTTGCGAGATATCTAGTTAGCCATGCATTTTTTCCAAAAAAAAAACAAAAGGCTCATTAAATTAAACTCGTAAAACTGCAATTCTTTCCCCATTTAATCGTCTCTCTATCTCCGCTAGTTTGCGAGATCCCCATACTAAACATCGGAAAAAGCTCACCCTGTACATACAAGGCACCTATAGCAGTTTGATCATGTAAAAACAGCACGCAGAAACTTTTGATGACTTTGACTGTTGAAAACATGAAGAATGTAAACTGTTCTTAGATGAGGCTTTACTTCGGATCTGTTCCAAGTATGTAAAATCTTTGTGTACGTCTTAAAAATCCATTTGGCGTTTCTAAACAGAACTATCGGCTTTAGGTATTAGAAGAACTTTTACCTAAGCAATTAGGAATTTTTGACAAAATTAAAAAATGCAATGTAACAATTTATCTTGTACATTCATTCTTGGTGTCCCGATCTTAAAAGATAAGCAATAATAATACACACTTAGAACTAAAATCTGTTCCATATCAATTATACGGGGTGGCTATTATATGTGTTCCCGCCTGGATTGTTTAGAAATAGGCAACGTATGGTACAACAAATGATTTTCAGATGACGCTTTGTATAATATTAAATTTTAAAAAAATAAAAGCTCAGCATGATGCGGTAATTCTCTCACAGGATTGCACTTGATTTTCTCTGTGATGATGAGATAGAGCGCAATCATTCTAACGCCACATCTGCGTTTTATGTTGAGGGGCACCTCTTCCAAGAGTTAATCAAAAAATGTAAATATGCTGTCTTTCATAGAAAATGCAACACCACAACTAGAGTACCCACGACGGTCAATATCAGTATATATATTTACACTAACGTTATAATGGAATGATCAAAATTTGATCAGGTCAATCTTGTCTAAAGTGTTCAGTGTCATCTACCTTTTCTTTCACTTTTACTCATTTGTTTCTCTAAAATGCTATTGAACTGTCATCAGGAAAAGATTCTATGGAGCCCATAGGTATAAAGCACGTTAATTTTTCTTAGTCAACCGAATTCGACAGGAGTGATTATTGTTGGCATGCGGGGTATGCGGGAAGCTAGTGTGTCATATAGAGAAATTAGTCAATATACAAAAAATGAGTCGCTATGTCGAGCTTCTATAAAGCCTGGTCTTGGGAAGATTGAAATCGTCAGTTCAAAGGTACTCCGTAGCTCAAGACAGATATCTTCCAATTTTGGCTATAAGCAAATGATTGGTATAAAACAGTAGACCATTTATCAAAGGATTCGTTCATTTGGAATTCATTTCAATTGACTACACCTATGTGACCTTTTACAGCTGAACGTTGTTGTCAAATGTTTTGCAACGTTCAGTAATGAATTCCGGCTTTGTTGTATGATACAAGTGCGAGAGTCAAAAGACTGTGGTGGAAGACAAATTGTTGCTTACGAGGGTGGTCTGATAAGTGTTTAGGCTGACATTGAAGATGGCGCCACAGGTCAAAATGCTTTTATAATTACGATGGTTCATCCTTCAGATGGCACTGCTGAAAATGTCACCTATTTTGGACTCGTAGTTTTTGTTTGGCAGTTGTTTGTGTCAGTCAATGTCAATGATTTGTAAAGAATGAAGCCAGTCAAATATCGTTCAGTTATAAAATTATTGCGTTTGAAGGGTCAAACTCCAACGGAAATAAAAGCCGAGTCTGCCCCTTCGTTCGCCACCGTAAAAACTAGATAACAGTGTTCGATGAAGAGCGTCCGAGAAGGCCAAAAACAACAAACGTCGAGGATATCATCGAAAAAGTCCATAAAATCGCGTTAGATGATCGTCGAATGAAAAAGAGAGATAGCACAGACCGCAGGCATATCAACAGAACGCGTTTTTAAAATACTACACATGAGAAAGCCGTCCGCACGATGGGTGCCGCGCTTGTTAACATTGGACCAAAAACGCATACGCATGGACATCTCAAAGGAGCTGTTGGATCCATTTCAGCGTAATTCAATGAACTTTTTGCGGCAATTTGTAACTGTTAATAAAACATGGGTCCATTATTACATACCAAAGACCAAACAGTGGACTTCAACAAGCAAGCCTGCTCCTAAGGAGGCGAAGACGGTGCCATCGCCAGGGCAAGTAATGGTTGGTTCCCCACGCCCCGTATTCTCCAGATCTGGCCCTCGGCTACTATTTTCTCTTCCCAAACATGCAAACATGGTTTAGAGGAAAGAAATTCACGAGCTATGATGAAGTGATAGTCGCCGTAAACGCGTATTTTGCAGACTTTTAGACATCGTATTTTTTAAAGGGGATCAGAAAGTTGGAGCATCGATGGATGAAGTATATAGACCTAAAAGGGGACTATGTAGAAAAATAAAATCGATTTTGACCAAAAGACACTTCGTTCTATGTTAATCTAAAGACTTATCAAACCATCCTCGTACTTTGTTCCCAGACTCTTGGAATTATGGTTTGGAGTACTATATTCTCAAGACATGGAAAATGGATTTTCTAGTAAGATAATGCACGGCTTCATATTGCTCATGTTACTAGAAACTACCACGAAAAATTCTAGGTATCTATACTTACATGACTTCCTAGCTTCCTGACTTTTCTCCAATTGAACATGTCTGGGACACCTTAGGATTAGGATTAAGTGCCCCACTCTCATAACATTTTAGTTCAATTCTGAAATGTAGCAAAACTAGCCTGGGATGAGCTACCTCTAAGAAGGAAACGAATCATCTCATTAGAAGCATCCCACACAGAGTTAGGGAGTGTGTTAAGATCCTTAGGTCACGAGACGCGCCGAGACATTACTGAAGCAATTCGTTATTTATGGTTCCCTGGTTCTGTTTTTTTATCATTTGTTTCGTATCCATAGTTCATTATTAATAAAGTTTGAACATTGTAGGTACTGCAGCTCTTGTGGCTAATTATAACATGGTTTTCAATAATGCCATAGCATGCATTAACTTGAAACATCTACTAAAAGGGTGATTCCTTAATCCAATGAGAAAGGTTATCGGAGACATTTTGCATTTCGAGTTTTCACTTTATGTTTCTTAAATTGACCGTGGTATCTTAAATGGGTTTCTAACTTCTGGATAACTTCCTTTATCTAGATACTGCTGAGCGTAAAGTCAAATATGACTAACATATTCGCTTTTTTTTTAGAATTATAGTAGAAAATGTACGAATTTTCAAACTTTAATTAAAATGAAATCTAAAGCTCGCCAAGGTGGAAGCAGAGTAAATGGACATCCTATACGTGCAGCTATAGAAAGAATACTCCAGATGAGTATTTCATACAGTACTTCTTATTTGCTTAAGACGTTTCCTATCCAGCAAACCATGCTCAAAATGTATCTTTCTTTCAGAAATTGCAGCAATTGGATTCTTGAACACGAGAAAATTTGCTGGGAATTTTCATTGTTTAGGGCAGATATTCAAAATTATGTCTATCACTGGCTACCAAAAGCGGCCTCAATGATTGGATAGGAAGAACCAAGGTCGACCGTTGGTCGCTGAAGACGTCTTCGTATGTGACTGTGAAGCCTAAGAAAGTCAAAATAAGAAAAGACAATGAGAGCGCCATGAGGAATTTCGCAAGCATCGCAAGAGTACACAGGGTAGTACGAACGCACCAAAAAAACATATTCTTAAATATCTTTTCTCGGGTTTCATACGATAGTCATTTGCATTTAAAATCCTGAACAAGCTTAACAATTGGGTTTCCGTTAAATGTAAACTACTGAGATCTTATAGCATTACAGAAGATAAATTCCAACTGTGGAAGACTTTATTGGTTTTAGTAACTTGTTTCATTTGGATGTTTCATCAAAATCTTGCCCAGGACTAAATTCATTTTTTTTGCACAAAACTGTTTAATCCAACTAGATCCGTAAGAATTCATGGATGTCCTCAATGAAAAACGCAGCAAATTAGTCCCACTTTAAGAAGGCTGTGATGATAAGGGTGAAACTCGACCGGTGGCCGCCGAAGGCGGCTTCGAATATAGTGGCTTGGCTTTCAATGTTTTGAACTTATAAACTTCTTGAATCGCACAGTGTAGTGGTCTAGTAGGTTAATATCCGACGCAGAATTGGAAGATGGGGGTTCGAATCCTGTCAGAGTTAGAAATTTTTCATCCCAAATAATATAACATTTTAAAAATAAATCAAGGGGTTAATATACGATTTTATATTCTAGTTACCTAACTGAACTGAAATCGATTACCTATATCTTTAAGAATTTAGTGGTTGTCTATATTTCTTGCGGCAGATTTAATAAAATTGCTCGCGTTCTTATTACACCAGACGCAATCATATAAATTTAAAATTTTAATTTATCAAGAACGGCAATAAATTCTCAATAATATTAAAATATAAACCAGTAAACAACATGGAGAAAGAAGGTTTGTGCGCATAAATTATATGAAAAGCAAAATAAAAATAAAATTATATTTATTTTTTCAAGGCCAGTTTTATACTATACTCCTAGTAGTTAAAGTATTCGAATGTGAAAAACTGGTAAAATATGAACGAGTGCTTCTACTAATGATTTGTAATAAACACTGAATATACCAGTGGTGCTCAAATAAAGTATTGTTTCAATTCAACAAATTTATTTTTTTTCTAAAAATAAAAACGAGAATTTTACAAAAAGGTAACCCAGAATCATCATCATCACTTTTATCTTCAGATGCAGATATCTAGTCCGACTCTGACAAAAATAATGAATTCACAACCTTGAAAGGTTCCATGAACAAGGTCACTAATTATTATTAAGTACAATTTCCTGAACAACTCAAACATTTTCTTAGAAAAAAAGTTGATTTTTCTTACACTCTTTCAAAAACAGGATTTTCTTTGCTAGATCTTTTCTTCTTGATTTATTCAGGATTGCAAAGAATATGATTTCGCATGTTACCTGGCATGACAAAACAATACTACCAATGCAGACATAATAAAATACGAAATACATAATTCATACACATATTGTCACAGGAGCAGCAGCGAACGTTATTACAATGAGTTGAAGTACAATAAGTAAAATAAAATAAAAAGAAAAATACTAAATACATATACATATGTATACATAATATACCTGAATGCTTTTAAAAATCTTTATACCTTTCAACATTTACTTTAAAAGGAATCGAGTTGCTTAACTGGGAATTCTTGATATTTATTGATAAGCATCTAAATTGTGCGCAAAGCAGCCTTGGTTAATTTTATACGAGGTAATAAAGATAAAGCAGAATGTATTTCTAACTCCCCGTAGTGCTTTAATAAACCTTTATTTGGGTACAAAAAAAGAGGAAAATATAACACTCTCTGCTACTCACAACATCTGCACGTACCACGGGACAATTCGATCGAGAATGAAAAATACTCGACACGAAAAGTGGAGAGAGACCCATAGTATAGTAGCAAGCGGAGGTAGTAGTAAAAAGGAAGCAACACATTTAAAGATTTACTAGTCGAGTTTTGCATTAAAATGTGGGCAACCGAGTCAGGGCAGGCGTGTTCACTTGTAGACATTCGACACCTGTTAAAGTGCTGAGAGCTGTGCTGTCATGGGACCCCGCATTTGCGGAGGCGGACAGCGGTCGCGTGCCGCAAGGATGTGAACGGAGGCGGCACCGCCCGCAAGCTTCAAGCCTAATCTCCCGTGGTCGCAGTTAAACGACTCAATCGATTGCGACAAGAACACTTGGCAATGTTACACCCGAGATTACACGCCTTGTACCTAAGGATTGTGTTGATGTTCAATGAATTTTTAATGGGAAAATTTTTTTATATTTTCACACATATATACATTGATGGTATTTTTTCTTTGCGTGTCGGATGTAAACAAACAAAACAATGAAAGTTTAATGCACTCTTGTTACAGTTTTGATTTTGTTATTTATAGAAAATTGTTTTGAATAAATGGAATGTCAAATGCTTTAGATCTTTAATTATCAAAATAAACATTTTAAAGGCATTTGAAGAGTTATTTGTGGAATGGGCACAAGTCCAAAAATCTTAATTCTTCGTTGATCAAAAAAGTGAATGCTTTTGAACTTAAGTGTTGCGTAACAGCATAATATGCATATACCAAAGAGGAAAAAAAAACAACTTTGCAGTAGCTTCTTTCTCCTGTACAGTAGGTCCTTTTTATTTCTTCAAATAAAATGTAACCCTAGTCACAAGAAAACTAGATTTTCTCTTATAAATAAAAGATAAGAATACGAGAGAAAAAGATTGTCCTACAAAGCTGTAAGAATCAAGGCGGGTTCCCACATGACAGAATTTTCATGTTGCAAAACTGACATGATACGTAATATGATAAATTTCTGTCAAGAACTGGTTTTGTTATCAATGTTGTATTGTGAGAAATCTAAATATGTTGTTTCAGAAATTACCAAAATCAGGAAAAAAGGAATGGAGGTTGTTTGTACAAAACATTAAGAGATCACTACACACGCAATCGACCAACCTAAAAAACCCACCGTTTCCAATTCCTTTAAAACTCCACATGTTTATTATACAGAAAGAGATACAAACTAGCTCTTGAAAAAATCTTAATAATTTG
Organism: Ignelater luminosus; assembly: GCA_011009095.1. NCBI lineage: Eukaryota > Metazoa > Arthropoda > Insecta > Coleoptera > Elateridae > Ignelater > Ignelater luminosus. The sequence goes on from VTPC01090374.1 coordinate 161,219, forward strand.
ATCCAAAGTTACTAATTTTTAAAAATGCCAAAGAATGACAATTGCGAAGAAACGGATCGTATTGCCATTGTTTTTTCAAGAAACGGAGCTTTGAAAATTTTTGGAACATGTAATTATGCATTTTAACCTCACTTTTCCTTTGACCCTTTGCAGGTCATTAACTTCGCTGTTTGAATATTCATTTCAAAACATCGTTACTGTTAATATCTTGTTTACAATCGCAGAATTTCGACCATGGCCTTCGGGAAAAATTGACAAAAATTGAAATTTTATTAAAATTGTATCATTTGAATGCTATATTGACTTTACAAAGAAAATACAATATATGTTATGTTAATTACAAGAATAAGTTTGAGCGTAAAGACAAAATAATTTTTCCAACAAGTCGGGCATGGGGTACGTCAGAAAATAGGAATGGCTAATAATATTGATGATAGCGCGTAAAACCTTTATTGCGCCATCTGGCTTACGTAAATCCGATTCGCTAAATTAGACTGATGCATTTCTTTTTTCAGCGTTGCAGACAAAAAACTCCCTGGTTGGTCCTTGACCTTGTAGAGCTTATCCTTGAGAGCTAATCAGCACTGAAAGCTAAAATGGGAAAAAACCAGATTTTTTTGGAGTTTAATCGAGCTTGCATCAATTGTCTTGTGTGTATTTTACGGTTCATAACATGGATGGTGTATGAAAACTTTAATCTGCAACGCTTGGAGATAGAATGTTAAGATGTGTTTTGATTCTGTAGGACTTTGATCAGTATCTCAAAAACGTACAAACGTTCAATTTGCTTTTGACAAGAAGAACAAATCTATGACCGAAGCGATGAGGATTGTGAGGTCCACGACTCTCAATTAATATTAAGCTTCGAAAAAACCCAAGTTCTATTAAAACTTTTTTAGGAAACTGTCACAACAATCTTTACAACCAGACGATTCAATAATTATTTGCTAAAGATTTCAAAACCTACGATGAACCCCCAGAAAAAATATTACCCAATCTTGATATTCTGTCAAGTGTTTTTGCTATCTTATTCATACATAATATAGCATATGGAAACATCAATACCATTCAAAGGGATGTTCTCTATGGACACGGCAAGAATTGCATTAGAAAGAATAGTGAAATCGTCGTGGTTATCGATTTATCAGGCTGATCTGTCCGATTTTATACACTACACCTTGATGATACTATATGGTAAATGTTATGTTCGAGTACAGTCCATATCAATTCCAATTTGGTGGATTTATTTGTTACCCCGTTAGGCGATTCTGGGCCCAATACCATTTTTTAATAGATATTAATGGTTCTTTCAATTGTTCAGCATTTAAAACACATTCACTCTTCACCGTGATCATGTTTTCATTTGTTGCTATCATTGACACGGTAGATTACTAGATTTAATCTGTTCATCTCTAACATTTCTAACAGACTTAACTGGGCGCTACCAGTCACTTAAAATACATCTTTTCATCATTCTAGATGGGATCGAAAATATCAGCAAAAATTACTGCGGCCAAAAGATTTTTCTCCGACTTGGAAAATTGAGCAAAACGTTTCCTCTAACTTTATTGTTATAACAAATTAAAGGTAAATGAAATTTCTTCAACAGAAAACCAAACTAAAACAGAAAATTCATAATCACATACTATATTGCTGTTAACCAAAACAAATGGAATTATAGTGCAATTCAATGGTCACCAATAAATGCATCCTGGAGAATGCAATTTCGGTTATATTGTTAAAGTTTAATCAATAAATCACATCTAACTTTGTGTCGTGGAATTCCATTCTGACAATAAAAGGCGATTTATTGATTAAATTTCAGTATAACAAAAAAGTGAGGTTAGAGATAAAAGGGCAATTAAATCTCTGTTAAGAGAACAAACGAGATTATCGTGTTGCTGCTCAATTTAACCAATACTGTTTGAAATTAAACCAGTAGCTTGCGTGTTATTGGTTAAAACAAGCCTAGAAGTGACAATAATGACGATTTTCAAAAGCTTTTCAGCTTTGAAGTAGGGAAGATAGATTAAAAGCACATACTATGATTTTATAGATAAGTACAAACAATAATGGTGACTATTTGTTACTTGAAATAACGTACACAAAATAAAGTTAATAGCAGACTATAGCCTTCGAATAATACAAAAGGTCAATATTTATTTCCTTTTTTTGTTTTCTTTATATTCTAAAGTATATCTCGAGGGGATATTATTTTAAATAAGGGGTTGGATAAAATGTAGAGTGGGGTTGCTATTATTGATTTTAATCCCCATTATATTTCTAGTTGCGTTTTATGTTGTTTGTCTGTTAGTTAAAAAGATTAAAGTTTGTGTTATTTCTCTAACAGAATTTTTTAGTATGGATGTAAATCAATTTAAATTTCAAGCAAATCTAATTAAAACAAAAATGATGAGGAAGTTAAAAAACTATGATCCCGGAGCATTAAACTATAATATACCATAAAATTTTCATAATTGTGAAACAAGATAAAATTTTAATTCTGCTGTAAATTTTAATCTCGGTTGTCAGGTCAACTTTTTTTTGAAAGCCTATAAAAAATTCTAACAATTTTAATTGCGCAATTAATTTTCGAGTATTAAGCTAAAATTGTGCATATTACAAGCTTTTTCTATTTTAATTATCGTTTTACAAGAAATATTAAAAAAAACCAAATTTTACTACTGTTTAACAAGAAGAATGTTTGTGTAAATTCGCAGAATTTATAATAGTTCAAAGTACAGTACGTAGAGAAGAAATTTATGAGTCATTTCCGCGATTTAGATTTTTTCCATACTTACAGATGTGCGCGTCGTTGCACTCTTGGTTTTTTCGACTGCATTATTCAGAGTAAAAAATGTTATAATGATTTCATCGAATTACCTGGAACAAAAAAGAAACAGAAGATATTAATTCGGACTAAATTTATGTAAATGATGTGTTGTAAATTTATTTTATGTAAATTTTATTTAAAGAAAATATGTATAACAATACTGTAAAAAAAGATAAAAAATAAATTAGCATAAAAAGTTGAAATGTAGTTAGATCGTATAACACAAGATATAGTTCTGATGTCGGTGTAATTTATCACTCCACAAGCCACGGAAGCTTCTTTTGTAATTTATACTTGCACTATTCCAGAAAATAGATGCGTGTAACTAACGATATAATAGATACTACACTAATACTCTTTGTTACATCCATTTATCTAATTCGTTTTTAGCTTTACAACTTTATTATAACTTTATTTTGATCATCAATTTCATACTAATGAAAACTGCACACGCAGAGTATAAGAAATTTTGATATAAAACTTTCAACTCATGAAATAAATTTGAGGTTATGTTTAATCGTTTAGCTTGTAAAGTTACAATAGCAGTCTACTATAAAATAAATAAATTTATGTAATGCGAGGGAATTCAAAAATAACTGACTGGATTTACTAACATTCTTGTAATCGAGCGGATATAGGCTGGCTGATTTTTGCAATTAACAGTCCAGATTTTGTCCGAAGCTTACAGTCAGCAAAGACAACAAGTAACATTATAATAAAGAAGTATCCTGGAAGTTTCCTATTGTAATCTTTCGGCATTACTTGAAAGAATCTAGACAATAATGAAATCGATCTGAAATAGCTACTTACAGATTGTAGCACTTCGCATCAAGATTGCAACAAAAATGTTTGTAACTTTCGAGAAAATCTAACTCAACTGCCTATGATTCTGCTGTACACAATGAAGCAATATTGAAAATTAATAGATAAATTAAAATATTACAAAAGTGGATACTGGTCCACCTGAACCAGAGAAGAATTTATCAATTCTTTTGCTGTACGCGAGGCATCTTCTTGAAATCACATGTTGGAATTATATGCAAAGAAATTTCAAAAGCAGAAAAAAAACTACATTACGACGGTTGATCAATCAATCTGACACTTCTCTGGATTTCCAAGGCACTAATAACGGAAATCGTGTATTTTGCTAATCTTAGTTCTATACTTAGCTGCAAAGACTTGATGAACAGTAAGCCAATGCATAACACATTCTTTAATATAAAAGATGCCGAGTTCAAAGCTCGCTGGTTATCCTAATTCTTTTTCTCAATTTGAATGCTTTGAAATAGAAAATTGCGTCCCATTGTCAGTAGAACTACTTATTGTCTGACTCAAATGACTGCTAAAAGCGATTTAACTAAATGCAATACAATACGTTGGATTAACACAATAACAGATAGCCTGACATACATTTAAATTAATTACAGGTGGGTTTCTAATCTGAAACTCTTGAGACTAATCACTTGAATCTACAGATGTTTAAGTTAGTCTGAAGCATAAAAACTATAGTCTTAGATGATTTGTCGATTTACAGAAATCTCTTTGTTTTGTCTCGTCTAAATTTGAACAACGTTGACTAACGCTAAATGCCAAAATAAATTATTCTTTGGGTTTCGATCTCATGAAAGTTTAGATTATTCTATAGTAGATTGTTCTCCTAAATGGATTCTGTCCTCGTGGTATCCGTTTTTGGATTGGTAAACTTTGCTGATACTATCCGCAATGATAATTCTGATTCTCTAGTCTTTAGATTCTTCTCGGAATTCTGATTTCCAAATGCTATAACCACTCGTAGCATGTTAATGCACACCTTTCTCGCTCAAATTGCAAATCGTGCAAAACGTAAGATTCGGCACATTCCGCTTAAAAGTTAGTTATTGAGTCAAGCTTAGAAGATGGTCTGGAAAGTTGTGGCTTACTGCTTCTTGTTATTTTGGCTTTGTTTGTGGAGGATTCTGTTAGATAAAGAACAGTGTCACGCTGGTTTCGTTTTGGAAAACAGGGCATATTCTAAAGATGTTCTTGAATTCATAGAAAAAATTGAAACGCATATAGTGTTATTAGTCATTCGTTTCTACCAACTAGCACTACGAAAGAGAATCAAGACTAGTAACACATCGAACAGATACATAAGAAGAGATATCTATTTTATCAACTATATTGCTTGATATTAACACAAACAAACATATTTAGTTATGATTATCAATCTTGGTTCAAACATTTTTGAAAAAAGAAAGGCGTACTTAAATGAATACAGTGGAACCATAGTGCTGTTTAAATATTACACTGAAATATGGAAATGTATTGACCTTTTTTACACTTTAATTATAGATTTTAAATAAGGAAAACTATTGCGTATGAAACTTAATAAAACAGTCTCTTTCTATACACAAAGTGGCCTTACAGGTTATGCAATTCCATCGAGAGCGTAAATGACATCCTAGTTTTTGGTCATCGACCGATAGATGCATTTACTAGTGTCTCGTTTAGCATGTGTGTCTAAAGGACCCATCCCGAATGGTAACCCTTTAGTTATTTACAGACTGATCCAGAAGGTCTATATCTCCCATGGTAGAATTTTAGTTGCTAGACACCCTCGGTTGCGCCACATCAATTTTCTCCTGTTTTCCTTCTCCTATTGTCCTTTCACTTCACTAATAGCAGTTGATCTTTTTCGCATTGAAACTCAAAACACCCTCGATTCCTCTTCTTCATCTCTTCTTCACTGGGCAGCAGACATTTTTCAGTGGCTCTACTGGCACTAAGTAAACGAAAAATAGTTATAAATGATTATTCACTAACAGCTTCAAGTAATTCAAGTACTACTTGGAAACCTAAAAACAAATCACCAGCTCCTTCTTTGGAAATATGCGGCTTGGCATCACAATATATGTCGAATTTGTAGCAAAATTCCGTAGAAGAGCAAAGCATCCAATCTTTGTAACTTAATCAAACTGGCTTTCATCTAATAAATTGTTAGAGGAATGGTGACCATAATACTTTATCATCGCTTCGTCTATTGACAGTTTTTCATGAAACACTCTTCACTGCAAAAAATTTTGTTTAGCTTCTGCATGAGAGAACACAGCTTGAACATTTTGTCGCTTTTATCTAGTTCTGCATTATTAGCGATGTAAAAACATTTTTTAATTTCTTGGTGTCTGTTCCGGCTCATAGAATTGGAAACAATTGAAACATTTACGTCTTCGTCTGCACACCAATCTAGTTTCTCTCTTGGTAGGCGATGATATCACGAAAACTATAAAATGCCAATAAGAACCTTCAATTGTTCTGTAACAGTAAATGGGTGGTCGTTCTTGTCAGCAGCGTACCTTTTTGTTTTTTTTTGCACTAGATGCTTTATTATGTCGAGCTTCTCAAATAGTTCAACTGGGTTCAATCCTTCTAATTCAGATTTCATTTGTTTCTCTCGCTCTAAATTAGCCATTGCTTTGGTTCATACTTTATCCATCATCTGGTTTGTCCATACAGGTTCTTTATCTACAGTTCGTCGCTTTGTATTTCTAGAAATGTTTCTATCAATGTTATATAATGCTGCCAATGGAATATCATTTTCAGTCATAGATCTCGTCATCTAATGGAAATAATTCGACTAACGGCCTGTAGATTGTCCACTTTAAATGCTTCTGCATCCGTTTGATGATCCGTGTGCGGTGGAATAGTAACGATTTCAACATTTTGTTGTTCGTCTTGAATGTCGTCTATAGCAACACTAGGATGCTGATACTTTTTTCAATAAAAGAAAACTCGAATTTATAGGTTCAGGATCCATTGTACATTCTATAAGTACAAAAAGCAAAAACATCGAGTTGTTTCTGCCGTACTCAAACAATCGCAATAAAACGGCAGTACAAAAAGGAGCTAAATATACACACACTTTCAGATACGATTTTAGGTTGTATCGGGAAAGCAATTGAAGGTGATGCAGCAAACTATATTAGATCAAAAACAAATAATACTGCATAGTCGACTGAATATGCAAAACTGACAACAGATGTCACATAATAGAAATTCTTAGATTATTTACTTAAATGAGTACAGCGGGCCAAAATGGGTTAATAAACAAGAGACTCGTCCTTGTCATGATAATGCACCAAACAAATCTCATGGAAGAATCACAGCATCAGGTCTATTTATGAAATGCTTGATTCTACATTTCTATTAAAATTCAAGAATTGAGGTTTTCCGAGCTGCGTTATCATGGCTTAGGTATAGTTATACAGGATTTCAAACTTTGAGCCAACCGAGCAGAAATTGCTCGGTCCGTCTTGCTTTTCCGACATGGAGTCAGCTTTTTAAAAAAGTTGCACAAGGTTGTGCACTAAATTATAATCGGCTTGGTACCTTGGCATATATGGTTTTTGACCTTATCATCAGAAACCTCTAAATTGGTCTTAGAACCAACACTAACAGCTTCCAAAAAGACTTACTAAAAATCACACAAAAGGAATAAAGGATAAATTCATAGTAGGGAATACTCGAAAATAACTAAATAACGACAAGTTTGCAAATAGGAATAACTACAGTATCACGTGAGATGAGAAAATAAAACGCCCAAACAAGAATATTGCACTCTGTGGGAACTCTATGCTAAGTGATGCTTACCAAAGTGGAAATATCTTTGCAGTAAACGTGTACAAAAAAGTGGATCTGTAGTCTTCAGAGATTTTAATAAGTCATCTTTATACGCATGATGTCAGGAAACGTCGTCATGATAACTATTAAAAATAAAAATTAAAAGAAAGAAAGCGACAGAAAGGTTATGAAATGTATTCCCCCAGAGAGAATTGTCTAAGGACAAATTGTCTGAATTGAATGAAGTGGTTCAGATCTCAAATATATGAAACAAGAAACTCACCAGGATGACTTGATATAATCAATTTAAAAATTGATTTTGAAATTATATCGTGAATAGAAATAAAGCCAATAATATCCAAGCCAAACCAATAATTATCGAAACAAAATGATAGTGACTGTTCTATAAATGAATTTACATTTACAATTGCATAATTAAAGTGTTCCCATATTCGTTAATATAAATTGTTCTTACTTTTAATGTCAAAGTACATACTATATGTTAAAACAAAGAGGTGAAAAATTTTAGTAAGTGAGGGGTTTATTTTAATCCCACATCTGGGGAAACTGAACAAACTCATTCTCCATTAGGGAAATACCCTTTTAAAGGTAATGCCGTAATAATGTAATTTAACAGAAACTTTTATAAAGGCGTCAAATAGAAATTGCAAGTAGATTTGCTATATATATTTAATAATAAATAATATAATGAACGAACATCTTAAACGTAATAAAATACTCAAGCTCAGTACAGGCATATTAAAATGAAATCAAATCAAGAAAATCTCAAATGAGAAGAACCATCATAATTCCAATCCTACAATCATTTGCGCTCAATGCACATCAGTCGTAAATGTGGGCCCAAGCAGTAAAATCGCACTTCGGTGCTTTGTGGAACTCTTTTTAATCGCGCGGTGGTCCCCTTTTGTGAGCGCCACCACATCGATTAAAACATAACTAAAAGGAATTAAATCTTTTTAATTATTTTTCTTTTATTAATCCAATCGGCGTCCAACTAAGATATTCATGAAACAGTTATTTCAATTTCTGCACATTGCAAAATATAATATCCACGCGTAGACCATAATCGTCTATCGAAATAAATTAGGAAATTTTAATTATAATTACAAGAGCCTAGTTCTGGGAGTCGTATAATTATGATCGGTAATGGAAAAGCATTGTGAGATAATCGCTGAAATTAATCTTTATTGACGCGAGTTCCACTATTGTTCCCCTTTTATCGCAAGTTTCGTGAATGCGCGCCGGCGACAGTGGCGGTACAAACGGCCGATCTGAAAACTAAACCCCCTAGAAATTCGAATGGTGCGGCGATAGGAAACGATTGTAAAAGCATTTATTTATTCATTACACGTTTCTGAGATATATTTTCACTTCATACAGTCGATCGGGACAGACAATGAATTTTAATGACCGTATTAACGCCCGGATCGCAAAATGAAAAATTCGTGCTCCTGAAAATTTCCTCCGTCGTTATGTGAGTAGTCGTCAGTCTCTTGTTTGGTACGTGCAAGTGCATCATTAAAATCGTGTAAACGTTTCCGGTGGGCTCATTATTCCACTTTGCTTGGAAACTGTAAACAATGCCTTGTGTGTTTACAACACGAATGGAACATACCCTTAATTGGTAAAACACCGCACAATTGTTCCAAGCACAATTTACGATTCTAATAAACACCGTTCAGGTAAATTTGACACATCCTTCATGAATATTTACATGAAACAAACGAGGAAGCAATTTGAAAAACAACAAATCGAATTATTTCAAAACAAAAGTGAAAAAATCTGAAACAATTTCAACTTTGTGGGAGTAAACGTATAAATTCGCAAAATCATGTTGCATCATAACAAAGATAACTCTGTATATGGATAGGAACTAACCTATCTCAACATGACGCACATGTAGGTTTCGTAGGCGGGCTCATTTCTACTACTATTAGCGTTACAAGTCCATGTAAACGTAGTGCAAAATTTATATGCAAATTCATGTAACAATTCAGCACATTGTTACTGTTAGATTTATAGGCGTTTTTGTTAAATCGTACAAAACAATATACTGCTGTAATATTTTAGGTTTTTCACATAGAATTCGAACATAGGAATTTTACACGATAAATAAAAGAAATGCATAAAAGATAAACAATTTAAAAAAGGAGAAGGAGAAGATTCACTGTACTTGACTCGATATTTAAGATTAAGAAAACATTACTAAATACCTTGAAAGACACCTAGCTATGCAATTTTTAATTAAATGACCGTTATGTTTGCAATGGATACATAATTTTAGACGGTAATTATCTAAAAATAACATTTAAGGTTATCAGTTATTAGTCGTAGTTGAATAATATTGACTTAATAGATTTCTACGTTATTAGGTTGGAGCTTGGAAGAAGGTTATCACAGGGATGAGATAAGGTTATTTCAATTCTGTAACTCTTCCTTTATGTACAGATTTTTTAGACATCAGCATAAATATAGTCCTCAAAAAGGCAAAAAGGGCATTTTTACATTTTCATCGCTTTTTGTAATTGAAATATCTTGATAGATTAAAGAAAAACTTTCAGACAAAACCGGATTATGGACTTCCCATTTACACAAAGTAAGCTCCAAAAGATTCAAACAAATGGCGATCGAAAGTTAGAAAAATGGAATTGCTTGAAGCTGTGCTCAATGAATTCTAAAATAAATATGTGTTAGCCAAAAAGAGCGTCCACTGTTTTAGCCTTTTCCTAATCTCGTGTAGAAAAGGCATAATAAACAATGTGCAAAATATTCTTGACTAAGCAAGCGCTATTTTGACTTGAAGAAATTTCTTCCAAACTCGTAGGTGTGGATTAGTTCCAGTACGAAATCGAGAGCAAAATTGCCAAAAAAGATTTTTTTTATTATTTAGCATTTTGCTGCTGGAGTACATCAAGTCTGTAACACTAAAAGTAAAGAACATTAATCTTTGTCTAATCATTGACAAGAAACTGTTCAAATCGTTCAAATGGGTTGAACAGTCATATCTGGTTCGTACCTAGAAGAAAGGACCAATACCCCGAACACAAAAACAGGGATCAGCTTAGCGCTGAGGATGTATATTGGTTAAGATATCTTTCAGATCTTTTGTTTGCCTGGAACGAGGAAGAATCAATGAGCTCCACTCCTCCATTTATAAGGTGGGGCTATTCTAGGAGTTCGAAGGCTACTGTACACTCAAGAACGGGAATGTGATGGTGAGAGGTAATTAGGTCCACATTCTAGCATTCGCTACACCACTAAAAACCTTATCGAGAACAGTTGATCTGAGATTCGAGCTTCAGAGATTCCAAATAAAAGTAGAAAGCATGATAAAAAAATTCTTTTCTTTTTTGTACAGGACCTCTACGACCGCGGTACGGAGGACCCGAAGCAGATTAAGCAAAAGCGTATGAGGGGATGGATGATATAAGCCTCGTAAGTAACAGCGCACCAAGAATAGAATGAAGCTGCGCTGCTGGATGTGTCACAATAATACTTAACATCTTGCGTCTTGTGACAACCAAGATTTGGTCTTAGAGAAGGTGATTTGTAGGTAGTTAGTCAGCAGGCTCGACTCTCTGAGAGTATTGTATAGGCACAACATCTTTAGATATCGTCTATGCATTCGATTATCCACCAGCACATTGACGCCACGTGCAAAAATCCTGAGAATCTATAAATTTAACTGTCTGGAGCCGCTAGTAAATTAGATATTTTTGAGCTTATTAGATCATCAAGAAGAAATGGCCGAAAAGTTCTTTTTAAAATCCAATGGTTTATTTTGTTGAATTATGACAAAATACAGTTTGGAAGGCTCTGATTTGAAACTGGATCGTATACTATCTATAAGGTAAGTCAGCTTCATTTTGCAGGTGCTAATGAATCAGTATTAATGATGAAATCGGTGTGTATTTTTGACTTGTATTTCCATTTTCTAAACATTGAAATTACATGAACATATTATAAGAGCTAGACATGACCAAAAACAGTTTGTGAGTTAGGATGGTAAAGCATGCTAAGCAAACCATACTGTATCATGATACCATCAAAAGTCTTACTTTTTCAGGTATAATATTTCACCCAAGATTCCGTATCTTCACAGAAGACTATATGTCCATACTGTTTTTAAATTCAACAGATGGCGCAGTAGCTAGGCCAAAATATAATTATCAAAATAAGAATAAAGATAGATACCATGAAGCATTAGAAATCTCATCGTTATCTTATGTGAGTGTTTGGACTGTTTAGTTCACTGGCGTAATTAGTAGCGGTTGGTCTGCGACACCCATTGCACGTAAATTTTTTCAATTTTACTTGCCATACTACTGAGTAAAACTACTAAAATGATAGACAATATCAGATCTGAACGCACAAAACAAAGCGATCCCAGTAAGGTATACTCGAACCCAATTTGCAAACTACACAGAGACAAAGCTGCTAAACGTAATAAAAGAGATGCCCTTCTTCTGATAGGGAAAAATGAAAAGGCAGCAAATTGTAGCAGATCATGTCGTCAAGCGCACAACTGGAATGTTTCCGAATTTTAGTTATTCACCAATCTCACTAGCAAAAGCAGAAAAGTATGTAGTAACTAGAATTGATTTTCCAAAAATAATTTTTGTCTAATTCCACTAGAAGAAGGCCCACCAGACAATCTTTGAATCAAGGCCTCTACTATTAATGTTACACTATTAGCTTTGCTAAGTTAGATTTTATGTGCAACGAAAAATTATTCAAATCGAATCTATTTAAATGATGTACTTTCCCGAGATGAGAAAGATCTGCCAGAAAAGTATTTCATCAAGACTTGATTATCTAACTGTAAGTGGAATTCCTGTATGTAAAATTCACATATTTTTGTAATCGCCGTCCACGAATAACCCAAGACATGTATTTTCTGAACGAAAGACTTGGACACAATGGGTCATTCTTAACATAATTTCACTAAACTTTTATTTTTTGTTTAAGATCAGAAGCCACGAAAAACCTACTAATTTATGTGTAGGATTAAAATCATTAAAAAATTAAATGGATTTGTCAACAAGAAAGATCACAAACGCACAATATATAAATACCTTGAAGGCCTGCTTCATGCTCAAAATACGAACAATTATATAACATACTGATAAGCTTTCGATACGTTAAAACAAACTCTTCCATTTCATCTAATCATATTATCGATTTTCTCAATAACACTAAATGCAAATTTTTCCAAAATGCATGGAAACATGTGATAAATAAGAAATTGAGTAATAAAGGTACATTTTCCCAAAAAGCAAATATGTTGAGCACAGTCATTCTGTAAGCTTCTTTCTAAAACTCTTGGAAGAAAATACACAAGAAGCAAAAAAATTCTTACTTCCACTTTATGTGGAATATAGCTCTCTTAGGAAACACTCTAGGTTATCTTTTTATTCAAAATGGTTTTCCTTTAAAGTTAAGGAAAACTTTCCAAAAGGGAAACCCTTAAAACCCCTAACATTCTCTATCCGTATCAAAATAATAAAAGTTCTGTTATGTAACCAATTAGTTTACTTTTAGAATCTTCTCATTTAATTATACCGAGTTCGAGATTTAATAAAACAGGAAACCATATATATTTTTAAACAAATCGACTTAAATTACGTCAAAGAAAAAAAAGTTTCATTTGAAAAATGCGTTTGCATAATTAAAAATTTCTTAATTTAATTTAAGTACGTAAAAGAGAGGAAAAGAGTGAGAGATAGAAGACTTTATAATTTTTATGATTTTTAATTTGCATGCATATCATTAAAAAAAATTTAATATAATTTTTTTTAAAGATTCATCTCGCGTCTTTCCCAGGGAAAACAATTAAAACTCCGACACGAACTTGGGAGCGTATTGACCCGTCGAGTTTTCCACAAGCGGAATCGGGAAGATTTTTATTATTGCAGAGACGGTTTTTTCTTTGCTTTTTGATTTTCCTGATTTGTAAAAGTTTAGATTACAGGCTAGACTTTTTTGGAATTGTTACAAAATTTAGCTGTAAGTGGAATTATTACTTAATATTAATTTTAAAATTTGGCATGGATTTTAAATTGGTGTTAGTCACACACTTTTTTCAATAATAATTCGAAATAATATGTAAAAGTGATTTAAGAAAAAAAAAGAAAAGAGGGAAAAAACAGAAGTTAGAATGCGGATCTAAAGAGCAATCAATATCCTACACAATTAGTTAGCAATAATAATTATGTAAATACGTGCAAGTAGGTTAGTGAGAGGTAATATTTTATGACATGCTGTTTTATTGCATTTAACAGTTGGTATAAGGAACTGGCTTAACAGAAACTTAACAAACCTGATTCGTGCAATTTAGGCCAGATTCTTTTTTTTCTTTCTCTTTGTCTTTTACTCATTTCTTTTTAGTTAGAGACATTTTCAAGTAACCAATAAATATAGAACGGAGCAAACAATAACAAAAGAAAAGATTTTGGCGAAAAAAAATTCAAACAGTGTTAAAATAAACCTTGTCAGACAGAATATAACAACACAATGCGGGAGTAAATCAACCTGCCTCTCTTGTAGATTTAAATTTCTTATTTCATCAACAAAAGGGTTTTTAATTATATTTGCCTTTTTGTTGCAAGCCTTTTAAAGCACTAATTAACTTTTTTCCTGGACCCCTCTTTTTTTTTCGTTTTGTTAATAAACCTGGTTTTATTAAAAGTTAAATGTACTTCTTCGTCTAGAAACAAAGCTACGTTTTCAAATATTCATTAGGAATTTAATTAGTTATTTTAGAAAATGCCCTGGGTTAAGTTACGCATTTAGTGAGGGTTAAAAAAGGATCAAATAAAAATGGCTCAAGATCTTGTAAATCTTTCCCTCGACACAAGATTAGTGAATTTATGACTAAACAAAAGTTATTTTCAGTTTCGTACATTGTTGTTAATAGGAATAATTTTCTCAACATTTCCTAACAAGACATAAATTCTTCAATGCAACTCTCAGTTATAAAATAAGAAATGAGAATTTCCGAAAAGCTAAAGAATTATCGAGTAAATCTTTGTGATGTGGAATAGATCTGATGTTCATTACAAAACTTGCAGATTGAGTTTAATGAAAGACACAAGACGAAATGTTTTGGCAGTGTGAGATTTGCTTCATAATGGAAGAATAAAAAGAATCATAATCCTTGGGCAACTAGGGAAAAATTCATGAAGTCGATGTAATTGCTGACAAAATCCATTCAATAACTTTTCGTAATAAACCGAAGCAAGCCAGAACGCAAAGACACCTTCCTGGAAAGGCTCTTGAGAAACAAGTCTTGGGCGCGACGATTTTTAAACGCCACTCGGCAGGCTTTTAGATCTAGTCCAAGAGGACACCCATGTCTGTTTGAGAGTTCTAGGGAAGACTCCACAGCTTTGGTTAGCAGTTCAAGGGCGTCCACAGAAAACTGTTTTCGCAAATTAAAAGGGGTAAGAAGATAATCAGGGGTACTTGAGGGATGCTCAAATAGTTACGATAGCACTGCTAGGGCAGAGAAATGAAAATGAATAGGAAAAATTTCATAGTTTGTTCTTGGGAAATTGATTTCCGACTTCCCTTTCATGATTTAAGCGATCTTAAAGTTAGGTCTGTTCCCTCTTACTAGTTCAGCATGTTTTGCTATTCCCATCAAACTTTCATAGTGCATTCTGTCAATGTGATCATTAAGATTATCGTTTTCAATCTTAAACGTTTTTTCTATATTTTTACTTCATATCTTTTTTCGTCTTTTCATCAAGAATTATGAGTAAAACGCCATGAACTCTTGTTTTATCTTCTGAGGACTCAATTCCTAAATTGTTCCCAATACAAAATTAAAAAGACCCCAAGCTAGTATAAATATCAAAAAAGAAAACTGAATTGAGTGGAGTAAATCTCATACAAAAATTTCAATTATCAGTTACTCAGTACATTGATTTTCCAAGTTTCTAAAAGCTAAATCAATCGTACATTTCACAAAGGCAATTATTCCAGAATAGACCATTAACACTTTCCCAACTCAATGAATTGACATTTACTGAAAGTTCTTTCTCAATTTGGATCTTCAAGGTTCTTACATGAAAAATTTGATCGAATCATCTCTAGCTGAGAAAAAGCAAAGAAGAGGAACACTGAATCCAGAACTTCGAGAAGGTATTGTCTGAAATGAACCTCGGCAAAAGCTCTATCAACATGTAGTACCATATTAACTAGAGATAAACAGAACTTTCAATTTTATATAGAATTATTGATACTCACGACGGTATGGCTTTAAATGCGATCAGTAATCATTGATTGTCGTCGGCAACACATCAAAGTATCAGAATGATTACCAAAATACACAGACGCATAACCTTAGATAATTCTTTTATATTTGAGATAGTTAAGAAAAACAATCAATCACGTTAAGGCACAATAAATTTTGGGGCCCAAAACAAATACGTATTAATATTAATCAAGAAATGTAAAAAACATTACAGTAAGGAGAGCTCTAATAATTTTGAAATATCAAGAAAGTATTTAAAGTTCAAATTTTAGAAGATTTCTTTGCACGCAGACGTTTTTGTGTCAATTGGAATAAAACATGAATAGGGGTTGTTGCGCAACACACATTGGAATCTGCAATGTTAATGCTCTGCACTTACAGTCAGTTTATGGTTTCTCAGGGATTTCATATTTGAAACCTAAATGAAAAATGCTTATAAATTACAACCAGCCCTGCGATTAAATAAATCGATCTAGGTAAATTGCTTTATGGACAACTACAAATCTTGTAATATAAACGATTCATCTAGCCGTGTGATCTTTTCAGGTATGCAAACCGGCTGTGTTTATTTTTTTGTTCTTATAATCAAAACCTGTTCTATCTATGTAAATGCGTTATTAACGTCTTTATTACTGAATATTTAAATTTTACTTTTAGCTCAAATACCACCTTTTTTAAATTCTGATCATCAGTAAACCTTTTACTTTCTGCCCAAGCTCGTTTCAAATAGTATCGACTGAAAACGGCCAAGTTGCATTCATTTGAAAATCCCTCGTACAGATGCACGATTTTTAACCTTGCAATGATTGCACCTATTATTACAGTCACAGATTAAATTAAATTGAATTCATTCAGTACAAAAGCGTTTTTGCAACTTGCACAGACATCGTTCATTACAAACTAGGTTTAAAAATGCACTTTGCAATAACACATAATGAGAAAATTATTTTTGCCTTTATAACTCATGCCAGGGGAAGCAATTAATCAAAAGAGAACGTAATGAAGAAAGTTTAAGTATGCCAATTAATCAAACGCTGTTGACATTAGTCAGGAATATGTAAGTTCAGAAGAAGAATAATAAAAAAGGGAATAGAAGAAAAAAGATGATGATAATGATGATTATTTAGTGCGTTTGCCTTTTGTAAGAGACTAATAATACTAGTTGTTTAGTATCACAGAGGAAGTAGAAATTTAGATTCTAATCAAGGCAGCCATACAACAAAAACTGGTTTAAAAATAAAACGCTAATTTAAATTTTTAAATTTCAAACCGGTTTTTAAATTATAAATTTTAAAATAAATTACAGAGCTCCGTTAAACGAACCTCTCTTCTACAACACGACTTCATAATATTAGAAATTAATTGAAGGAATTAGCTTTTTGTACATAACTGCACATTAACTTTTTACGTGTTGTTAACTTAATAGCGCAAGTGCATTAAAATTATTCATAAACAAGGTTAAATTGTTATTAAAAAATATGAATTATTACCTATTGAGTCATCATCAAATAAATCATCAACGTTAAAGCTAATTATGCATTAATAACATGGGGCAATTACTAAATTGATGGTGTATTTTTGGATTTTATAGCTAATCTTAATGATAATTTTGAAGAAGGAGATGAAACATAAAATTAATTAATAATTTCCTTTTTAATAAAATTATAGGTTAATGATCCGACTTAAATGCAAGGTTAGCTTAGCAAACTACTAGCAAGCAAGCAAGCACCCCGTTTCTAATTCGGTTATAATTGCTACACAATTGATTGTACCCATGTAACTATAATGAAGCTTATAAATTGTTAGATTGAAAGTTTTTACGACTTAAAGATTAATTAGAAAATGATTCGAAAACTCGAAAAATAAATTTTCCGTAACTTAATATTTACTGCGTCTTATAAACGCGTCATAAATTTCCTATATAAGTTAGTTTATAGCAAAAAGGGGTAAAAGTCAAAGGGGAGAAATTAATAAAACCCAAAATTTCCCCAAATCCGTAACCATTAACATCGCATTTTACAACCCTACAAATCTATACGACACTAGTAAAACGGCCTATAAAGTAATCTTGGTTAATGGGGTGAGATGGTAACCGAATATCAACACCAGCTGGATCGACTTGGCACCAGGTCCGATCTGATTATAAGGTCCAATGAGCCGGACTTAAGCGATGGCACATGCACGGTCTCCAGCTGTGGTTGAACGGGTGGTCTTCTGTCCATATATTCTCGCTCTACTACTCAAACTCTCTCTATATATGTATAAGCACCCTGCAAAGCTTAGGTTACAGGTCGGGTTACAACCTCGACAAACTCGTTAAGATGTAATTACTGATTGATTTGATTTCACCAGTTAATAAACTACACAGCGTACAAAACAGCCGTTTCTACCCACTTGTTTTTAACAACTAATAAGATTCGGTTTTTTAAAAAATTAATCAACGCAATTCATTTTATTCCAAAGCAACAAATTATTAAGTTTTTATAATTCTGTCTAATTAATAATGAATGGAGGAAACTTAAAAATCTAAAATATAAATGAGCAATTCAATGAACTTAAGAAAAGTTCACAGATAAGACTTTTTTTTTATCTTAATTGTTTATTCCATTACGTATAACAGAAAAAATTTAGAAACATTCAATTATATTGTTTTAGTTCCTTGCTAATTGAAATATAATTGCTAATGGTGATTTTTTTAACAACAGTATGCAAGATAAAATGCCGTTATTTTTTTGAAAAGAAAATGAAAGTTAAATAATGCTTTCAAAATTAGAAAAAATTCTAATTACACATACTAACTGTTGGTCATTTTATTTATTTATTTAGGATTAAAAGATATATTTTCTAATTCAATTCTAATTAAATATTGGTTTATGTTTTTCGCTCCTAACTAAAAGATTATTATTCATTTCAATTCAAATTATAAATTTCCAACACTAATTTAATTGAATTTTGAACATTACAATTTCCGTTTGGGATAAACTACTTATTCGCTTTGTTATACACTAATGGAAAACATAGATCAATGAGTCAGCTAATGAATACCTACACTTAAAAGCCTTGCAGCATGTCAAATTAGAATGCATTTGCAGAACTTTTCTTATTTAATTTTAGACTTTGAGACCCAATCAATAAAACAAGAAATTAAAGATAGATTCCTTGAAAAGCAACAACATTTCTGTCTCTGACATTTAAATCTACAAACTCCCCCTCATGATCCTTATTTATACCAAACAAATCTCAGTGGGGTGTTGTCATAAAAAAAATATTCCCACTTGTACGCATTAAAAATTTTTTCCCTAACCTCACTTTTTTATATTTTCTTTTGAAATCTTCCGGCGTTCTCTCTCGTACTATACAGACTTTCCCAAGTTTCCCACGTCACACTGGAAACCCTGTTGACAGTAAGTGAATTCGCCCGAACGGTTATGAATAGAGCTCGTGTTTAGCAACAATTCGTGGATTTCTTTTATAGAAGGAGAAAATCCTTCTTGTATACAGTTATGCAATAATTTTTATTATTAATTGGAAATAAAAAATATACAATTAAATTTTATGGAGGACTTAAATAAACATCAAGGTTAACAATCAGGTTTAACAATTATTAAAAATATTAAAAAGTACATTTTTAAAATTTTCTAAACATGAGTTTGTGTAACTACTAATTAGTTTATCGTCAACAAATTTATGATAGTCATAAAAATGAATTAATAAATTCTTTGGGACATCATCTATGTAAATTATAAGTTTTTTGAAAAATCTAAAACTAGACAATTTAATTTTCTAAATTAATTGCGCTTCAATTAATTATAGATTTGAGATGTCAATTAAGTGGAATTAACAAACTATGAATATTCCGAATATTTAAATTAAAATGTTTTAGATAAAACTTTCTGTCACTCATATCATTTTAATCTCTTAACAGAATTATTTATTATGTTTATTTATAGGTTAAAAATTTAATGGTGCATTAATTAATATCGGAAATAACAACACAATTTTGATTTTTGTATTATATTAATAATTAATAAAAATGATTTTAAAAAACAAAAAGCTTAAAACAGTAAGTGTATCATAAATCGTTAAAACAGCCCACATTTAAAATCAAGCATTAACCACTTGGGATTTAATTATAATTAGAGTCATAAATGAAATATTACAGATCCATAAAACAATAAAGATGTGTAATTAAACAAGAATAACACGACTGGTTTTATTGTAGGAGAGAATATTCCACATCGCTGGAGCAAGCAAGCGTTTGCCTTCTAAGAGATAGAGGGTACATAGGGAAAACATAATAATTTAATTTATGATAATTGCTTTGTGTAGAATCTCTACCAGGTGTATAATTACAAGTTGATACTGGCTGTAAATAACCAGCTGTAACATGAATCAAGATAATGCCGAAAAATAAACAGGGGGTGGAAGGTGTAGCGCGATAAATTCCACCAAAGAAAAGGGGGTTTCGTCGAACCAACGCTGCTGCTTTCGTGCATTTGCTATTCCAAGGTTAAACGAAAGAACAAAAACCTCTTGTATACATTAAATACAAAACCCGTTCTCGAAGAACAATTTATAAAGAACAAAACTCATAAAAAAAACCTAAAACTGGTTATAATAAGGCATTTTACGAACCTGCTAACGAATGCGAACGGAACTCGATATTTAAGCGAGGGCGGCGTTTTGATTCTATCTTGAGGAATTATACCAGAAAAGCTTTTTAATAGTACAATGTTAACAGGTAACACTTTTTTATTTCGTACCATAAACCTCTTTAACCACGCAACTCTGTTATAAACACCAACAAGATTTAAATTTAGAGCCTAACGCTCTTTTTTGCGTTTGAACATTTCCGGAAACTTCCTTTCCTATTTTTAGGTAAACAAACACAACAACAATACCTTCTTTAACAAATCTCTGGCCATTATACTTTTATTACCGTTCCAAACTTTTTTTAATTTCCTCATTTGGGAAAATTCTAAAATTTAATTTTTTCAAAAAATAAACACCAAAAGTCCTTTTTTTGGATAAATATATAAAACACTATTATTTTGATTTTTCTAAGTTTTCTCCACTACGTATATAATTCATCGAAGTGGAGAACACCAATTTTGTTTTTCAAAAAAGTGCAAGAAAAACCTAAAGCCACTCGTGCAATAAATTAAATTTACTTTTGGGGCGTGTGATTTTCGCTTCAAGAGATTTATCAATCTTGTCAGTAATTACGCTCAAAATTATCTCGACGGACTCTTTTAAGAAACCTCCGAAGAACAATCCGTAGGAAAAGAGAGGTCTCAATATTAATGAACGCGTCGATGCAATTATCTGATAGGGACGTCCCGTCTTTGTCTAACTTATTACAAGAAAGTCCATCAACCTCGAGGCAGAAAAGCACTTAATGTAAATTGCCAAATAGCTAAAAAGTTTTGCGCAACTTTCCTCGTAACATTAATCTAAAGTTTAGCGAACTCAAATCACCAGTTTTAGTAAGAAGTTGGCAAGCGAATATAAGTACGTCGTCTTAAATATCGTTTCTTTTATAATCAACCCCCGAGAAGAACAAAAAAATCACTTTAACGCGTTAATTATTATTCCAAGTTTCGAAACTTCTTGCGGATTCCTAAAATGGATTAAAGGTCGTACCTTGTATAAGTACTGGTCAAACATTCTTCCCACATCTACATCATTGCCGACGCAATAAGTAGCCTCCATATTCTCACAAGAGCCGATGAGGGTGTTAATAGAAGCCACGATGGGCATTAGATGTTCCAGTGCTGATGCAGGTAGTCCCACGGGATATAAAACGAAAACAAGCGGCACTAAACCACACAGTAGTCACAGTGTTGACGAGAGCGATTAGTATACAAATCCGGGCAAGTCCGGGCGCGTGGTCACGATCAGCATGATTCCGGGCACAGGTGAACGTGTTGGTACGCTAACGGCGCGAATCCAAATAGAGCGCTCCGACCGGAGGCCCCCCGACATTCTCTTCCCCCTGCTGCGCGAAGGAGACCAAAACGAAACAGTCCCGCGTCGATTTAAATCTCAAAAATCCATGAAAACGAATAAATAATACACCCCACCCGCCCCTCTGCTCAAGTTATATACGATGTAATCATATTGCCGTTTCTGCTCCCTCAAGGGGGATGGGCCGCCGCCACCCCTTTCAAACATTTAATACACTTTAATTAAAAGTGAACTGACTTTCATCATACGTGTGCGAGAATTTAAAACACTCGTTTCAGCTTCTCTCTTTCGTTACTGTAACATCATCATAAAAGAACTTCTTCAGAGCTTTTCTTAATGTCCTACGCGTTTAGAAAACAATCTTGCCGCAATAAGATGTAAAAAATTACAAAATTGCCATTTTCATAATAAAATATACAAATTACTTTGAACAAAAAAAGGCTTTTTTAATATCGACTTCTTGTAAAACATTCTATATTAATTTTTTTCTGTCGTAAAATGAAGGAAAAAGCAATTTTCACCAGCAAAAAATCTAAAGAATGTAAAAAGATAAATGCGCAAAATGAAATTAGTATTGAAATGATTTTTCTTATTTGATCTCTTTTATATATCAAGATTGTCAATTTCCATTAAATTTGTTTACCAATTTAACAAAGTCTGCAAATGAATTTTATACAAAACAAAATGGCAAACATTTAATAAACAGAAAGAGTTAACAATAGTTTGTCTATTGATTTATCTGTGGTTTATAATAGCAATGTACTTTGCAGATAACCATGGGAAGAATAATATAGCCGATGCTCTTACGCAGAGTCGCGAAACGCTTATTCTAGGAATTGCAACGTCTCTTGGAATGTGATTGAAAGCAAACTGATATAGAAAAATAAAACAATTAAAACGATAGAAAATTTTCTTTGTGACTTTTCACAATTTACTTTAATAGAAATAGGGCTAAAGTTTTTATAGATACGTATAGTTCATTATTTGTTTATACAAAAGTTTTAAGGATGTTTTAATGTTTTAGGTTATTACGAGTTTTGGTATTGGAAACTAATTTTACATGTTTTGTTTTCAAGATGCAAACAGACTAAACTTTGATTATGTATTATAAACCGTTTTCAATTAAATATACGTAAGTAAGTCGAATTCTGTCTGTAGCAGAAACAATCTACTAGAAATAAAGATAGAAATATTTGAGGAACACTAGATGTTAGTTTCTTAAATAGTTAAGATTATATTACTAACCTTTCGATACGGCTCAAAGGACCGATCTGTAAAAACTTATAAGTTTTTTGTAAAGCTTTTATAATTCCACAATGAATACAAAAATTGCGAACAAATTTTGGTCAACGGCTTTTGCTTCCTGGGGTCAACAGATAACGAACTGCCAAGAAATTTTTCATTGTTAACGCAAAATTTCTAGCTACACGTCATAAAAATTTGACCCTTTCTCGTCAAAATCACTGGAAAAGTTTCCTGTGACCATGTACGCAACACTGAGGGACTAATGTCTATGTACCTATCGATTCACACTTGACCAAATTTTGGTTCATAGATTCATAGTTGGTAGGGGACGCAACTGAATTTTCAAAAAATATCAAAATACAATCAAGAAGATTTATTCTCTCTAGAAACAGGTCTACGTACTCAGTGGAACAAGGTTTTTTATCTTTCAAGATTTCGCCGCTAAAGGTAACAGCAAAATGGGGAAAATCACAGCCACGCAGTTTAGCAGGTGTGCATTGGGCCGATTTTGGTATACAGTAAATCTCAGCTTTTCAGGATTAATCACTTCTATCAGATTTTTTGGACTTTTGAATCACAAACTTGACTAACATGTTCAATTTGTCACTAATTCAAAATGATGTCAGAAACACTGGGCGCGTCCAACTGGCTCCAGCGCTAGAACACCCTCAAAAAATGGAAAAATTAAAAAAATTATATAAATAAACTGTCAAATTTCAACAATAAATAAATCCCTAATGTTTTTTTATTTATGTTTACAAGATCGTCTCGATTTTATTATGATCAACAAAACACCACAGTGTAACCACCTCCAACTCTCGCTGGTAACCCTAATGTAGATTGATTGCTCCTACTTGCCTTTTTTTAACTTGTATTTCCTTGGACGACGAAGCTTTCTTCAATATTAGAATTACCGACGACAAATGGAGCTGGCTGCAACACCAACCGCTGAGCAACCACTGGCGAAAACAGCGAAATTTATTTCTGCTGGAAAATATAGAGATCGCTATCGTAGCAACTGACACTCAGCGGTTTGTTCGATAACTCCGCTGCCCAGCGCTGTGTCAGCGATAGCCCGGCCGAACAACTAAGTGGTTTGGGTCAAAACAAACGAGATCGACAGTGTTGTCAAATTAAAAATTCTGGCCTAGAACACTCTAAGTGATAAGCGAGTCAAGTTTGCAAAATTGGAAACAGGAGAGCGGTCATACGTTTTTGAGAAATTTGAGCGTTTTGAAATAATTGAAGGTATTGTGATAAAAGCGTGCCTATGAATGGGTTTTGTAACCCTGAACAAGAATCCAAAGAAATAATTGCCAAAATCCGTCGGAAAGTGTTTCGTATCCATTGCTTACCATCAGATCTATGTTGGTCCGTTGCTCGATTGTTTTATTTAACGAGTAGCATATCGGATGATTTGTCTTGACGCAACGTATAATATCTTATCAAAGTAAATTTTGTCATTTATTTTTTGCATTAAATTATTGAAAACAAGAAATAAGCAATCTCGAAGAGAAAAAGGTCACTTTCCATGACTACTGCCTAGATATTGATTGCAAAATGTATTGAAAATTATACTAAAATAGTGAGCAAAAAATGTGAAATATCACAGATATTTCACACCACTGAATATACTGATTTAAAATCAAAAACAATAGAGAATCCCTCGGCAGTTCATCATCTTTTGAGCCCAAGAATCAAATACCATTGACCAACTTCTGTCTACAAAACTTTCTTCCAAATTTGCTTTACTGTGTTCTTAACTACCAGCATCATTCAGCCTCGTATACCCTGAATATTTGCATAGTAACTCAGAAGACAGTAAGTAACAAAATGAATCACTAGGGCGTAACATCATACCTCGAGAAACAGTATGACTACGGCGATACTGGTTTAAAAATCAAGATTCCATACTATTATAGGCAGAGCTTCGGCCAATCCAATATCGCCAAGCTGATTTAAAATCAAATTTCAATTTTTAAAACTGAAAGTGAGCCAATTAAAGACTATAAGATAAATAAACACCAACTAGCAGCTCTAAAAGCAAAAACGTTGTTTTAAAAGAACTTTAATCCGTATCATAATTGGGAAAATAAGTTAATGTACTAGTCCACTTTGATAGTTGCGTCGTATTCCTTAAGTCTGATAGCACAATTTATCAGTCTCCGCTAACAACCTTTTCGAAAATATCCCCGACTGACGCCAAAGCTTGTCAAAAATCAATATTTCTAACAAGTCATTTATGCCAAAAAAATATCGTATCAAACCAACAGGAAGATGGTTTTACTAGACCTATATTTGTATTTGGTTTTTCAAAGTAGGTTAATGGAAAACCAAGCTCGATCCGTTTTCAGACTTATAGTTCTTTTAAGAAGATGAATAAAGAGTAAAACCCAACGTTGGCCACCGGAGATAGTCCCAGGGAGGGTACAGCTCGACTAGTGTTTGGATTTAGCTTTCTTAAGAAAGCTACCTGAGGTAGCCCATGGGAGGACGGAGTTCAACATTTGTTTAGATTAAATTCTCAAGGTTAATGGAAGGTTTAGCCCAATTCGGGATTGTACTTAACTTCCTTAAATAGGAAGACCCGTTTTCAAACATTAGTAACTCCAGTCGGTTTCTACTTCAAAAGAATCAAAACATGAGCTGGCGTGCCAGCATAGAAAGGGCCTAGAGATGGTATAGCTAAGCATAGCTGTGACAACTATAGTACTAAATTATTGCCTAATAGATTCTACCGTTAATCATTATCGGCTGGACATGTAAGCTACAGCAAAGATTAATTTATAACATGCATGAATGAATAAATTATGCTAAGATTCTTTGTACCTCTTCTTAAGAGATTCCATTGGTTTGGAAACATATGTAATTATATTCAACAACAAAAAAACACAAAACAGACATGGGCTAACGTCTGGTTTGATTCTTTTGTTATTTTAACAATGTTATAAATTTTCTTAGACCCAATTTTTCAATCGTTGGTTAAGGTTATTTACACGATTATTGCTATGGTTTTTACAATTATACCCATGGCAATAATCATCTAGTTAAACTTAACCAAAGATAGAGAAACTGAACAGTAAGCTATTCGCGGTGTCTTTAAAAAAGAAGTAAGGAGAGATTAGAGTAGCTTCCTATGTAGAGAAGGTACAAGAAAAGGTCGTGTTAGTACTGATAAGTCTTACTGGTATACTGGTACTGGTCAATCTCAATTAGTGGTATTGATGTTGGCTGTTCAACTTTCGGTTCGACCAGTGTTCAAAACCCCCAAGGAAACAAAAGCGAGCAAGCAAACTTCACTTTTCTGAACAACCATATTTTAGTATTTTAGAAGTAAGATCATGATCTCTAGAGTATAACTAATGCACAAAACATTAATCAATCCAAAATGCTATCTTCCTTTGGGATTCTTTCACAAGCTTATGAACCTGTCCTCTGTGATCAATGCCGATACCAAACGCACCTACCCTCTAGGACACAGGTTTCACTAGAAAACTCAAGCTACAAAGTAAATATTATGATTCCTTGTAGTAGAGTATTAGGAGGTCTGTAATGAGGATATCTTATGAAGCCATAAAGAAAGTTTGTGACTTGTTTTTGGTGAAATTGTAATCATTAAACTGGCTTAGTTTTGCACGCTAAGTAGGTTCTTTTATGCATCCAAACGCCATGCTAACCGGGACATCGAATATCTTCAGAAGCCACGTGACCACTAATTTAAAAGTGGCGCAAAATTTTATTTTTCAACGTTGACCCCACTAAGCAGTACGTCCTCACGAGTACATTTCTAACCTAAAGCTACATCGGCGTGAGTACGTTCTGTGATTTCTTGTCGTCTCTTTGTTTTGCGTTTTTTACAGTTTATTTTTTTATATTTAAAAATCAGTCTTTTCCAAGACTAAATCTGCTTTCTGTGCTTCCAATACTACGCCACTGGAAAACTACATTATGTTTATTACAACACAGCTGCCAATAGTGCAAGATGTGTTGCCTAAACAACAGTAAATTTCGTGGTCACGTGGCTTCCGGAAATATTCGATGTCCCGGTAGAGTTTTGATAGCGAAAGTTAGTCCCCTCATTAGTTTCCTTTCTGTCATCTTTCTACTTTTCATTTCTGATATGAAATTTCCAGAAAGAGAAGCTCAATTAGTATAGTAAACCATTTGCTAACCCATGGTTCCTAGGTTTACTTCGGTAAGCGATTCCTTCTTTGTATAGATTCTTATAGCAAGAGTATTTGGCGCCTAATGCAATATGTAGGAGCAATGCAGATGCTTTCATTATGTCGGCAGTAACGTAAAATGCAGTATGGTTATCCATGGTATTTGTATTTCTAGCTCACGCACTCTCATACTGTACGTTCATGCTTTATTGATACTTCACATGCAGGATTTCTGAGTGTTAGCCATTTTTTAATTCCTGGGACTCAAGACTCGATCTTCGGGAATTCCCAAGATTCGCGGCAATTTTAAAAACTGGTTAATTATTTGAGGGGTCTGCTGGTACAAAATTAACGAAGAAGTCATTTACAGTTCAGAGAGTTAAACAAACGTAACAATATAATTTCTGAGGCCTCTTAACATCGAGCATTCTGGTAGAGTACACCCGCCGAACCTCTATTTGCAGTTCAAAAACATCATTTTCTCTTGTTTGAATCAGTCACATCAACTTAGACGGTTATCTCTATGAATCAGATAAGGTATCGCCGTTAAGTCCAAATCGTGCCTACAGAATCAACTGAAATACAAAAACTCCATGCGTTGTGCCAGAGAGGCTTCTATATCCAGACGCTTAATGATGTAAATGTGTAATTCTTTCAAGATTCCGCAGTAAACGGTGTTTAGATATCTTTCGAATCAAAATTATTCTCGAGATTAGAGAACACATTGCTAGAAATTTCCTGGGAATTTTGTCTCAAGAATTTTAGTGTCAAAAACCTAATTCAGGTAATCTAAAAGAAAAAATGTTTGTCGCAGTAAGTTCATGAGCTGAGTGACGTTCTGGTCTGGAGACCTTTAAAAAATGGCAAACCAACAAAAGTTCTTTACAAGAATATGAAGAAAGATGCAGGACTCTTCAAGAACCTAAAAGTGTATAAAAGCTGGTGGATTCGCAAAAAACGTACAGAACACAGAAACCTGCAGCTGGCGGTTCACAAGAATTCAACATTTAAATACTCACACAGCCAGTTATACCTAACATGAACAAGTACAGTCGTGGACAATAAAAACTGGAACGAGTTTTATACCACATTTTTACTACAATTTGGTTGTTTAAAATCAACTTTTTATTGATTTCATCGTCATGGTAAGTATTGTCCAACAATATTGCAATATTATTTACAGGCTAATTTACATTAGGCAAGAAAATGTGTGCTACTTTTTATTGTCCCCTACCGTAAATGCATAAGTAAGTTTTATAATTGCTTTGAAGTAATGAAGAATCAAAAAGGTCAACAACTTTCAAAGGGTCTTATTTTTTGTTTTATGATCGTGACTTTCGCTTGCAAGTAATGTAGCACATATGGGGGTTCTCCATAAAATCATGCCCGCTAGCCCCATATCGGAATTATGCCACTCGAACTCACGAGTTGCCTGATATAGTCATTGAGGTTGGGTTCCTACGTTATTACATATTTTTACCTAAGCTATCAAGGTTTATTGTCATTATTTATTTTGAGTACGTAAATTAGCTTCTGGTTGTCTTGATTCTTATTAGCTAGTATGTAAATGCGTTCAGAATGATGTAGAATTATCTCTGGAAAACTTTTAATTAATTTAACTGTTAAAGCTTTCGAGTTAGGAGGAATTTTTCAAGACCCTTTTGTGATGGAGTCTGAATATGTAAGTTTCTTTAGTAGCATAGTAGATTCGCCACGGCCAGAAAAACTTTCTATATAAAAATCAGGAGATCTTTCAACACGTTAATACATCCATTACGGCCAATTGAAACGGAGTTCTTTCTCAAATTCCAACGTGATAAAATTAGTGTATGTAAATCTTTTCTTTAATCACACGTTTTTTTCCTGCTGTCGTGCCACTGTACATTTCATTTTTAAAATTCACTTAGCGTGGAGTTTTAATACATTTTTAATTTAAAAAAATCGTGCTTTCATTGCCCATTACTACTAACATGTCAGAAAAGTTAAGAAACTCCGAGGAAATGATGAATGAGTAAAGTAATTTGAAAATAAAACTGTACTACGTATTAATACAGGACGAATTAGTCACTTCCAGTTGATTACTTTCAGTAAGATTAATAATCTTTAAAAGGTTTGTGGACGTTCCTAGGGGGTCGAAAGGGGAAAAGCTTTCATATTATATTTTGATTTGTTATGCTATTTAATGGACGATTTAGTTTAGATTTCCTAAATATATTTCTTTTCCCCATTTCCTTTCATCATAACTATAACATAATAGTGTATGTATGTGTAAGTTAATTTAATTGGAATTTAAAAATGGTTCAATTAAAATTTAAATCAGTGAAAGTATTAGCATAATAAATTGAATTTTTTATGTGTGTGTGTTTATACAACAAGATTAAATTGAAAATTCAATTTTAATTTTGTAATTAACTATAAGAAATGTTTTTCGAAAAATTGCAAAACTATCTATAGAAGTTATTGCTGGGAACATAAATATAAAAAAATTGTAAAGTTACATATTATTTTATTATGTTAAAGTCCTTGAAATTCTTGTTTTCAATTATAAATCTTTACTTTCCTTTCGCTTCCGCTTTTTGTTTAGTTATTATTAATCTTTTTTTTTGCTAGTATTTTCAGCAAAAACCAGATTATAAATTTACCTTAAAAACTGGATCTAGGACAGTTTATGATACCAACAGACTGAAATTTAAATATTAACGTATATTATGTGAAATATTTATTGAATATCAAAATAGAAAAAACTTGCTCTTTAGAAATAAATCTTAACAAAATTTTATAATTTTTATTCTTTTAATATTTTGAGGTGTGGTCATTCTAAATCAAGAAATAAAAATAATAAAAAGAGATACTTTTAATTTATTGCTTTGGAAATTGAAAGTTTTATCATTTAAAGGCCAAATTTAATGGATGTAAACAAATTTGGCATTCGCTATTTAGATCCTTGAATGTGCTTCTAAACTAGTTTTGTTTTGATCTTGTTCTTCGAGATTTTTTTTCAGAAGCTACCACATATAATTAGAAGACACTAGACTAGAAATAGTGTGAATACTTGTCTTATTTTAGATGCAATTTAAAATTTTCATTTCCTTCTGTAAACTATGTGTCGTAAAGTTAAATAATTGGGCAATAAATTCGTTGGTTATATAAGTTGTTGATATTGCTAGTATTTACATTTATTATATTGGAATGGATTTGATGTCATAAAAATAATAAGAAAGGGAAGTAGGATAATAAATGCTATTTTTGGATCAGCCAAAAACAGAGTTCAAAAAGTGAGAAATGTAAATTTTATCGGACAGATTGGTGAAAAAATTTTTTTTCTATGCACTCCTATAATTTTACAGTACATGCGCGGCGACAATGTGCGCTGCTTTTTAAGCGTTACGGAAAAATCCCCATAGAAATGTAAGTAACTGAAGGATACGATAATAGCAAGATTTTGCTTGCAAATACAGAAGATCAGAGTCAATTAATTTTCGTATTATTGTTTTGACTTGACTCACTCGCTCTACCATGAAACTAGTGAAAGTTACAGTTTCAAGTTCCATGTCAATAAGGATCCCAATGAGACGAATTTCCTTGTACACTCAAAATCTACAAGAAAATACGATTAGAAACCTTTCCTGCTACTAAACACAAACTTTATTGTTAACACTTAGTTATTCTTTTACAACCACCCGCTGAGCAATTAGGCATGTTGACAGTAAATTTGACTACTCTCAGTTAAATAATATACCTAACTCAGAAACCAACTTCATCAGCTATCCATTACTATGAGCTTACGTATAAATAACAATAGCGTAATGAGGAGCAGTGCTCTAGCTTCATCCTAAAACAGATTTTTCGTCTATGTTCTGTAGACGTAAATATATTTTCTCGATAACAGTCTCAGGAAAACTTTACGTCTAAAACCTGGTTGACATTATCTTTAATTTGTTAGTTGTCACTTTTAGACAGCAGACAGACGTAGACAAACTCGAATCCTAATAATTTTTCTTTCTATGTAAAAATTCCCATATTCTTGGCAAGCTAAAAGATCCTGCATGGTGATACATAAATATTCAGAATAAAATTCTTACAGTCAAGACAAGCACTTAGGTTAGTTACCCATTCGTCATCTTGGTTTTGGAATGAAAACCAAGAAGACCTAAAATAATAATTTGGCTTTTGGCTTTGTTTTGATCCAGTGTTCATAAAATCTGAATTTTAAACAGCCAGCTTTGATCAGTCGGGAATTCAAAGAAACCAAGAACAAGTTTCTCAAAAGATGCTTTTTTATAAAACTATGATCTTGTAAAGTTTAGTTTAAGCATTTAACTTCGGAATAGAAACCATGTGCACATGCATTAGGATTGTCAGGGCCGTAACCAGGCAAAATCTTACTATAGGCAAGTCAGCATTTTTGTGCCCTCCCTCCCCAGCCCAGTGCGCTAATAGTGAACAAAAATCTATTTTACTGTATGAAGTTTTATTTAAAAACAAATTTGCCATTTTTAATCGCACGTTTTACAATTAATTATTAATATGAATAAATTAATTAACTACATATCAAGATAAAAAAGCAGAAAATACACGAAACATAATTCTAATGCACACCCCTATAATAATAGTAAATATAGGAACACAAAAATTATTATACCTATAGGAACCTAAACTCTTAAAAAAATTTAAATTATACAACACATTATGACTGCTGTTGCCAATGGACAATTTGAGCGTTACAGCGCTACAATCACTGCTAGTTAGCTGCACTCCCCACTGACAACGATTGGTATGAGGAGCTTCTCAAGGTGTAATTTGCACTAAATAATACCGTGAGCCGCGTCACGCGTAAGACTCCGAGTTAGTTGCTGATGGGATACAAACCGAAATCCATCACTACTGCGGTTTTGATAGCGGAAACAGATATCTCTGATCAGGTCCAAGCAGACCTCGCGGTTTTACAACAAGAAGTCGCAGAGCGGATTCAGGCCGAACAACAGGTCCAAAAAGAATCCTTTGATCGCCACCGCAAGGTAACTCCTGAATATCAGAAGGACAACCCAGTACTTGTTCAGAAGAATGTAACCGCTGAAGGTGACAGTAGAAAGCTCAAACCAAATCGGAAGTACGACAATGTGGCAGCAATCGATCGTATGAAGAGGTGAATTCCACCCGTGGGAGTATCGGACGACACAGCACTGAAAAGTGACTGAGAGGATGTTTCGATGAGCTCCTCTTGTAATATGTCAGTTGATAATTTGTTACGCATTTGTCAAACATATAATGGTATTCTACAAGTAATACATTAGTAAACCGCATGAGTTTACTTTGTCTCAAGAGGTCACGCTTGCAAAGCTACAACAAGTAGCCACAAAAAAATAAACAAACCACAAATCTTAAAAATATAATGTGTAAAAAGTCAGTCGTAAATGTGGGGTCGGTGTGTCAAACGCGAAAGGCCTCACTCGAAATCGTAGTATAAAAGTTGCATTTATTTGTTTTTTTCGGGATCATATAATGCATAACCAATATGATAAATCGGTTTAATGAGTATTCTGATTATTATTGTTGCTGAAGACGTAGCATTACTGTGCGTATTATTACTTACTGATTGTTCTTGTTGCTATTAATATTGTTGTTGACATGGTTTTACAGTGTACATTGGTCTCGTGTTGCCTACAGTATATGGCGGACACTCGTTGCTTAAATGGCTGTTACTGAGTGTAGAAAAATTACTAGTAAAACCACTAAATTAATCTCAATAGCTAGGTATGTGCTTGGGGATGAACGGCTCGGTGTCGGCCGTGTAATCTACCTCGACCGGGCTGGTACTGCTCGGGCAGTGTTCGGGGGTGCTCAAACTTCTGTTGGTCCTTGCACGTCAATACTACGGAGGAGGGTCTCCGGAGAGGTAAGCGCTATAACGGTGGCAGCACCTGGTCGTCCAACATTTCGTTGGATGGCATCTCAGCACGATAAGCGCTCGTTACAGGTCACCACGATCGAGGTGGTGCACTGAAAATAACAGACAGCGAGCACCAAAAAACGATCTTCTAGATCTAATGCATGAAAACTTTTTGTTTGCAAGAAGGGAATTTTTGTATATGGTCCCATATGCTTACACTCCTACACACTAGCTACGGCCCTGACGATTGTCATACATACATAGCAATTCAAAACGTTCCTTTGTACCTACATATTGTTTTCTTATTATATTATCTAGTAACCAACGTTTTATTGCTTGTGAATCTTGCTTAAATAATGTCATTTTTAATTCATCTGTGTCTTTATAAGACCACGGGCGGTGATATTTCCAAATACCAAAATTATGATTTCAATTTGGGTAAAACTGGGGTCTTTCAAACTAACTAGAGCCGACTTCACACCTTGCTGCGCCTTGAAAAGGTTCATATTTCTGCTCCCTACCATCCCATACGAAACAAGCGTGAAAAGACACAGTCTAATCTATCTTCTTATTTAGTTTTTTGAAGAAGGCTGAAAGAGAACAAACCCCACCTCAGGTTACCGGAGGTAGCTAGTAAAGTGGCACAATCCGATGTGCAGAGCAAAGCTCGAACTGGACCATTGGAGGTGGTCTGTTGAGTGACGCAGCCAAATTGGTGTTCGTATTTAGTTCAGGTTAACAAAGGCCAAAGCCCGATTTTCGGCCACTCTTTTTTAAGAAGGTTAATGAGAGGCAGAGCCTAGCCTTGGGCCACCGGAGATGGCCTGTTGCGTGACGCAGTCCGATTTGTGTTCGTATTTATCTCTCCTAAAATGGTTAATGGAGGGTGGTGGCTAACCCATTTTGAAACAAGAATGACTCTGAATGGTGGTTGCCACAGGCAGCCACGCCCGCTTCTACTCTAACAGAGTTAAAACAAGAAGAGGACTAAAGGGTGAAGACAAGCTTTCTTTCTTTGATCAACTTTGAACTTTGAACGTTTTAATCTTTCTTATTTCATTCATACTAAGCCTTCTCAATCTATTGTGTTTGGTTGTTCAATCCACTCGTTGAGATTTGCCTTTTGCTTTTCTAGGCTACGTAATGATGAAACTTTATAGTACTACTAAGTCACATGAAATGAATATCAACATCAATAGCAAAATTTGAAGTACCGTTTGTGATGTTTGCAATCTTTAAAAGAATCGATCAAAGCGTTCACAGTGTAGTAATTTCAGTTCAGTCGCCTTAAGATCTGAGGTTGGCCTTGTTGATAAATTGCATTTAAGGCACTTTCGTCATGGCTTAATTGCAAATATACGCGATACCCATGGAAAAGCGCAACAGGGACTTTCCAATATGTAAGGATTTTAAGAAATCTAAGCGATCTTTAAATATTCCTTCAATTCAGTCATTAGATATACCCAGGATACAATAATCATTACTATGCTTCAAGTCACTAGACCGAACAGGAAACATTGATGTTCTGCATTTTTTGGGACACCATTATGTGTTGCAACGGTAAAAGTTAAATCAAATGTTCCCAAAACTATAACACTGACAAACTACTAGGATGGATCCTTTTTTTAATGATGTTTTCGTTTTATCGTCTTGTTCGTCTTTATCGAGTTTACTTTTTATTTTTATAAACCATAAAGTCTAACATTTTGGAGGAGGTGTCGAGGAGGTTCGAAACGTATTGTGGTTGCTATTAAGTCACTATAACTGAAATACAAAAATTCCTTTACAGTTGCATTTCCTGAGAATACAGCAAATAACGGTTTGATTAAGCAATTGAAAGCGTTGTACCATATAAAAAAATAAACATTACCGAGTTTATAGTCAACGGATGATTAAAGCTTTCGTTACTGTACGATAAATTCTTTAATGAAAAAATTGACAACAATACGGATATTTTGAGCGCCTCCACCAAGATGTCACAAACTGAAGTAATTTTATCGTGTGCTGGGTGTCTAAATTTAAAGTGCAGTTGCGCTCTGATGCAAGCACATTGAAGTTAAAATGAAAAATATTAAGAGTTTGTCATATTATGAGGAAGTGATCTCAACCAACCCTTCAATTCGATCAATTCATGTGAAATCATAAACAGTAACAAATTTACTGTTATGCATTCATAGTTTCATATTTTATTATTGTTTTAGTTTTAACTTTCTATTTAAAATCAATTTCTCCTTTAGTAATATAAATTAGCCAAAACACTTTCCTACCGCCCAGTAGTTTAAAGGTTATTGCATGAACTTTATTGTCGTTTTTAAAGAAAAATCGATCCGATTTCCAATTTACACACGACCAACTCACTCCTAGTCATTAAATATTCGAAAAAGGTTCAACCCCTGGGGTTGAAGTATATTAATTTGCATTTTGAACTGCAATTAAGGTGACTATAATCTTGTGCGAATGAAAATACCGGTGTTGGCGCTTTATTATTTCAAATTAAATTGTTTGTGTTTAGGAAAATGTTAAAGGCTTCCCACACATAAATAAATAAAATCATAAAAAAACACTTGGAAGTATTTTCTTTTATTGCATTTACGAAGGTTTATTAATAATTACTGATTAGTTAAAAAAAACAGTTACTTTTATTTTACAAAAGTTATAATTTTTTTATGTCAATGTCAAGGTGTTCCAATATTTATGTACATTTGCAAAAAGAGACCTAATTTAAATTCATTAAACTTTAACCAATAAATTAGTATACAACAATTTGTTATTGTTTTACGCTTGCCTTGCATTTTTCCGAAAACAAGCTACATTCTAAAAAAAAAGAAGATAATAGGAAGCATTTGTTTTGTACTATAAAGTAAACAATTATTGTGTAAAGGGCAAAACAGCCCGTTCTAGAAATAAAGGCGAAAAATCAAAATTAACCTGGTTAGTCACGCGAACGTGTCAACGATGAGTTAAAAGCGCTTTATGTAACTTTCAGAGTCAAGTGAAAATGGATTTTCAGTTTATTTTTGCATTTCATGAAACAAAAGTGTTATCTAATCTCGTTTTCTAGACGTTTAATTAAAATTATAAAAAAAGAAAGTTAAAAAAATTCAATTAAGCATTCCTAAAGCTCTATTAATTTTTTTTACAAAACCGAAAATATTTTCTTTTTAAATGCAATGCATTTTGAACAATGAAAGGATATAAAGAATAATGACGCAGCATTAATAATATCTTTTATCATTAAAAAAATTAGTAATAATACAATTGTGTATTTAAGTAAATTAAAGTTCTTAACGTCAGGGCTTGTATTAACCAATGAGATCTCACTCATTATTAAAAACATCTGAATGTGAAACATACGAGGGCGGTTCAATAAGTACCCGTGTTAGAAATGAAGACACAATTTTTTTAAAAAATTTTTGTTTTATTTTTCAACATAGTCTCCTTTTAGAAATATACACTTCTCCCAACGTTCCTGCCATTTTTTTAACCCCTCCAAAAAATAGGATTTGTCGAACTCTCCAAAATACGCCTCTATCTCGGCGATGACTTCCTCGTTTGAGCTAAATTTTTTTCCCGCGAGCCATTTCTTCATGTTAGGAAACAAGAACAGTCGCAGGGAGCCAGATCGGGTGAATACGGGGTGTGCGGCAGCAATTCATAACGCAATTCATGCAGTTTGGCGGCGACAACTCCGGATGAATGTGCTGGTGCGTTATCATGGTGAAACAGCACCTTCTTTTTCGCCAAATGCGGCCGTGTCTCCTTCAAGTTTTTTTCGAAGCTGTCTAATAACTCACTGTAGTATTGTCCAGTGATTGTTCTTCCTTTTTCTAAAAAATCCACGAGGATGACGCCGTTCGCATCCCAAAAAATCGTCGCCATGACCTTTCCGGCCGATGGAACCATCTTCGCCTTCTTTAGAGCAGATTCACCGGGAGAAATCCATTGTTTTGATTGTTGCTTAGTTTCTGGTGTGTAATGATGAATCCAGGTTTCATCAACGGTGACAACTCGACGCAAAAACTCCTTCGGATTTCGCTTAAATTGCTCCAAACACTGCTTCGAAGTTAACAGCCGTATCCGCTTGTTGTCCACCGTTAGCAATCGCGGCACCCATCGCGCCGACAATTTTTTCATCGCCAACTTATCATGTAAAATATTAATTGCCGTTCCGGTCGACACACCTACGGCCTCTGCTACTTCACGCACTTTCGTTCGTCGATCAGCGAGAATCATGTCGTGGACTTTTTGAATGATTTCCTCGGTAACCACGTCTGCCGGGCGTCCTGGTCGCTCCTCATTAAAAACGGATGTTCGCCCACGTTTAAATTCGTTGAACCAATATCTAACTGTGGTCATAGATGGCGAAGTGTCCCCATAAACAGCATCCAACTTTGCTTTTATCTCCTCGCATTTTTTCCCATCCAAAAACAGAAAGCGAATTACCGAACGATACTGCTCTTTTTCCATCTTAGCTAAAATCACGAAACACGTCTTACTCAAATGGCTGTCAAATCCAAACTAACCTATCAATCAGTCTGCAATTTGTTATGCCGTCGTTTGATAGATGGCAGCACACGATGATAACACCAACTTCCCTCAGGAACGCCTTCTGTCGTCAAACACGGGTACTTACTGAACCGCCCTCGTAGTGCTGTCATTCTGACATTTTAAAATTATATTTCAATTTGCAAATTGGCTTTGACTCAATACCACACTAAGCAAAAGATTACTGTGGGAATGTGGCCATTTGGTTTTCCTACCAGGTTTTGCCAACCAAGTGTTTTCCTATTCAGTGATCTTGATGTGTTCTTTCTATCAAAACTCTTTCAGCTCCTTAAATTGCCCAAACCGATTTTGTTCTATGATATCTAGATAGATTTCAGATAGGTATTAAACACTTCGTTGTTACTTCAAAACGTAATTTTGGGCTTTGATACATTTTACATTTTACAACTGCTGAATATGGTTTCGACATATTTTTCTTAAAGAGCTTCCGTTAGTACTCGAAGAAGTTTTATCAGCCCACTGTGACAAAAGATTTGCAACTGCTGTTAGAAAAATTGAGAAAACCTCCAATTTAATGTCAATCTTTGGGTTACGTTATTCTAACTTGTTACTAAGGATAATGTCAAAAATTCTCAACGTCAGTTTTGAGCATTCGGTAATACCGTTCTGAATCTGTAATCCTTTCATCGATTTGCCCATTTTCTATCTCTCGTATCAAGCTTGCCCTCCACCAAGTTTCTGCAGTTTTAGTAAGCCCTCGCTTTCATTCGGTCCATCATGGACTATCCTTTTTCATACCGTTCCTACACATATTTTTTGTCGTCCCCAACAAAAGAAAACTGTAAAACTCTGTAAACTTACCCCTGAAGTAACAAGATAAAACTTGTCCTTACACACGTCATAAACCATAAAACATTCAATAAACGGTTGAAGAGTAAAGTAGTTCCTACTTATAACCACATACGTTAGATCCTACTAACTACAATGATTGTAGTTCTCATAGTTGTCAGTAATTTTGTGGTTAATCGCCAAACGATCAAATAGTGCATTGTGTTAATGGGGACGTGTTTCAACTATTTAATCCTGATTGCCTAAAAGGATAGTCGAAAGCTCACCTTTTCTTTTTGAAAAGATAACCGCCGTGAAAAGATGTCTACGTAAACGCAGTTTTCATCAGCCTTTTATGGATTGAAAAACACTTTCAAGCAGTATGGTCACTGCGTGAACATGGACCGAAACACTTGGTCTCCGCGTGTATGAAACCGTCATAGGCACAACTTAACCCAGATAATTCACTTCCACAACCAAGTGCAGGTAGAGACTTTGTATAGGATCTAGATCAAGACTTGGTAAGATCAATGCATAAAATCTTTTGGACCAATTCTTATCAGTTGTTTAACAATTTTTCCTTGCAGCTGAAAATAACTTATAATCATCGATACGTTCAATCATTCTGGCACCGAATGGACAAGCTCTAAGATGGGCACGCATTTTGGCCATTTCAATCCTCATCAGACTCTTTTTATCATAGATGGTTCAAACGAAACTGAAATAAAAGTTCTTCAGTTCAGACACTCATCTTTATTTTGGTTGAGTTAGACTAAAGACTTCTCAGTATATTTTCTGCCTCCTTATCAAGAGGTCATACAATATATCAGTGAACACTTAAAAGATGTGTGATCTCAGGATTAGCTGTTCGAAGTTGTTAGACTTTTCAGATTTTCCAAGGTTTTGTGGGTAGGTTTGGTATTTTGAACCGGTCGGATCTGTCGTTAATTGAAGTTCTTCCAATCGACCGACAAAGATTTTTCACTTTAAGTACCAGTCGTACTGTAAGGTTTATGAAAGTCCATATGCTTGCGAAGACCGCTCAACCGTGTTGCTTTCTAAGAATATTTAAATCCTCTCTCCGAAACAAGATAGCTATTTTGATAATTCGTTTAATCTTTATACGTATAAAAAGTGTTCCAAAAAACGTTGAACAACCATGCTTCCCTTTTTTTGAGTTATTCGTGCAGCAATTCTTGAGTTCTACATGGCTCGTCTTGTTGATCCAGCTTCAACTAATGTTGCTAATTTGACATAACAGAAAAGCATGTTAGAAGCTTAAATCATCCGATTAATCCCATGTTACATATCAATGACGGGAAATACCAACCGTATGGAGTTTTAGATATGTTGTACCACACTAGATCCTTTTGGCACGCGTTACTAAAAAAGATATTCTAAAATCGCCAATAAAAAGGCAACCGAGTCAAACTTGAGCTCGATGTTATTGGTCAGTAGTCCCACTAACCCTTATTACAATCTGATAAGGGCCACTTTCGACAAGGGTTTGTTCAAATAACGTTTAAACTTTCTATAATCGAAAGTTATTGTGTCTAACGGAATAGAAGTATAAATCTTGATTGTGTTATACGTAAAACTTCTACGGAACTAAGAATATACCGAGTATTTACAGAATGCACGCACGACCTATCAATTCAGAATTAAGGAGTGTAGAAGATATAAGCAAATTCAAACAATCCATTTTTAAGCAACCTAGCCCATTAGTTTTGTGTGAAATGTGACCATATCGTCTCAAACTGTAAATAAATCGACAGTACCAATTCAATATTTGTTTAATGCGACATTCAATACTGACATCAAGACACGGAGGGATTATATAAAATTACATTGAATAAAACTGACAAAACTAAAAGCTTGGATAACATCTTTTTTCATTCTATGTAATTCTTACTATATTTCTTACCTTCAATTCTCTAATGCAATATCATTTCTTGTAACCCACTTTCGTAGTCTGCTTCGTCATTTTGTTCTACTCATCAGTATCTAGTTTGAGATCCTATCAAACGCGATTCTCACAATTAAGTTTAAAAGATAAATGAAATAAAAGAAAGAAATGCAGGAAGTAATAATACACCTACCTCAAAATATATCATAAACAACCTACAGTAAACTTCCCAAACAAAAAATGACCCTAAAAGAGTCACAATTTTATTTTTTAAGAGAAGAACGCTAAATTAAGATAAAAGACGAGAAGAAACAAATGAAAATGAATTACGGTTCATTTTAGCGTTTCATAAAGAGAGAGAAAAAACATTTAATTAAAATAATAACAAGCAAAAATAAAATAAAAAATCTGCTTTGAACATTCCTAATTTCACATTATTTTATATTTTTGCAAAAAAGAGGAAGTAGTTCATTTTTTAAATACCTCGTGGTAATAATAATAATAATAATAATAATAATCTGATATGATACATAGATAAAAATTTAAAACTTCCGCTACCGCAGATTTAGATCTACTAATCTGTATAAATAATTAATATAAAATGATCTTCTTGATTTACATTTTCTTACAAAATTAGATTTTATCAGCAATCTAAGAAGCAATCTATTGACATAAAAAATGAGAAGGCCTTGAAAATTAAAAATATTCTTGTTATTCACATGAAAACAAACTAATTAAACGCCACCTACTTGATTATAATTTATTATTAAGTAAATAAGTATTTTATATTATAAATTCAAAAGCCCACTTTGTTCAATTTTATTTATGCTCAATTAAAGTTTTTATTAATGTAAAAAAACATACACAGATGTATAATCTTCTTTTGTTATATTTATTTAGTAAGTTTATAAAATTTCTGTAATTATTTCTTTTTCCATCTTGTTAAGCAAGGTGAGCTTTTATGTTTCACAGTTAAAGATAGTTAACGCAAATTAAGAAAACAAGTCACCACTGTAGTAGCGTAGATGTAATCTGAAACGAAAAATTTTTAAAGACTAATTATAGCCTGCTTTGATAAGATTAGAGCTTTAGAGAATAATGACTTTCTAAATATAAAACGTCGGAAAAAAAGGAAAGGGTTTGTGACAAGGGCAGTTAAAAGAAAATCTATCGCGATTACCACCTTCTACACAAGCATCCTTCAGAAAAAAAATTCCAGGGGAACCCGAATAAAGCTTTTTCCGATAAGAGTCAGGCTAGTAAACAAGGCGTGAGGGATCAGTCAGTAAGACAGGCAGGCTGGCAGTAAGCAGGGGGCGGCAGACGTGGGCCCGTAGAAGAACAAGTGTATCAACACGTAGCGGGCGCGTGGCGTACCAATCTAACCGATGTCTGCCCATTTCCGGCTCTGATCCCACGGCGTTTCCGTGCCATGCGAGCCGGGACGTCACGCTCACGCTCACCGCGCGCCGACACGCCACGGGACATCTCCATTCACTGTGGCGACAATTAACACCGACTAATCTCTGCTCGTAAGTCTTTAACTGCTGGGAATTCACGTTTTAACACCCGTCTGGGAATTTGCCCTTTACCTTCAATAGATTTTGGATTTATTTACAGTTGCGGAAA
The DNA here is from genome assembly GCA_011009095.1 of Ignelater luminosus. NCBI lineage: Eukaryota > Metazoa > Arthropoda > Insecta > Coleoptera > Elateridae > Ignelater > Ignelater luminosus. Next base: position 203,060 of record VTPC01090374.1, read on the forward strand.
GAATCCCTAACATATGATTCTATAATAAATGATTGATGGGTCGAAATGCACTGAATAGCGGCGGAAGTTTGCACGGATGAACTAACCCCGAAAATGTCCCGTTTGTAGATCTTCACGAAAGGGTCGACAAAGGGAACATTTTGGATTAGTTTTTTCTATTAGTCCTTTTCCTTTATGAAATGAAGTATTTTGATCAAATTGTATAGAAAACAAACGTGGAATTGATCAGGCTTCTCTTAGAAATTGGTTTCGATTCTTGATTAGATTTACTTTCAATAAATGTTGGTGAAATCTATAAAAGAAGGCCGACCGAGTATTAAAAATGATTTTGGTAGACATAAAAAGAGAAGTGACAGGTTTAATAAGTGTTCAGTAGGAGGCGCGTGCCTAATGTTTACAAGGTGCGTGACTGCTGGCGGCAAAACCCGCAGCAGGATGTGCATCATCCGCGATGGGATAGTAGTATAAACGGGACTCGGCAGCAGCGTTCGATTGCCGATGCATCAGGAAGCCGTGACAGTGTCTTTAGTTGGCAATTGGCACCGTGAGATCCAGAATAATGGCTGCATTTGCGTACAGGCTCCCCACCCGCCGCGGAAACACAACACCAATGAAAACCATCTTTCCCGTCGCGTCCCTCTCGCTGTTTTCTCCTCATTTCGACATGGCGCGCGCAACATACCGAGCTATTACAGTAAGAAAACAGACATATAAAACTGAGAGCGGGTTAGGGGTTGAGGGACGTAAAAATCAATATCCCCGGGGCTGCTAAATCACGCTTATCAAGAGCACTTTTCCCCCTCAAACCCCGCGATCCGCACACCCTTACAACCCCCTCCCCCCACACTACAAAACATTCAATTTGAACGTCAAGTTAAAACGAAATGGATTTTGCAGCAGGCTGAGAGAATGAGATTTAGATTTCAAATTTCATTTCAACGGAGCTGTGAATGTTCCTAACTCACGCGTTGCACGCGAACTCACATTATCAACTTCAGGAAGGAACAGGTAAAGGCGCCCATAAACAGCCTTCAGGAAGTCGTAATAATACACTAAACAAAACTCCTTTAACAAGAGCGAAAAAAATAAACACAACCTTTCACTACTGCTTCATTGCCGAATTGTAACTCCGGGGTAGCAGTAGCTGTGCGTGAATTGACTATAAGTTTCTAACTATTACAAATTCTTAGTTTAGTCTGCTAAGTGGAAGTATTGTAAATACATCGTTCTAAATACAACATTTCGGATCTAAACAGGCTCTTCAAACATCCCAACAATTCCTTAATTTCTTGTATCAAAACCTCCTTTATACCGATGGAGAAAAATATTTTCTTGCGTATCACATCATCTTCCTTCTCGTTTATAAAACCATTTTATCTACGTCTAAAAATCGATCAATCTTATTGCTACCGTTATTAAATTTGGATTAACCAAACTATTAAAGCATAAGCTGGATAACTGGTAAATATTTATTCAGGTATAAATTTATAAATTCTGTAACATAATCCCAAGTATTGTATTTTTGAAACATAATAAGACAGTCGGAGTAAATTAACATAAGGGTTGAACAATACCGGTCTTAAGACTAATCCATAAGATACTCCTTTATTATTAGAGAAAATATATAAATAGCTTTAAATAGTAGACAAAAATTATCTCAGAGTAAGCGTGTAAGTGTCAATCTTTGCCGCAATAATATAACATCGACATAACGTCAAATAGATCTTTACGCTTTACCACAACCATTGCCATGATAAAATCAAGTTGTGACTGTTCAGACAGCGTTATATTTATTTATTTATTTGCTTTGACAAATATCATCCTAGAAGTGATTGACAGCAAGCTTGTGGGAGTCTCGAGATTGCTATAATTACAGAGAATAAGCCAATTTGAATGACGGATGCACATAAGAAGGTCTACATGAGCGTCTTCTAATAAGTTAGGATGTTTAAAAATAAACGTAACGTTTTAATACAAATAAACTTTCGACACTACAGTATATCGAATTTACATATAGAAAGCTGAAGCATCTTAGAAATTATAAGGAGCTTGTTGTAGCATATTCCTCATCTGTCATTTCTGTTTCGCCAAATTAGGGTGGAAAACAATTATATCGACGTATAAAGTAGTACAAGTCAAATATTTCATACACCTGATGACCTCAACTCGAGATTAAATATAAGACGGCAATTCCGAAAAAATAAAACAGAGGTGTTTCCAGATTAACTTAGGAAGATTTGTTTCGAGGAGTAACGGCGATTATCACGAGGAAATGAATACCAAACTAAAAAAAAAAACAATTTAGACAAATATCAAATATCGTTCTATCAGTTATACAAAGAAACAATTTGGAGAATATAGATAAGAAGAACAAGGTATAGATTTTAAAGATGTCTTACTAGATGCTCAATGTAAGTGACAACGTAAGAGTAAGTTTGGCACAATCGATATTAAAGACTGCCCTGAAAGTAAGAAAGACAACAGGTTTGCCTCTTTATCGTAAATCCATTCTTATAAGCCTCTTCAAAAGACTTTCTTTCTCATTTTGATATTCTATTAAACAAAAGGTTTTCTAGGTTTTGCACTTTTTGTAGTTTCCGTTTCCATAATGAATTTAAGAATTAATTTGGATTCAGTATATATTAAAAATGTGGTTTTTAATATGAAGTACATAAAAACTAGATATCGAAACTAAATTCATTAACCAGGAGTTAGATCAAAATACAATAATCCCTATACTGTTGAACGATATTGTACAGTATCAAAAAATGGGCAATCTTTAATGATGTTCTGACAACTTCTAGAGCAAATCTAGTTTTCTGAATTGAATGGAAAAATCAAAACTCTCCTTTTCGTATTCATTACGAATGCCAAAAATTACTTTACGAAAACCATTAGATTGGCACTACTAGCCCTACAAACTCTGAAATGCGCAATGTAAGCTATCAGTGTTATACCGGTTTTTCACTTAAGTACCAAAAAGTTTAAGTATTTACGTTAGAATATCATGAGAAGTTAAACAAACCGGCAATACTGAGCTTCCTGCTCAAAGCCAAATCAGTGAACTCACAAAAAACTGCCAACCGTGCAGATGTAAGAAAACGCCAAAGATGTTGGCACGTGACATGACGTATGCATGTCATGATGGTACATAAGAAGTAATCAATAAACAAAGATAATTTGACAATCTTAGCACCATGGATAAGTAGCTTATCTTCAGCAGTCTCATTGGCCTCTAAATTTACGTAGAAAAACCATCTACAATAAATACGTACGCAAGAGCGAAGATCGAAATAAGAAGTCATTAGTGGACTTAGATAACCTGAAGGAATTAGTTCGTTCTTAAGAAATTCTAACAATAACCAAGAAGAAAATCAGTCAATTTAAGTGTAATACACATTGTTTGGAGGCAAAATTTTGTCCCAAACGGTAGCAGTTGTCAATTTAAGCAGAATTATGACGTCATCAAGCATACCAGTTTGAGTCGAATGGGAGTTCTAGAAAAACTCAATCCAACTTATTTCAAATCAATGACACCAAGAAAATCAATTGCCAACAGACCATCTCTAAAATGGCTAATACAGTTCTATTTCATCAACCTTCCTCACCTTCCACTGTTCACATAGTACACCCTGTATAACCTTGAATTGATCAAGCAACAAGCAGTGGTTGGAAGACTATGATAGTGCAATGACAAATCTGTCATCAACAAGAGGAGGGCAAAGTTTTTGAAACTTTTGTTGCGATTGACTTTTCAATCGCAACAAAAGTTCCTTCCTAAGGATTTTTTTCAGAAGTCGAGATATTTATGAAACCAGACGAATTCATTAAATTTATAGATTTTTGTTTATTAACTCCTTACCATACCACAGATATCTTCGCAAGCAAACCTAGCTGTCTCCCCAATTAAGGTTTAGATATCGACCCAATGAAAAGAGCTTCAAACGATGTCTTTGCTTTTTACGCATTTTGGGCATGCATGGTCTTCCTTTATATCTATTAATGACAGACACATTTTTCATGTGTAGTGGCCAGTTAAAAGACTCTGATTGAGTTAAATTTTAGATACTTCCCAATTTAGATTTTGCATTTCGAGAGCTCATAATGTTAAGACTGACATGACTTGTTGTTACGACTTTGCCAGAAAAGTCCAGACCAGTCCAGTAGCGTTTCTGAGTGTCGGACAATCTGTGATTCGCGACAATTGAGGTTAATTTTTTCGAAACTCGAGACAGATTTAAGAACAGGTCAGTTCACACCTAATAAAATCCACATCTCAGTAATTTTCAACAACCCAGCATTTTAGATGTAACTGGGGTTGTCCTGGTATCCCTAGAAGCCTTTCGACGTGGAAATAGAAAGTTTTCAGTTTTTGTCTTTTTTGTCAAGCTTAATCTTCGTCGTTCTCAAACATTTGCTGACGAGAAGTCGGTTTCACCGATTCCAGCAAGACCATCATCACAATCAGAAGACCATTAATGACGCATCCTAGGACAGAAAATTTTATTTACAGAAGGCCTTGTGAAAGCGCTCGCGGGTTCGCTTGTCTGCCTAAATCGATGCGACGCTCATTCTATAATTGCACCGCTTACAGAAATTACAAATAGATTCTAAAACCACTGCCTTTCAACAATGAAGATGATGGTGCTTGTTGCATTGCTTCTTATCGTTCGGTCGTATGACTTATATACAATAAATTAGAAAAACGTCATTCAGTGATTTTGCAGCTTGAAGATGGATATTTTCAATTTTTATGGTGATTTGCTCTACGTGCCCTCCACACTCACCATGCTCCCAAGTACCGCAAAAATCGCGGGAGCGTTAGTTATGCCATTGCTTTACGATTTGGTTAACTTTGTGCTATAGAGAATGGCTATCACGTCAACTTATATGATTACCTTCATAAATCAGATAAAGGTATCACCGTTAAATTCAAATCCAATTCGTAATATTTCCACATTTATGAATGACAGTATTTCTGTTTCTGGGCAAGCAACATGTCTTATCTTCAGTTATATTTACCAGAGTGAAGACGGCATAGATATGATTTTTCAAATATATTTCTTCTCCAGGAAAGTGCACGTCAACCACATAAGGTGTATCAGGCAAAAGAATCCTGTTTCACCAACTAGGTTATCCTAGTGTGGCCGATGGTCATTGCCATAGACCGGAATTTGAGATAATGGGGTAGACCACCATGGGTGTCAAAATTCAACTTTCGTATTTGTTTTATTCTCAGGAATAGGTGGCGGTTGGTGTAAGATAGAAAATCGCGGTAGATCTACGGTTAAAATTTGTTAGTCTCTGTAATACAAAACAAAAGTAACGGTACGGAGTGCGATAGCAAAACTTGATACTACCAACACTGCCAGCAGCAAGTCTTAATTCACAAATAGATTCTAAATGGAAACTTATATAATAAAGATTCAAACAGTACTTTCACAATATTTAATTTTTCAGTCTTGCCTGCAAAGATTCCATCAGGTATGGACAATGAAAACACTTGCCAACCCCCGACTAAATGAAGAAAAAAAGAAAAACATCTTTTTGAAGGGAAAGTTTTATAAAATATTGCTAAGTAGGGGTTAAAGTTAGTGAAATTGTTGGTGAGTACTTAACTCTTCCCCCTACAACTTCACTATGTGTTCTGTAAATTGTAAGTCTCGCTGCTGTATTATGTGGGCACCCTAAAAATCAATTAAAAAATAATTTTCGAATGACCGAAAAGATTAAATAATTAAACAACAACTAATGAGATATGAAAGAAAATAGTGTAAGATAACATGCATTAATTACATGTTACATGAATGAAGAACGGAAATATTACGTAGGAATGAATAATTTAATGGTTAATGTAAAAACTATCAATAACAAGGAATACTACAAAAAAATCGAATCTACTCGATCTGCTGATACATTTTATTGCAACCATAAATTGTTATTTATTTATAATTAATTGCCTCTACTCATTTCGTTTTGTAGTCTAAAACCAACACTCCTATAACTTTAATTAGCCAAAATGAATTTCTTATTCTTTAAGTAATTATAATCGAAAGGAAGTCTTGTTACAAAAATACAATTCCCGCAGCTAAAAGAGTTTGATTTGCATAAAGTGACAGTATTACAATTTAAATCGAATGAGTTAAATAAGATGTTAATTAAATATTTGCTTAAAGGAATTTATTGTATTAATTAATTAATATTGCATAACGCATATACGGAGAGAAACTTCGCTTTTAATCTCCTAATTGACAGTTTCGGAATTTAGTTCAGGAAGAATACAAGAATGAATAATTAAAATACTCGTGAATTTGATCAGTTCCACTCGAATTTAATAATTAGAAATTTATACTTAATCAAATCTACTACTTGACGGATTTAAGGAATAATGAATATTCCTATGGCAATATTTGTACTGAATAGAAATGATACCAAATTAAATTTCCATTTACGAAATTGTAAGAATAAAAACTTTAATGAGATAAAATAAATTGAAGTTCTTTTTTCAAACACGATAAACTCCAATTGTGATAGCGTGCAGTAATGATCCTTGATGTAGGGCTACTCAAGTTCCCCTTACACACACAAATTATACTCACACAATCAACCCTCACAGTTGGATGCCAACTAGCTAGTCATCCCTGTTTTGCATAAAAAAGAAATTTCTTATATTTATGATCAATTAAAAATAAGAGATTACGATCACTTTTATTACAATTGAATAATAATTCACTGCTTCCCATTTTATCATCTTCAATATCATTATTAATATCCAATCAATCCATTTCGTTATTTAACAATGATAAATTTGAAATTGCTCAAAAAGGAAGTGTGAAATGACAAAATCTTATCGAGAAGTAATGAAAACCAAATTTACAAAAAAAACTCTCTCCTTCACAAGAACAAATCGCAGAATAAATCGTTGAAATCTTCTCCACGATAGCATAGGGATCCGAAACCGAAGCAACAAATTCTAAAAGATTTAAAGGATTGAAATGATGAGTCAACCTACCCACCATAGTTTTGCATTCTATACGAAAATTCTCTGTACTACTGAATGTGTCAAAGTCAACACTTATACGAGGTTGTAATTTAAGTTAAATAATGAGTAGGATTGCACCACAATGACACAAGGATATGTTAAGGAGTAATGACTGGGGGGGGGGAGAAATTTTAACTGTGACAAACAGATAAAATATGTTAATCTCTTGAAAACAACCTGAGGAAAGTTTAGCTCTTTATGTGATAATAAATCCTCTCACCTTTTCCTTTTAATACCTTTGAGTAAACTAATTCCTGAAATTAAAAAATACATTTTTAGAGAGAAATACAAACAAATGAAATTTAATACAGTTTTTGTAATATAACAAGATTGTGTCCTAAATGTAACAGATTAAAACATCAAAATAAAAGCTGCTTACAAAACAGTCTTGCTTAATTTCTTTATTGTTTCAACGCTGAAAATTTGTAATATCACCTTACATTCATCAAAATGCTTCTAAATCTAAATAATGTCAATGTCGATTCACTAATTGGTCAGGTCACGTTGTTAAGCACACAACGGTCAATCTACCTTTCTTGTGAGAAGACCAGAGTGAGCCTGAGAACCGTGATAAGATCATTGGAGCCATCACACATAAACCATGTATATTATGTTTTCCATCCAACTAAACAGCTGCAAATATAAGCCGGAAGAATTTTGCTTTACGAATTTTCACTGGTCGTACTATACATATATGAAAGGATCAATTGAAAAGTCGCCGATAATTCCCGTTTAAACATTTGTAGAAATTCTCATTGCTATTAATTAGAGAATAAGCAATAACTATTACAAATCTTCAAACTGTGCCATTAAATTCATAAAACGATGGGGGCTTCATCTGAAAACTTCGTTATAAATGTCACATATCTGTGATAAAAAGTTTTTAAATTAAATGCGTCACCGCCTACTTTTTATTCTATTTTTGGAATTTCCAACATATTTGTGGTAACATTCCTTACAACTGCTATGAACCTATCTGGTTTACTTTTCGGGAAAATAATAATTTTTATAAATTTAACACAAAGGTGTAAAAGATTGTATTTTGTAGAGATAGTAAGCAAATTCTTCTATGTTTCTTTTTAAATATCCCCAAAGAAAGTAGTCTAAAGGAGCTGGCCTTTATAAAGCCATTAGTACCTATCCATTGTCCCGGAAATACCCTAATACCATCAGATCAGGGTCTCTTACTATGTTACTGTTATGAGCAGTAAATTTAAATTAACATTCTTAAGCAAAAGAGATAGCTGATGTATTAGAGTATTTCCGAGACGATGGATAGGTACTAATGGTTCTATAAGATGGTCAGCTCGTTCTCCGGATTTAACTTCTTTAGACATTTAAAAAGTGTAGTCTACGATACACCTTTCAGAAATGTAGAAGAATTTGCTTATTATCTCTACAAAACAATCTTTTACATCTTTTTGTTAAATTTATAAAAAATATTATTTTCCCGAAAAGTAAACCACATAGGTTGGTAGCAGTTATAAGAAAAGTTATCACGAATATGTTGCAAATTCCAAAAATCGAATAAAAAGTACGATATTCCAAATAAAAAAATTAAATTAGGTACGCATTTAATTTTAAAACTTTTTATCACAAAATATGTGCCCCTACCTTACATTTATAACAAAGTTTCCAGAATTTTAAAATCTGCATTCGTTCCCGAGATATCGCGCTGTCTCATTTCTCGCTGAACACACTGTATACTTAATGAACTCAGCCTTAAAGAACCTTAGTATAACAAACGCTAGTTATCAGAGACTTCAACTTTCAGTCTCTTTTTGAGCAACAAATGATAATATCAGCCATATAAGCAAATTTTAACAACTCATTCAGTTACCTTCACGTGATTAAAGTTAAAGCCAAAAGACAATTATCATTAAGTTAGCAGAAGGAACTCGACTGCCCAAGTCATCGACAGCCTCACGTGAAAGAGTCAGCTCAATAGCTTCACATTCCTTCGAAATTCTCGAGATATCCTAAACTTACCATAAGCAAAAACAAAAGAATCTTTATGCGAAACACTCAGACTAGATCAGCAAACTCGCTGACTGAAAACAATATGCTAGACGGTATTTGACTATCACGAAAAAACCAAGAAAATTTATCTGTTTAAGCAATTTATAAACATAAAAAAAACAAATGTAGAGCAATTCCTATCTAATTTAAAATCAAACCAAAAATCTCAATCCCTTGAGCATTGGCAATCCGTATTCGTTTTCACCTTCCTGAAGAAGTCGAATAGAGGGCGAAGCCAGACCCGCGTTTGCATTTAGTGTTTTCAAGAACGTTAATGGAGGGCAAAGCCCGACCTTGAATAAGTAGCTCAGTGGCTGAAGAAAACTAGTGCTAATCCCGACTTTCGGACAGTGCAACTAAACTATTGGCGCACAACTTCACTCGCGTTTGTATTTAAGAAGGTTAATAAAGAGCGTTTAGTTCGATGCGTGTTCGTATTTACCTTCCTAAATGGTTAATTGAAGCCACAGATCATGCGGTTTCTTTGGTATCGATTATACACACAATTTCCAATGTCTACACCTGAAACAATACTCAAATGCTGTGCTTTTTAAAGGCCTTTCAATCTCCACCAAAAAAATCGTTTTTACAATTTCTAGTTTCTTCTCAATGCAGTACTTTCAGGTTTTGTTACTGATGTTGATATTTATTTTGTGTGATTTACAATATTAGTCGTAATGGTACTATGCAGTAAAAATCATTTTCTAGCCTAGAAAAGCAAAAACTAGATTTTAACGAGTGAAATGAGCAATCAAATACAATAGACTGAGAAGGTTTAATGTGTAATGAGAAAGATTAAATGCAGTCCAAATTCGATTGACGGACGAGAGCTCGTCTCTACTACTGATACTCCGCCGCTTTGGCATGGCTACTCCTTCTTTATTTTTAAGCTTTTGGAGTAGAAACGGATCTGATCGCTAGCGGCGATCACCGATCAAGGTCACTTTTATTTCAAAACGGGTTGGGTTCTTCTTAAGAAAATTAAATTCAGAAGCAAGTCAGTTTCCGTCCTCTAACAAGCAATCTGCAGTGATCAAAAGACTGCCTTTACCATTCATTAACCTCCTTAGAAAGCTAAAAAGAAATAAGGGGCGGGCTGCGTCCTTCCACGCTCATCTCATATAGGACTGAAGAGCGCAATTCGGCCCTGCAACCGTTTCTCGTATAAGACTTGACTACAACTGGTAACAAGGTGCTGTGGTCATAAAGTTCTTAAAGTTAAAGAAAGTGAAAAGGTTTTTGGCATAAGAGCTGTTAAGCTTTCATCAACTGCAAATTCATTAAACTACTAAACTTACATCTGACCAACAACCATTTTACCGAACGAAAAAGCAGACGTGCATCAAAGATCTCTCCTATAAAGCCTGTACTATATCAAAAGTACGATTTAAACAGCCCATTCAATATGCAAAGTACATGTTTAAACGTAGATTAGACAAACAGAAATAAAACTACACCGTAAGCTCTAGCAGAGATATAATTGGGGCAGCGCAGAGTAGCTTTTGTCATTTTAGTTCTTATTTTTGCAATTACAAAGATTTCAACCATTTGAACGCAAGACATAGAAGAATATATACATATGTTTTAGGATACAGTTAACGTTTCTCATAACAAAGCCAAACTTGCAAGTGTATCAGATTTGTTGATATAGCATCTTCACGCGGACGTGAAAAATTTGCCAATAATCAGAATAACCATTAAACGTCAGATTATAACCCATACTATGGCTATATGTTTGATCGGAAAGCTTTTGCAAAACACAAAAAAAAACAAATGACGACTTCCAGATACTGAGAAAATATTTTGATTGCCATGGGAAACTGTACTTAGAGGGTTCCTATATAGGGAACCGATCGGTGTCAGTGTTTCCCATCGCTGGCCATGCCAACCCATTTATGACAAAATCCCAGAAACCTTAGAAAAAAGTAAAATATAAAATTTAAAATTATGAATCAAAAGGCGTTATAAAAATACCGAAATCAACGTTAAATTCAAGTGCACCCCTACACCCTACAAAAATGGCTATTAATAAGTTCAGCACGTAATATACATAGGAATGAATTAAACGTAGGAATGGACTAGTTAAATAAGAACAAGGTATTGCTCGACATGGGCAATCACCAACTATTTATCACTAAAAATCAAGTGCCATTAAGTCAATCCATAAGTAGTTTAAACGTGTTAAACAGAAGACCAAGCTCATCAGCTCAATACCTGAACGCACTCAAGAAAAATTAACTATTGCTGAAGTTCCGGGAAATGAAGAGCCAACACCCTCATAAAACACGACATCTTTTCAATCGACCCAACTCCGAAAGAATTCTCGCCAGCGTTGGACTTCGTGTTATTGACGAAGAATATAAATGAAGTTGGTAGCAAACGCTAGGAGAGACAGCAGAGAATCCGGAATCCGCACCGAACTCCTGCCTGAAAGAAGACAAGGCTCTTCCGTTGTTCCTGCAAGTCAAACTCTGCGTCTCAAAGCCGCTCCATAAACAAGTGTTAGAAGAAACCTACGATGAACTCACAACAGGACACATGAGAATTGCCAAGACCATTACCCGTACAGCCAAGAATTATTATTGATTCGGTATGTTTCTGAGATATTACCAACGACGCAATTTCAACCTGTCAAAGATAGAAGGCCGGTCAACAGCATGTATATAGAAAAGACAACTGTAGGTTCGTAGTAACCGTCCCATGGCAGACTTAGTCGGTCCACCACCGAAATCCAAGAAAGGAAATACCATTTTTCTAGTAATCCGTCAAGTTATCGTCCGTTTATTATCTTGAAGTTTGGTTATCCTGAACAAGTAATCAGTGACAATGGAATCTAGTTGGACAGCCACTTTTTCTGTAATTTACTGAAAGACTTGAGTATCCAGTCGTACAGAGACAGCAATGCACAATCAAGAACTATTTTAGAAGAAAAATCGTCATTGATGGAGAAAACATTTCTCAATTAATACGTTTTATCGTACAATGCGCTTAGTCGGAAATGGCATTAAGACAGTGTAGATATTTGATGGGAAACCACGAGATATGAAGAAGCACAGAAAGATTTAGATAAAGCGACAAGTCGGTGAAAAGGAAAACATCTAATAGAAGACTTGTGATAGTTACAAGGTAACATGTTGATAAAGCAAAACAGTTGTTTGGTTTAATGGGTACTCAGGTATGTCGAAGCTCCTCGTGAAGTAGAAGTTCAACGCCCAGTAAGAATTTTTGCAATGGTTACCGCTATTCACCAAATATTGCATAGTGGATATCGTCGTTATCATTCTTCCGGTGCTAGCGTATTGAAGCGAGGCCCTATGGGGCTACTCCCCTGTGTGTAGTATTGCGTGGGGGATATTGCTATTCTTTCAAAATAGGGTGTTGTCGCTGTGGTGGCCGTAGTCGTCTCACGATCTGAGGTTGGACCGCAATTGTTAACCATTGTGATCCAGATCACCAATCAGAAATCTCTTGGTTAAGCTTTCTTTTTAAGTTGGAAATAAAAATTCCAACTTTCAGAACATGTCCTTCTCAGGAAACGCATAAAACTGAATGAAGACGTTTTAGGTTCACTAGTCTTTTGCATCGGTGTTCATTGTTTTGCTTTGCAAGAACATTTTCAAAATTGCTTGAATTTCTCAAAAGGTAACGTTATCAAAACAGCAATAAATCAGTAAACAAAAATTCTTTAATTTCATTATTTAGAATACATTCATTGTAAGCAGATTTTATTAAAACTTTATGGATACATGCAATAGCGGTTGGTCTATAAGAAGGGTATTAGAATTGTAGTCCTCTCAGGTATTTTAAGATAAAAATTGCTTCTTCAGCAATCAAATCTGCTTTACTGGAACGTGAATTCTCTTTTAGCTGCAGTCATACCAAGAATAAATCTTACGGAATGCCATTGCATACATGGTGCGTTTCTTACATGAATATTAACTTTTTAGATTTAGTGATATAACCTAAAAGTTATAAAAACAGAAGAACATCTTTTTCTTATTGATTTTGATATACTAAATAGAAATTCTCAAAATATACCATTTGGATAAAAATGAATTTTAAAAAATATTTTGGACTCCTGTAGAAGTTTTACATAAAAATATTAAAGCTGCCTTATATTTAAATTTAACATTCTGTCCAAGTACGTTCCAAAAATCACATTCAGACAAATTGTCTACATTGTGTACCTACAATTTCGATGTTTAAAACTCTTGGGACAATAATTTCGTTCAATAAATCAAGATTTATCATACGTGATGGATTCGTGTTTAATAGGTTATACGCGAGTTTCGAAATTGGACATAACATAACTGGAAGTTCAACAATTTCGTGGGATAATCAGTTTGTAACATATTGCTATAGTCGAATAGAGAGGGAGTTGATGCAATTGATGCAAGTACGCTCTATATATTGACAATTATGTTAGAAACGACGTAGCGTTAGATTAGCTGTTAGATGAACAGTCGACGTAATAAATGTGGAAATTTATAGGATGTTTTCGATTTGTCGTTAAGTTAATCTTTCTGATTTCCCTTCAAGTTATAAGAATGAGTACGAGTAGGTAATATGTACAAGAGTTCGTTTTAGAAGAAGCAGCAGCGAGCAGACACTTGAAGTAAAATCGATTAAAAATTAGTAATGCAGGAAGTTGTTAGCGCAGCGGCAGCTCCCACATCATAATAAAACTTACAAAGCACTTTCGGATAAAAATAAATTTAATCTAAGCAAAAAGAGTTAAAAAAGTATAAAATCAGGATATAAACCAGTCAGTATACGTGAAAAAGAGTTTTATAGCTTATACTGGCATTATTACATTATAAAATAAAAATCCAACTACATTATTAAGAACCGGTTTGCTTGGAAAGTGGTTATTAAATGATTTAAAACGCAATTGTTCTACTTACAAGAATGATGTCATTACTGCAGCAGCTTTATTAACGAACGGAAATAATAGATCTAATCAAAATTTTAATGAACAACAATATTAAAATTACTCACTGTTGACGATTAATATTTATGTCAAAGAACATGTGTTGGAACGAGACATCTTATTAGATACTAAAGGAAAGAAGTGATGCAAAGAAAATAATATTTTTCCATCTCAAGCAGCCTCGTTCGGAATACAAAGTATGCATTATATAGGGAAATAGACCTACCCCATCCCTCTACACTTATATTTCAATTTCCTTACTTTATATATGACAATACGAACAAACTGAACAAATACGGAATATACTTAAAATTATCTTTTTTTTCTTTCAGGTTATTGTCATTATCTATATTATTATTACTACTATTTTTATTATTATTCATACGCATATCACTTATTTACTATTGTGCAATACGATAACGCAGTGACTACAAAATAATAACACAACTTGGCGCAACGGAAAATAATTTAAAATACCATTGCGATAAATCACGATCGACTCAAGATATTGGTAATGGTAAAACTGGATACACCCGATTAAAAATGTTCGTAAAACAAAAATTCATTCAACTGATACATGAATCATGAACGAGTTATATTTAGAAATGCATGGGTAATATTTAAAATACATTTTTTGAGCATTCCTTTGGCATTCTTGTAAAAGAGGTCAACGATTTTGAAGATGCAAGAGCTTTCATATTTCTTATTTATAACTGACCAATTTAGTATTGTAATTAGTGCTTTGTCGTGCAAAGATTTCTTTAAATACCTAAAAAGTCTCATTATTAAATCAAATAATAAATAATAAAATTTTTATTTACTATTTTAAACTAAGCTTACCTTTTCAGCTACATCTCTTGGCGACAATTTAAAAGTTGATTTCCTTTGGTTTTTATTGGCGACTGTAATTTACAAGTTCAGTACCAGTCAATACTACCTTAACGCTTTTTCAGGTGCATGTTTGCCGATGATTACACTGATTGTTTTCTAGGAAACTGTTTCTAATGCTCGAAACTGCGTGCGATTAACTAAATCACACAACTCGCAAAGTCGCAATCATTACAAAGTTGCATCGTTCATATTTATCTTTCAACACGAACAAACCGTTTCAATGCATTTTCTCCATTAATTAACCTTTTCCAAAAAAATGATATGATAGTCAAATCAATAATTTGTAACTTTAACATATACAGCTTGAGAAGGACTGTGCTGTCTAACTTCACTTTGAAGTTTGTACCTACTGAAGACAATATTGTTATGCGTACAATTGGAATTTACTTTATAACTTGGTATGAGACAGTTTGGTGCTAATTATTTCATATCGTGTTTTTATGCTGTTACTACCATTATTATATCGGTAAATACATCAGCAACACAAATAAAGCGAAAATTCAAAAATCAACTTCAATTTTGCGCCTCCCTCTCTTACGTCTTTTTTCTGCACATAATTGATTTCGTATCTCTCTTAGCGTAGGAAGCATCAAAGTCTTTCGACGCCTACTTTTTGCTCTCAGATTATTATGAAACATTTAATCTTTTAACTACAACTAAGAATTTGCAACAAAAAACGGATAAAGAGAACAGACAATAAAAGCATCATCATAACTCATAAAATGTTACTATTCCCTAAATATTCTTTAAGTTATTTCGTTTATTTTAATTTAATTTTATTTATATTTCCTCCAACAGGCATTAGCCTAATTACATGAAACGTTCAGGTAGGAGATGTGATTTGAAACTTTTTACGCCAAAACCTGGTATCGAACCCAGGTCTGGTCGGTTGGCGAATGAGAACTTAATGCGGTACGCTAAGCTCCTAACTCATTTATTCATTTACAACGTATATAAATGCCATTTTCATTTTACTCACCTGTTAGTACAACGGATGAATGAATGCTTGCGGTGTCCGGAGCAGAAGGTTTACAAAAAACGGATGCAGAATAAAGACAAATCCGAAACTAAACCAAACTCAGTTGATCACTGCAACAATAGAAAAAAGATGAGAATTAATTTATGCAACTTCCAACTTTTCATCCTAAACTACTCTCACCACGCCTTTTTCAGGGACGCATTGCGTGTAGTTTGTTGCAGACTGTGACTTGCGCAAGATCGATTTGCAGCTCGTAGTGGCTTCACTTTTTCACAGCTGACATACATTAAGGGTTGATTCGGGTAAATAAACAAAGGCGAATTATAAAAATGGGTTCAGATTACTTGTGCTCCTATTGGTATTGACTTGAGCTCGATCATGTGACTCTCCACGCTTTTAGAAGCCAGCCGTCTATATTGATTTTGATTTCTGGCGTGCCTTAATCTCGTACAGATCAGAATGTGTAACAAGTTTACTCCACTTATTATTAATACTATAAACAAGTACGTACAAACTATTAAAGCTTCACTTTGATGTAACTATGTCTTGAGACTCAGTCTTGACAGTATAACAAGTCGGGCGAACCGTCAGTCGGCATACTAACAAGTCACGAGCATGAGCACGAGTAGTCTGGACCAACCAAGAGTGTCGCTAAGCATCGCATGTGGTAGATCGTAATGATTCATCGAGCCATCAAATTTCGATTTGTACAAACTAAATATCAGAATAGCATAAGTTCAAAATGTTTACTTAAAAGTGCAGCTTTTCCACATAGATATACTTATGTTAATTTGTTGTGCGCAAGTGTTTAGACTACCTTTCAAGAATTTTCTTCAACGATTGGTATGTATGGTATGTTTTAGTGAGATGGTCAGAAATCTTACTAAATTCGCTTAGCAATTCTATAATTTTTTCTGCAAATCGTATGTCTAATATTGATTTCAATTCTTCCTAGGTTTTCGATTGAGAATGGTTTTCAATAATTTCCATAATTTTTTTATAAAACTTATTTGTGAAAAGCCTCAGGAGAAATGTTACATTATGAGTTTTAAATATGAGTTTTTCATATACCCAGCAACCGTTGCTGTTATCCTATTTATACATAGGGAACGTTTTCAATCACTCACATTTTTTATTATTTTTTTTATAACTCGTCTTAAAATGCATTTAAAATACTCAGTACATGCTTAAGAAAAGTAAACAAAGGATTATTTTGTGTAAAATCTGGAATCCGCTTTGATGTCAAGATAGTTAAGGAAGAGCACAGACCCACCTGTCACCATATTCTTATGGTTTCCTCAAAGAAGTTTAAGGCCGAGTCAGGCTTCATCCTGTTCTATAACTTCTGTCGAGAGGATAGAAAAAGAGCGCGGTTAAAGGGGGGGAGTAGTCGACTGTAAATGGTAAGTTATGGTTGAAGCCTTTGATAAAGAAAGTTAAAGCAGGGCAAATTCTAACTTAGCTTAGTTTTACGGGGAGGGTGGAATGAAGTAGAGTCCAATAGTTAGCGGCTGAGAAGGGTAAAGAAAGCCTGGGTTATTAAAGAACTGAGGAGGCCTGATGGTGGGCAAAGCCGAAGATTAGAGGAGAGCAGAGCGCAATAGTCAACCGCTAAGCTGGCGTGTCCATTATCAATTTAAGTTGAAAACAAAAGTTTTCACAGGCTCCAATTGATAAGATAAGATATATATTGTGGTGGAAATAACAGATTTTAAATATGTCTTTTTGTACTACTTTTAATGCTAATTACTATTTATGACTTACAATTCCTATAATGCCAATTGTGACGTATGAAAGTACTTCTAACCTATTATCACATTTACCTTAAGTACCTCGAATGATTAGTTACACTCCAAGAGTACTATTCTTGCAGGAAAGCTACCAAAAATTGCTGAAAAGTTTACTACTTTAAAAAATCTATGAATGTTAAAATCGTGACACAAAATCTTTTTCACTAAAGTAATACACCATTTTTAAATTACCCTCCTATTGTAAACAGTCACCAGCCATTACTGTTTTCAAGTAAATTTTTCAATTCCGCATTGCAAGAATTGTAAAAATGCCGAAGTCATTTGAAATGTCACATTTAAGACAAAGGACTTTTTTTGCTACTACTGCGATAACCAATTTTTCCTGAAACAACTCACGAGTAGTCACAAAGCCTTAATACAGAAAGTTAAAAAAGTACAAAATTATTACTTTTTCCAAGAACACGTAACCTTTATATTTGTGTCGAGAGAAACTTAACTTCAAACTGTCCTAGTTGGCATTTGAAGCAAGTGTTTATGTATTAACCTACGACCTTTATGTATAAGAAATTCCCTTTAAAGCAAACGATTTTTTTTTCTTTTATAGAAGACTCTCTGGGGTCCTCGACAAAAGATTTGTGGAATCAAAAAAAAAGAAGAAAAGTAAAATATTAGTCTAGTAAATAACGACATTTGAAATAAAATGCAAACCGCGATCAGAGAGAAAAAAAACTTACATACGATACAAGTTATATTCGATTGTGAAGTCAATTTGCAGTAACTCAGACCTTTATCGTTTTCGTTAGTACTGGTTACAAAGAGGGGTTTGTACTCCACCCAACGAAAACCCCCAATATGTGACGCCACCTGATAACTGATTCCTAACGAGTATCATTTAGAATATTAAGATAAAACAGTCGTCCCAGTTATTGGAATTTCAAAACGCCCAAATACCCCCCAAAAGAACATTCATTACATGCCAGGAACATGCGCGAGTTCTCTTGTTTTTCTATATTAAGAGAAGACAGAAATATTGAAGAATCTTTTTATTAAATGTCTGCGATGAAATGCAAAAAAAATCACTTTGACGGAAGTAATAAAATGAGAGAAACATTAAAGGTTTTACGGTTAAGTAAAAAATTATCGAAACCCTTACAGGATACTTAGGTATCTCTGTGCTTTTACATCAAAGAGCTTTTTGCCTCAGCTCCCTCTGGAACAATTTGCGAGCTTGAACCTGAATACCAATAAAGAGGGAGAAATAAAGGGAAAAAGAGACAGAAACAAGGAAATATATCATCATATAGAATAATGAAATTTCTTGGCAGGAAAAATAAGATAGACTGTTTAATATCCAAAGGTATGTAGAAGATTGAAAAATACATATGAGCTTGAAGGAAACCAAGTTAGAAAATGGAAAAATACTGGAGAAGTTCCGAGAAATTTGCACAGGAATAATGTAATGTAAATAGAATAAGTTGTGCTCGTATTAAATGGGGTTTAAAATTCCGGGCCGTTGAATTCGTAAATCATTGTTTGTACTGCAATGTTTGAGCGTATTATGTGTACAAAATGAAACAAAAATTATTTTATACGTTATAATATAATCGCATTATTTTCATCCATTTATTTCGTTAAATTCGTTTCGACATATAACGCAGACACGCAAACGAGAAAATCTGAAAACTCAATAAAAAACACACACATACATCGAAACTAATTTGAAATTCTTATACAACTAATATTGAATAAAAAAATATACCAATAAAACGGCAATATTTAAATTCGAACAGGTCCTGCAAAAGGCAGTTTTCAACTTTAGGTAAAATTATGCGATCTGCGAGGAAGTTTTCAAACATGGCGGCCCATTGAATACCTCAGGGACCATGCTAAACACTTACGTATAAATCTTAACGACAAAAGCATACTCTTTTATAGGCCATTTTATTTGAGCTAGGTTTAAAATATAACTACAACCATCATTTTCTACAATACTACCAGGAAGAAAAAACGGTGACGTCGATGACTTTTCGGTTCAAAAAGGTGCAAGTTTACCAGACATAATAAAACTTTCAAGAAAATACGAAAGTTTACTACTTCATGTTTACGGAAACAACAAACTCGTAGAAAAGTATAATACTATAATAGATACGCATTTATAATGATATATCAGACAATTTTCAGATGCTTAGAAAACAGGTTTCCATAATTTTCTTTGTTATTCGCTTCAACTAATAAACTTACAGTTTACTCCAAACACAGTCATCATATAATATTTTACTACTTCTGACTAACTTATCATTAATTCATCATAATTACTAATGCAGAAGTGTAAGAGTAAAAAAAAACAATAGTTGGTGTTTCACAAGAGTACCTCCGAGGCCCAGTTTTGTTCTAAATTCGGTATTCTTTTTCTTTTCTTCTAATTTACTATTAGCAATAGGAATTACCGTTTTCATGCTTTACTTAAATCAACAATATCGAAGGAATATTTAGTTCAATGTAGTCGCTCAGTAAATATTTACTAGATAAATCAGTAGTTTCCGATATTAATGTCTTAAGATGCTGACCGTTTTGTATTAAAGCGTACCAAAAGCCAATAATAATGGTTGCAATACGCTTAAGTTTAATACAAATGAATAAACCTTCAAACTGTCAGGTTTTCGAGGTTGTAAAGCATTAAAAATATTAAACCTAAAAGGACAGAAAACTCAGTTGAAAATCATAGAATGCAAAAAGATCCCATACCGTATGGAGGGAATGGAATTCTTGACAGGTTAAAGTACTTACAGTACTACAGTTACTTTTTCAGCATCCAGATTGATGGTTCGACAATAATCGAGCATTATTGGGTATGCGGTGTTCAGTGGTGCACAGACGTCACTTGTGTCCGTCTTCTCGGATCTTGGGTCTGTGTCAAACTGTAGATAGCCCTGCCCGACGGACATCCATGCATGGACAGTATAAACATGTAGAAGTGTGGCTTTTTCGTATTGCCGTCATTACATTATGCAATTCCACCAACTCCAGAACGGTACACCTACTACCATCCTGCGACAGTGTAATACATTAATTCTTCTGATGTAAACTGGATACCCAAAACGAATAAGGGGTCAAGTATACAAAATGGAGAGTTGTAAAGTCTAGCAATAATGTACATGATTTATATGCTATAACACAGTATCTGTCTAAATAATGAAGGTAACAGCAATAACCACACTGAAAAGTGTAGAAACCGATAACCTCTGTAAATTCTACAAAGGCTTATCCGTAACTTTGTTTTAAAAAATTAATAATGTGTATAAAGTCACCACGTGTTCTTAAGACATGTTGGTATATTTCCAGTCAAATCTTCAATTGTATCTTGAGGAATAGAAAATCATTCCTCTAACATGTTACTGATTATTTATTGACCGACATTATGTAACCTTCTCCCAAGAACAACCTAGAGATATTAAATGTAGTTAAGGTAAGGATTATCAGCTGGTCATTGCATTACCTGCAATTCTTTTGATGTGGGTTCATGGTAACTATCCGAGTTACGCATGGACCGGCATCATTGTGACTTGATCCATCTAACTATAAAAACATAAAATTTGGCCAATCGTTTATGTTCCAGTTTCCGTACGTCGTAGCAAAGTTTCTGCAGGTCTCCCTTTGGGTAGATATTAATTTTACAATCTTAGTTGTTTTGCGAGACGAGAGACTAGTCAGAAATTCTGTCACTGCTTAATTTGTCAAGCCACAAACAATAGAGTTCCGACTTCGATATGTCCAACGTCTTAGAACTATCTTCACTGGGCGTGGTAATACGGTGTCGCTCACCATATTGTCTTTGACGCGCAAATTCTGTCTCATGGTACCTAATCTACACTTTGATATAACGGATTGACTAACATCTGGTAAGTCAGCAACATGTCTTTGAGAATAGGCTTCTTGAAGCAATGCTGTAGTTATTCCCATCTCATTCAGATGTCGTTTTGAAACAAGGGTCGTTGAAGAATGTTCCACCATCACATCACCAAGTTGCATACCTACTAGTAGTAAAGCTATATACCCATCAATCACGACGGGGCTGCCACGGTGTGTCGCCTCCAACAAACCTAACCCAACAGTCACAGAAAGATGAAGCTTCCCACAGCAACCTCCAATTCCCACAAAGAGGTCTGGAAAGCAAGAGAGGAAGGCTCTAGAGATCTAGGACTTAAGTCCTCCTCTCTCTAATGGCATATTAGTCTGCCGTGTCGAATTCTTAAAGAGCATAAGTCTTTTAATAATAATATAATTTCTTTCTTTACAGGATCTGGAAGCAAGTCAGGTCAGGCCGTCGCGTTGTGTAAATATGAAAAACGTATGCACTAACCTAAATTCTAATTACAACGTGAGAAACTTGAAAACTGAATTATTAGGATCTAAAAAGCAAAAACACCTTTACATCAGTTCTCTTCTACAATATCACCATAAAGCACTTCATGGAATTTCTTACCATAAACGATAAATATCTCCCAACATGAGTCATCAATGTTCAATCGTCTTCCGTCAAGGTAATTAACCGTGATGGGAGGGGATTTAGACTTAAATAGATATGTGATTCTGGATGATAAAATACATCTAGTCTGTCAAATTATCGTGTCTGACTTATTGATGAATTTGGATACTAAAACTATGAACATTTATGTATACGAGTTCAAGTTTTCTATTTTGTACATTTGGAGTGTAATTTGGCAAAAGATGATATACAGTGTGTCCGAAAAGTATGGAATGTCGTATATATCTCAGTAAATATGCATTTTATGGAAAAATGTTTCCTATAAAAGTTGTTTAGTGTTTAGTTTTACATTACAGGGCAATACCAAATAACTATTTAAAAATTTTTTTTAACATCCCTTTATTGTACTCATTTGATAGAGAATGTTTTTCTCTTTTCAATGATGTAAAACTTTGATACACTTGCATAAGTAAATTTTGATTAAAACGCGAAAAATTGTTTGAAAGTTTATTTCAATATTCATCTGTTACGAATTGAAAATTTTGTATAACTACACTCTGCAGTTCATAGAAGGTGTTCAAAGTGTACACCATTTACAGCTTGGCAATGATAAAGTCGTCTTTCAAATTCGTTTACTGCATTTTGAATCGTTTCTGGTGTGATAGCTCTAATCTCTGTTCTAATACGGTCTTTTAGAGATTCAATATCTTCAGGCATATCAACATAAATCTTATTTTTGAGATGGCCCCACAGAAAAAAATCAAGTGGACTTAAATCCGGCGTGCGAGCTGGCCATTCTACTGCACCTCTTCTGCCTATCCATCGATAAGGGAAAGTATTATCAAGAAACTGTCGGACATTAATTCCGAAATGAGGAGGAGCCCCGTTTTGTTGCAACCATATTCTGTTATGGGGTACATCTGGATCTAGTTCATTAGGAAATAGAACAGCTAAAGCAGGAACTAAGTCAAATCTTAAAAATCTAGATAAGCATCCGCTGTTAATTTATGTTCTATAAAAAAAGGTCCTAAAATTTGGGTTCCAATAATTCCTGCCCAGACATTGACTTTCTGCTGATATTGGGTGTGCCCTTTTACATACCAGCCAGGATTTAGCGAAGACCAATAGCGCGTGTTTTGTTTGTTAATGGCACCATTCAAACAAAACGTTGCCTCATCAGTGAAGAGGATATTTTTATGAAAATTTGCATTTTCCTGAAGCCTATGTGTTAATTCTTTGCAAAATTACAATCTTCGATCTAAATCATCTTCTAATAATTCTTGAACTATACAAGGTTTATACGGATGCCACTTCTCCGTTCTTAGAACTTCGTGTGCAGTGGATTTCTTCAAAGTATGTTCACGAGCAATTTGTCGAACAGAAACATGTGGATTTTCCACGACAGCCAACCTTATATTCTCACGTTGTTCATTATTTAGAGCTTTAGGTCTGCCCATTTTTGGACGATCTTTTTACACATCATTGAACAGGGAAAAACATTCTCTATCAAATGAGTACAATAAAGGGATACCTTCCCATTAAAAAAATTGAAGCATTATTCGTTGCGCTTTAGTTTTTTTTAAATAGTTATTTGGTATTGCACTGTAATGTAAAACTAAACACTAAACAACTTTTATAGGAAACATTTTTCCATAAAATGCATATTTACTGAGATATATAAGATATTCCATACTTTTCGGACACACTGTATATATATATAATTTAATTGATCATTATCAATTTGCCATAAGACACAGTAAAACTAACAACAAAGAAATGGTAAATCAATGTAACAAATGAATTTCACAAAAAGCTTAATTGTTATTGTTTTCCTTTCGTTATATTACAATATCAAACATGATATTTCAACACACTAGGTGTGTTGTATCACCCACAGATACATACAGGGCGTCCCATAACCAGATAGCTATAGTTTACATACGTGTTGGTCAGATCACTTTAAGTCAGAAATGTTACGAAGTTACAATCACTTTAAGCAAATGTAAAGTATCAGGAAAATTTGGAAAAGGAGACACAGCTCTATGTCAGTGTATGCAGAACAGTAATGCAATTGAGATGAACTTGTTCTAAGAATTATGAATGCCGCCGTATCTATTCATATCTACTGTTGTACTCCATTCTACAAAGAGCTAAAGTATGGGCGGAGACAGGAGAGAGACAGTTTAAGATGGCTGTAACTTTGTAACGATTGATTTTCAGATATATGTTCTTTAGTCATTTTCGTTTTAATATAGCCAGAGCAACACGTGTTTCAGCTATGGTCATCTGGCCACGAGACACTCCGTATAATTATTACTTTACTGACGTCACATGTTACGACAAGTTGCATTTTTAATCTGTAGCCTACCAACTTCTACTCCCAAAACTAATCTCAGCGTGTGAGCATTATGGAGACAACAGCGGATATCACGAGATCGTCACATGAAATCAACCTCGTATAATGACATCGCTGTTACGGTAAGTCGCGTTTTTGATGTATAGCTAGATGCCAACAGCTCTTCTTCTAGCAACAGTAATCTTAGCAAGCGTTGTTAACTATTTATTAAATAAATATTTTATTTTGTGTGAACAGTTTTAATATAGCTTGGTCTGTTATCTTTCCACGAATACCTTTATAAAGACTCGGTGCATAATGTTCGGTCATTTCAAAGTAAGCTTCATCTTTAATAAACTGCTTGATGTGTGGTTGAAACAATGGGGTAAACCACTGCATTAACTAAACTGTTATTTGAACAACTTCAAGATAAAAAACGAGGAAGAGTGTACTGTATTGCAAAGCTACCAGATCAAAGCAACTATGAGTAATAAAAAGTCTTTTATCACGGGCCCTGTTATATTATTGAATGTTTATATTAGTTATTATTGCTTATCACTGTACAAACAAGATCGAGTCGATTAAAGATACTGTCATCATCAGCCTGGAATCATGAATTAAGAAATTATTGATTTTCTTCCCCACAAGTGCAAATCCAAGACTACGGTCTCTTCGTGCCATGCCATCGAAACTACATTTTGAATTAAGTCTCAATAAAAAGCAGAATTAGGTCATTTTAAACTGTTCTTATGATGATTGATTTAGAGACATCAAAGACTACTATTTCAATGATTAAAGAATTTCTCAGTATTTGACAAAGTTTTTACATTTATGCCTACTAAGTTTTTTCAACTTTTTGCTACTATTTCTAATCGTAGTGTAGGCTCGTGGTACAAGATAAAGTTGCTTGAATGGTATGAAAATAATAATCTCATTTGAAGCCTGTAGAATTGGTAGAAATCTATAAATCAATCCGATTCCTTCCAGCGAAGTTTAATAAACTCGAGATTAAGTGCCTGAAACTCAAATTGTCATTTCAGTAAAATATTCAAAGATTAATAAAATCTCGAAACTTCGTCGGAATTAGGTATATTATATAATCGATACATATATGACATGACCTGTCCATGCTACTCTTAAAAACTCAAATAAAATAACCAAACATGAAAGATACTATAGAAGGAGAGAATCATTAGTTAAGCTGATAAGGATACAATGAGCCCGAAACTCGAGTTTATGGCAACAAACCCTCATGCTTTTAGAACGGCGACTTTTATATATTTAAATTCCTAAAACAATTTATTTCCATCAAATGGGAAACTAACTATTTAATTAAAAAGATTTCAGATTTTGTAGCGAAGAATTATCTTTAAAAGAACCAAATCAAAAGCTTTTTCTTCAAAACTAACATAAATTTGTTTTATAATTACCAAAGTTTTACACAAATAACATAAAATTTTCTAAAAGAAGATTAAAAGTTTCAAAATTGGATTAATTAATCCTTTTTATAAGGTAAATGGATTTGAGGATTACTTAAAGTTAAGAGAAAGAAAAAATCAATTCACTAAAGTGATCGGAATTCTGTTGCGTTCTTGAATTTTTTCCCTTAACTACTTTAGGATAGATTTCTCTAGTGCGTACAGTTGTTTCAAAAGGAAATGTCGTGCAATATCCGAGTGGAAATGTCCTTTAATTGACCTGAGCTTTTCCCTTTATCTTGGAGTTGGTTAAAATTATGTAGGAGAATCAATTCGACCCAACAAAGCTGATCGTTATTCTGTCCACGAATTCAAACTTGATTAAATTTGAAGTTATTGCGGCAATACCGGGGGCGTGTAATTTATGACTGTATGTGCGTACACTCGCAAAAAGAAAAAGCCCATTAAATTTATTAGCAGAATAAGAGAAAAGACGATTTAGAAGAGAGGTGAATCGAATGGAGTCTACGACGACGGATTGCATATTTTTAACGGGGAATTTGCGGGTTACGTTGCAATTTTCAGCGGTAAGAATTAGAGAGGAGCTGTCGTCGTATTTCATATTTCCATAACTACTGACTTTGTAGGCTCATAAAATTGCGTTTATATCCGTTTTTACATATTTACTGCTCGTTATTTAATTTTACGTTTTGTTTGTTTTACGTTGTTACTATGTGTGTTAATGACACACTTGCAAGAATCACTTTTTGTTTTTTGTTAATGACACAAAAAAAATTACATTTGCGACCCGGAACGTTTTGCAAAAGGAAATTCTTACAAATTATCTAATTAACTAATTATTTTGTGGGTAGTGGCTGTGGCAGGTTTTAAAATCGCTTATTTATTGCGTAATAAGCTACATTCAATATTGGAAATGTTCCGGGTCGTATTTAATTTACAGAGTTTGAAGTATTAATTAATTTTTAAAGCCTCATAACTTGGATATTAATTTATTTCTTATTTGGTAGACCGAATGTAATTTAAGGGTTTTTACAAAGATTTATGTGTCTTTATTTTTACAGGCATTAATTAAAGTTGGAAAAGTTTTCGTGTTTGTTTTTCGAGTTTTTATTTAGTTTTTATCGCCGAAGATAAAACGTAGAACGGTTGTGTAACTTTAAATCTATTTTGAAATAAGTTTTGCGGCCATTCTGTGCAAGTAATCAACTTATGTAACAAGATAAAATATTGCTAAAGTTGCTAATGCCACGCTTTTCACTGAAAAAGGGATAGGAAATTCTCCCGACCCCACCTCTGCTACTCCTGTAGCCGCCCTGCGTCTCTCCACCGAAATCCCCTTGAACGAATGTTTTATATACGCAAAACAAATTTTAGAGAAAACCCATACAACAAAGAAATTTGTGATTGAATTCTGTATTTTACCAGGAAATTATATTATGGCCCACAAAATTGTGCTTTCGTGAACTGGAAAAGTCATCAACGTCAATTTCTCTCTTCGTAGTAGCATCGTAGAGAATGATCACAGAACACTTAGGGTATATACTACTTACATTACTTAACGTAAAATCGTAAACAATTATTATCCTCCTTGAATAAGAAAGAAAATTCAAAATTGAATGAAATAGAAATTGTTTGCTGCGACCTGAAAATGTTCTAGAAATAGTCATCTGATTGAATTATATTCTCTATCCTTTTCATAAACAAGACCATAGCTTAACTCCTGTAAAGAAAATAAAAAATGGGATTTCAAAGATCTTCGCTTTTTTAAAACACATACGCGGAATTAGTTACCTGATCAAGATAAGTATTTGACTTGTTTGATCTCCCGATAGTCTTTAGTGAAGGCTCCAAAAATGCAGGTCTGATCCCTTGAAACCCAGTTTTATACAACAGAGATGACTTTTTGTTTGTATGTTCAAGTTTTGACATCCTGTCCAAGACAAACTTTCAAGTTTTAAGACAGAGTGATGCGAACCAATATACGAGGGTGCTCTGAAAAGTTTCCGACCTCAACGTGAAGATGGCAGCACTCGTAAATAAAAGCTACTGAATTTCGTTGTTCATCTGTTGACAGTTACTCACCAAAGTTTCAGCCATTTTGGCCGCGCAGGTTTTATGTAACAATCGTTTGAGTACAAAATCGAGTATCGAGCTGTCATTAAATATTTGTTTTTGAAAGGCAATACGCCTTCGCAAATAAAAGATGAGTTGGATTCTGTGTATGGGGACTCTGCACCATCATTTACCACAGTGAAATTTTGGGTTGCTGAATTTAAACGTGGCCGTAAGAGCATGGGAGACGATGAACGTTTGGGACGTCCAAAAACTGCAACTACCGACGAAAACATCGCCAAAGTTCACCAAATGGTGCTAGACGACCGCCGAATTAAAGTGAGAGAGATAGCAGAGGTTATGAACATGTCAAAAGAACGTGTCTGTCACATATTAAATCAACATTTAGGCATGAGAAAGCTGTCCGCGCGTTGGGTGCCGAGTTTGCTCACGTTAGACCAAAAACGTGTTCGAATGAATATTTCCAACGCTCTTTTGACGCAGTTTAGGCGAAATAAATCCGAGTTTTGGCGCCGATTAATTACTGTAGATGAAACTTGGATACACCATTATACGCCCGAAACAAAAATACAGTCCAAACGGTGGACTGCAAACCCCCTTTGGAGCCGGTTCCCCCAACCGGCTCCAAAAAAAGCAAAAACTGTTTTTTCGGCTGGGAAAGTGATGGCGACTGTTTTTTGGGATAGTCATGGAGTTATTTTAATCGATTATCTTCAAAAAGGAAAAACCATTACAGGAGCATACTATGCATCATTACTTGACAAGCTGAAGGCAGAACTTGCGAAAAAACGGCCACATTTGCAGAAAAAGAAAATCCTGTTTCACCAAGACAACGCACCGTCTCACACCTCAGCGGTTGCTATGGCGAAAATCCACGAATTACGGTTTGAACTGCTTGACCATCCGCCTTACTCACCAGATCTAGCCCCAAACTACAGTTTGGTAATTTTCATGAATTAATAAAGGCTTTTTTCCTAGTGATGTCCAAAAATTTCAGTAAAATTCCTAGTGTGGGTCTTCAAAAGGAAAAGTCCCACCACTTCAAAAACATACTTACGTTTTTGTCTTTCAAGAGTAAAGCTTTGGTTAATATCTATTGAGTTAAAAAAAACCAACAAACACCTGTTGCAAGATGGTATGTGGAAGATTGTCTGATATGTCAAAACAAGTCATAATAACGTTTAGCTATGCAAATCGCTCACTGTAGCAGAATCTTAAAATAAAATAAAAATTTTAGCAAGCGAAAAATTTAAGGGTACAAAATAAGTCATAGAGATTTACTCGCCATACAATGGTTGCTAAACGACTAGTAGTTTCTGTGCCACAAAATCAATTACAAAACTACTTCCATCATCAATCAACAAATTAATAAAAAATTTCCTTGAGATTAGTCAGATTCCATACTAGCGTATCGATCAATGGCAAATACTAGAGTTGTAAAAATTGCTTGTCCCATAGACAAACGCTTAGTTAACCACCCGTATTTGGTGTATTGTCAGCACAGCATTATTCTGGTTTTATGGTTTCACTAAAATACATTACGGCAGTTTGTTTAGTGTTTGCAGTAGTATTTTGGTATTCTTCAGCTATTGCCATCGCATTGGTCGATTAGTAATTGTTTTGGTGCATCAACCCTATCGATGCCAATATTAAATGTGATGCTAATCGCAATCACCTAATTCTTCAACATGAATTTTACGCGTTGTTTATTATCAGAATTATAATGCTCCAGCAATACCCAACTGAACGCAAATTTCCTCTGAATCCAAATCTCTGTTCCTTCAAATAATTATTTTGTTCTATTTCAATAAAAAGGTAAAAGCAAATCCTGCAAATAAATATAAAGGGCCAAAAGAAAAAAATAATAAACGAATAGAAAAAGAATAATAATAAAATAAAAGTATAAGTAAAAGGTCAAAAAAATAAACGAAGGGCAAAAATAAAGAAATCCTTTTTAACAAAAGAATTAAACAAAAGCAGGCGACAACTTATAATCATCAAAGTTCCGCCCACCAGATACACGTACTGGCAAGAAAAACTGATTTTCGAGCTATCACGCCTGGTGCACAACGTCGCCAACCGCAGCGACGCTTCTACCTTATGGTGCTCCAAGGTCGGACTTTATTCCAGTGAACTAAAAATGAATACGAACCGGGCTGCTGCAGTGTCTGAGGCTAGCCCTGTTTATTTATTGTTTGATCGTTTTGCTTTATCTATCGATAGTTGTTATTTCACTAAAGAAACTATAGAAATCGAGAGTTTGTTTCTTGAGTTATTTTGCGACCATATACATAGGTAGCGACTAAACTCTCATGGCTATGGTAACCGGTGCTACGACTATTGACGTAGATGAAGAGCTTCATTATGCTACTTTGCGCTTTTCGATTTTTGTATCATCTTGAAACTGTTATATTAAAAAAATTATTGTTGGATATTAGACAGATAAATTCAAATATTATGTCTAAGCGCAAGTGTGCAAAATCAGAAAAATGCTTTATATTCATTTATTTGGTCCATTCGTAGCTAAGAAGATTTAACGAGGATAGGAGCACGATAGCGCGATGATAAACCAACGACCAGCCGATTGAGCCGGTAAGTCAAATTGGGAAAATCTTCGAGCTTCATTTACTATTTGTTTTGTAAATTGACAAAGATCAAGAAATTAGAAAATTAAAATCTGAACATAATGCAACTAATAGTAAACCAAAAGCAATGATCTCAAGGAACTTTTTTTCTAAGTTTCATGCAACAAAAAAAACTGCAGCGTGAAATCGATTTTCTGCTTGTTTTCAAACTTCGTCAGTTAAAATCGGTAGTAAAAATCTTTAAACCTGTTTAAAGCAATAAAACCATTTTGCGGAATACTTACTTAGTGATAGTAGCTTTTTTATTGTATAATTAACATTCATACCTAGAACAATTCTAAATCCCTATAGTACGAGGTTATGTTGAATTCTTTTCTCGGTTTTATACTCGAATTCAAACAATAAACGTATAAAACAAGCACTAAAACCATTCATTTCTTTCTTTATTCAGCTGCTAAATAAAATATTTTAAATAAATTAATAATAAAAAAAGGGAATGCAACTCCTTTTTTTTCTCTTTTCTATTAAAAAGAATTAAGTAAATAATTTTCTTGTTTATTGCTGGTATTTATATGTTGTTGAATACAAAGCAATTTCAGTCTTTTATAGCACCATTGTATTATTATTATCAATAACAAAAACCAAAACAATTACAACATAAAACTAATACGCACAATGGGCAATAATAATAATAACAACAACAACAAAAGTGTAAGCTTCATTTTTTAATCTACAGGGCAATTATAATAAAATATGCATGACTTTAGATTGAAAAAGAAAGAAGAAAAATATTTATATTATGTGTATACAACACACACACATATTAGTATTACATGTGTTTACTACCGCCTACCATACAAATATAGGAAAAAGATTAGACATTATCAATTGGTGCCAATAATTTTTATGTTCACGAAATATCTCTACTGATTGTAGGTCGTTTACCGGTCGTTACACGTAAATGTTTTACGCGAAAACAATATTATCCTCATTTCTCAAGTTGGATAATTAGAACGGTTTCCGGCTTTCAAATAACTAAAAAAAAAGAAATTTTGATCTAACCTATAATTCCAAAAGCATTCAATTGTTGATAATTATTTATTATTAAAACATTTATTGGTAAATTAAAGCAAAAAATAAAAAGTTATAAATGGTTTCGTTACAAAAACAAAAAGTTTTTTAATCTGCACCAGCAATTTCATTTAAAATCCTAGGGGATTTTTTAAAAAAACTTTTTCATTATTCTGATATTGCACTTTTAATTATTAAAATTTCCTCGATAGAATAGAAAAAAAATATTTCTTCACCTTTCACATTAATAAGGACCCTCTAAAATGAAATATTTTACCGGAAGATGGGAAGCAATGAAATGATATTGTTAAATAAATTTTTATAATTACTTTAAAACAAAATCAATATTTATGAAGAGCGTTACAATAGCAAATGTCCCAGTTTTTAGAGATTGGCTGGGTGGTTCTCCCTACTACATTTTCTCGATTGTAAACTTTCCTATAATCCTCATGTAATACGTATACGAAGTTTCTTAATTTGATACTCTCCATATAATAACATACGGAAGTTTAAGCTGTTCTATCTGTAAAAATAAGTTTTG
The DNA here is from genome assembly GCA_011009095.1 of Ignelater luminosus. Taxonomy (NCBI): domain Eukaryota; kingdom Metazoa; phylum Arthropoda; class Insecta; order Coleoptera; family Elateridae; genus Ignelater; species Ignelater luminosus. Next base: position 235,202 of record VTPC01090374.1, read on the forward strand.
TAGTTTCACGCACTACATATAATACATACAAAATTTTCAAATGTAAATAGAGTGGTTTAAATTTAAAATAAAAAAGTCCTGAAAATAATTACGAAAAAAATCTACGTTAAAGCTATTGTTAAATCTTAGAGAAAATACGCTTATAGTTTTGTAGAACGCTTTCAAAAGAATGACAGTGTGGTGTAGTCTATCTCTCAAAAATTCAAGAAATTAGGATTTTGATTGTCGTTATATCTTCTCTCTTTAACAAAAAAATATCTTCTATTTATCATGGCATATTTTCTAAGATTGATAAATACCTACTTCTAATTAATTTATAAATTGAAAATCAAAATTCTATTCTTAACTTAATTTCAGTTAAATATGAATTTTTTAAACAGAAGTTATGGTACATAAAACTTACAAATTCAGTATTCTTCTTCTAGGGCTCATTACCTGGTATTATTTCTGCTTGTCCCATTTATGGCTCACAACTGCTATATCGTGCTTGCTTTGCTTTCGACGACACTATCTAATACTTTCAATATCTCGTGAAAAACTTGCAGATTCAAGATCGCTCATCAGCCCAAACTAACTGTGACAATATTCTAAATCAAGAGACAAAACAAATAAATAAGCAAACTCGAAAAATCTGCGTTCCATCACCGCACCGGCCCGGAATCTCCGGTTAGGAGTTCACCTTAAACTGTGAATACCAAAACAGCAATTTTATCTGATTTACTTGTTTCTTATTTTACGAGGGTGGTCTGAAAGGTTTCCGACCTAACAAAGATACAAGACATTTTTTCTGAAAATTTTTTTTTATTTTTCAACATAGTCTCCTTGTAACTCTACATACTTCTCCCAGCGATGCTCCCATATTTGTAACCCGTCCAAATAGTACTCGGCATTTTTCTCTGCAAAATAATTGTTCACGAAGGTGATTGCCTCTTCATTTGACGAAAATCTTTGTCCTCCGAGCGCAATTTTTAGATAAGGGAACAAAAAGAAGTCGCTTGGGGCTAGATCTGGTGAGTAAGGCGGATGGTCAAGCAGTTCAAACCGTAATTCGTGGATTTTCACCATGGCAACCGCTGAGGGGTGAGTCTTGGTGAAACAGGATTTTCTTTTTCTGCAAATGTGGCCGTTCTTTCGCAAGTTCTGCCTTCAGAAGGTCTAAATTATCTCTAGAATCCACTGGGATTCAAATACCGTTGGATGCATGGACTGCTATAATATTCAATATGATTTTGTGTTTAGAATTCGGTATCTTGGAAACGGAAGATCAAAGATCAATAACCTAGATTCAGCAAACCTAACCTTTTGTTCTTAAAACATCTAAGCAAAAGACCAACATGAAGAACACTCAATTTCATGTTACCAAGATTTAAGTTGATACTAATCAGTAGAATATCAAGGTTTTCAACATGAAATAAAGACAAGTCTTCATGACCGGATAAGGGTTTTCAGACTTAAACCATAACATTTATATCTCACTGTATAAGAAACCTTTTCAAAAATAAGACAAAGGGTAAACATACAAAGACTGTGTACATAATTAAAGTCGTATGATGAATGGCTAGATTTCAATGAAAATGCAATATAAAACAATGGAGAAGGTATTGTCTCTCACTCGTTGTTCCTCATTTAGGTTATGTTATTTAGGTTAAGGCGAAAACATGGCTATCAGACGGACCGAGTAACCCTGAACGTGATTTATCTATTTTGTAAGAATTCCTCAGCATGCTAGTAAGAAAAGTCTTTTGGCAGATGAAAAAGGACTAAAGATTGAAGAATCGAAAAAACTAGAAACGTCTCCGCATCACAGGAGTTGGAGAGGGAAAAATGATTAAACATGACAGAAAAGAAGAAAAGACAAAGAGAGTCAAGCTCTTGTGATGGTATTATTCAGATTCATTTCGGGCATTCCGCATATGCATCTTCAAGAACAAGGTTTGTTCGATTTTATTAAATAGATTCATTTAACGCCGATACAAGCCTGAGGTCAATTGGGAGGTGTGCGACAATAAAGCACGCTCTTGTAACCTTTATCAAAGCAACATCTCTAAATGTTCTCTGTAAAAAGGTAAGTTAGATTGCAAAAAAGTTTGATTGTTTTAAAACCCTATTAGCACCTAAAAATTCTCACAACTTTAGAATTTAATACGATTCTATGATCTGTCATAGTTTTGAAATACCCCACAATGACATGTTATATTTCAAGATAGAAAAATTGACTATTCAATTAAATGATGGGAACAACTTGTCTTCTAGACAGATCACGTATGCAGACTTCCAAACTAGAATTTCGTTGGACGCACAGTGCCAAAGTTTTATTTTTTATATCTGGAATCACATCAGTGGTTAGTTAAAGATTAATTTTGTGTTTTGCAAAATTTAAAATTGTTAAGATAAAAGAACTTGGTATTTAGCTCATTATGATAATAGTTATAGCCTGAGTACCACATCTTCCATACAAGAAAGGAGAATCTGAGAAATTTGAACCTTTTGGAATTTTTAGTCAACATTTTGACCACCGTATATTGATCTATATTAGAGATTACTTCAATCCTTGGTTTGAAACTATGGATAAAATACCTTCTAGTTAAATCTCAGAATTCTTGAAGGTCTTAGTAGCCCTTGACGTATTTAACACTAGCACGGCCAGAAAAACGTTCTACCTAGAACGTCCGCGCTTCCGGTCACATTGACCGGTCTTGTAATTTTTTATTTTTTTAAGTTTGTTGAACAATTTGTAATAAATTTATTATTTTCAAATCAAAATTGTTTAAATAAGGTTAAACATTTATTAATTTATGAATAATTACATACATTTTTTACAATAACTAATTTTTTTGCTACATTTGCCACAAGCATACATTTTACACTTTTCACAAGCATCATATATTTTGTTTTCACACTTCTGTGTCTGGCAGGTTTATCTTTTTTTGTATTCTCGTCTCTGTTCCAGCTTGTTTCTTGTCTATCTCTTCTTTTTTCTTAAGAAGTTCCTTCTATCCTTCCTATGTAAAGGCCATCTTCGTGACGATGCTTTTACAGTATATTTTCTAGCCATCTGATCTGCAACATCAACACCGTATTTTGTGTCGTTATAGTATAGCACAGTTTCAGGTTTCTTCTTTTCTTCATCTGTGTTTATTGTAATAGATGTGTGTAATGTGCTAAGAAGACGTACGTTTTTATTCGGTTTTGCTTGGTAAACTGTAAGAATGCAGTTATCATTGTCTGTTTTCAGTAGTACTGTTTCATACAGATCTCCTCTGCTGCTTTTGACAAGTTCCGGAACTTCCCTTCTAAATCTGTTCATCGTTCCTACTATAGTTGTATTCAACTTTGCCAGTTTTTCGGCGAGTTTTACACTAGTGAAGAAATTGTCAGTCGTAACATTTCTTCCTTTTTTGGTAAACGGTTCTAGAAGTCGAAGAACAACGTTTTCTGACAAAGCTTGATTTTGAGATCCTGTCTTATCTTTTCCCAAATAAGGAAAAGCATTTAGTACATACTTTGACTTTGTATCAACTGCAATCCAAAATTTAATGCCAAATTTATTAGGTTTGTTTGACATGTATTGTGTAAACACGCATCTAACTTTTGTCGGAAACAACTGTTCATCAACAGTAACGTAACTTATTTCGCAGTTGTATATAAATCGGTTCCATATATCTGATACCAGAGCGAATTTATCGTGCTGTAGCCTTTCTCGTCTAGTGGCTCTAATGTCAAATCGTAAAAATTTCATTATTTCTTTGAAACGGTTTTTCGACATCGTTTCTCGAAAAAATGGTGGTCCCCATTTTATAGACCGCAAATTTTCCAGTTCCAACTTGCTAAATGCGTATGCTCCTCGAGCATATAAAATAGCAATAAAAGCATCTAGGTCTTCGAAGGATAACTTCCAGTCAACATTTTCTAATTTGTTGTTGGCTTCCGTTTCGGTACAGTTCTTTATTATCTTCAACGTGTGGTTGTCAACAAACAATCTCCAAAATGTGCTAATTTTGTCTTTGTTGGTCTTTTGCTTTGCATAAAAGGTTGGCCCCGGATTATCTTTCAAAATGTTACGTTGAGCAGTTTTTACTGCACGAATTTTATTTGCAGATACTCCCTTCCATTTTGTTCCGTCTTTCGATGTGCAGGCTTGGTTTTCTTCTAATAAAAATCCTTTCTTCTTTTTCTTGATCAAATTAGATTTTGATTGAACATTACGGTGACATGGAATTTTTTGAGGTTTGTTTTTTGTAACAGTCAGGTCGGAAGAGTTGCTGCGTTTTACATCACTTGTTTTATAACTGCAACTAGCTACACTAAGAGAATTTTCTAGTGTCGTATCACTTGTTTGAATTTCACTTGTTGAATTACTCGCACTGAATCTCCGTAAAACTCTAGAATATGCTTCATTTTCAGAATCTGAAGTTGATTCACTCTCATGTTAGGAATTACTTTCTGAAAGACCTTCCAGTTCATCTAAATAAGATAACGCTTGTTCAGGTGTAAGACCTTTGCGAGACCACATGCTCTATGTTTCTTCACATACAACTATAAGGATAATGAGAGTTAGGTCGTTTTTGGCGCGTATTAATAACGTAGAAACAACTGCAGGAAAAAACCTGTAAAAGCATATGTGCACAGGCGCACAATTAGAATGCGCATGCACGAAACAAGTGCGCATGCGTCTAGTAACGTTGAACACGTTGTGACTGTTCAAACTTGTACAAAACAAGTTTCTATTACCTTGAACATGTTATGAAGTGATATAAATATATAAATATACTAAATAATTAAAAAATAATTGTAAAGTTGTAATTTAGACACAAAGACTTAAAGCAGAACTGCATAAAAATTAGCCGGTCAAATTGACCGGTGACGGTCGTTCTAGGTAGCAACCTGAAAAAACCAAACTTAAAAACCAAAAGAAAAATCTTTTTTGGTAAAATATTGGTAATGATGTTTGAGGTGAACTTGTGTAATGGTTACGCTGTGTCGATAAAAACAAGAAAGTTTTGAAACTTTTATTGAAGGAAACGGTCAAAATGACGGTCTGGTCGTTCTAGTGTTAACAGATATTGTAGAGTAAAACGAGAAACCTATAAACTGTAAAAGTACAGAGAACACAAGAGCTACAAAGTTACTTAATTCCAAAATCATACGGCATTAATGGCTGATTGCGTTTGAACAAACAAATGTTTAGCAATCTTAAGTTCAGTTTACTCATTTAGTTTTTGTGCCTTCCACTCCAAACTTTCTGACGTAATAAGTAAAATACGCAGTAAGTTTTAAAAATTTCCCTCTACTCTGTTTACGTACCCTAAAAGTAGTTCCTTGAAGATATGAATCTTTTAAAATGATCTAATGCTGTGAAGATTGACCAAACTTTGTGTTTAAGCAAGATAAGGGAAATTCATAATGAAAATGAAATTTAGATTTCCTTTTTAGAAATTTTAGTTGCAGCAGCAGACAAACCGTGGCGCATAAATATTTGTTAAATTACCAAAGAGAAACACTCAAAAGTTTGGTGTGTACTAAGGGAAAATTTATTAAGAAAGTTTTTAAATTTCCATAAGATGCTTATTCTTCCGCATTTTAATATAACAGTTAAACTTAACCATATTGCAGAAGTTCTACATAGAGGCATGTAATAAATGATGTAACATTTCATATTTATAAAAACCTTTATCGTGCGTTCTTTCTGAAAGCTGAGAGGGAAATAATTTTGCTTTTGAGCTCGTATGAATATCAAAGCTTTATAAAAATATGATTTTTTGTGTGTCTCGTTCTTTCTCTCTTTGAAAAAATAATAAACCGGATTTTAATTTTAATTTTATTGTTGTTCAGACCACACAAAACGAAACGAAATAAATATAAAAACAAGCACATTCGAATTTAATGAGATGATTTCAGAGTAATAAGCAATCATACGAAATCCTCTTTCATAAAGCCGGATTCAGCAGATATAGACTAACTTCGTTATGCAGTTCATCCACTATAACAAAACGTAACGTTGGATGGACGATCCTAGTTGTTCAGACTTATCTCGTAAGTATAAAAAATGACGAGCAGCATAGAACATTCATTTTTACTTTCTCATAAACCGAAATGTCTCCGTGTCGTAAAACATTAAAAGCTTAAAACTGCTTTTAAAATATTTATAAACTTATAATGCATTAAAATATTAGTAAAACTCCCGGCAGAATAAATTATTTTAATAAATACTACGTTATTTAATTAAATTTTAAATTTAAAAAGAGATGGTGAGCCTCTATCGATTTACTATTATCGTGTCAACGGATACTGGAATCAAATAAGTCGAGCGAAAATGAAAGATCTTTCGATTTCAACAGTAGATAAACTTCTATTGCCTTCATTTCTATTGATGCAATGCTTAAAAATAATATTTGGCTGATTTTTATCATTATCAACTCTACTGGTTCGTTTACACCACGACATGACGCGATCAGCAAACAAAATGTGTTCATATGGTAATATGATGCAACTACTGTAAAAGCGCCGTTGGGTGCGTTTATATGATGCTGTTCATACTTACACCATAAGTGACAGGGTCCCACAGGGACCGCTACTGTTTTCTTATTTTCATCAAGCTAATACATTACTTTATACGAGTGGGACACTTTCTAAGTTAAAATCGAAATTAATATTAAGAGAAATATGACGGACCATAGCATCGGTTTGGGCAATCGATAGTTCATCCTGGTTTACCTTTATAGATTGTTATCGCAGAATCCACAAATAGTAAAAAGTATAAATCTTATGTTAGAACTACGATATTAAGTGCTTATTGATTCCAAAAAGATTTCTAGTTGCTTTAACTATAAAACAGCTAGGTTAATTTTGATATTTGTGTTGGCCTTATGGGCCCAACCAAAATTATTAGTCGATTAACTGTGTTTACAAGACATGAAGGATCTAACTAACGTATAGATCTCCGATTTGTTCGTTTTGATATCCGAAAAGATAACTTCCATAAACATCTGAAGATTTTTTCGAACGTAAAGATTGAACTAATATGCTGATGCTAGGATGTAGTAGCCAAATTCAGAACGAAACACAGACTTCCTTGCATTGCCAAAATTTTTGGTAAGGCAGGCAGCACCGAATCCAATTTGATTATATGATCCAGCAATAGATTCTTACCAATGAATGAGCAGAATCGACTGTATTAATATCTAGGTTAACTGCATGGTTTGAGTCGAGTTTTCTTTTTTTTTATTGTTTGCTTCTTCTGCCTTTCTCCACAGCAAATTTCTATCGACATCTGCTTCTCGTTGCTATTGAATTTTCTTGGTCATTCAAGTAATTCACTCATCTTCTTTCCAGCAAGTGCTTCCAATATCATCTTATTTTCAGTAACGAATGGCTTAATATCTTCAAACTTGATAACGTATATTTGTACCGAATTAAAAATTCAATCGTGCCAAAAACCTTAAAGTACTCGACACCCAAAGTTAGAGGCCAATCAGCTCCAAAAATGGACCGTAGTTTACTAGAATGCAGCAATACATAAGGTTTTAATGAAAAACATACAGTAAAAAGATTACTGAAAGAAATCAGGTTTAGCCAGTTATCACACAGTTAAGCAGAGTATCATGAACGTTTAATATTTCCATTTAGATGCAGCTCTCTCACTTTAGATAAGCAGCTGCTTCTATAATCATCTTAACAGGTTAATTCCACAATGATAAAAAAATTCTCCAAGACCCAACTTTCTTTTGGATTATTTATACAAAAGCCTGGTTTGTAACAGGTGAGTATTGATTTTCTTTTTGTTAAAGTAAGAATCTAAAGAATTTATTTGAAAATTTAATGTGATTTTGCATTTTTGGCCCAGCGCGACCAACGTAGTCCATCGAATCGCTCTGTAAGTTTCAACTTTTCACAGAAAATGTTGAGTGCACGTTTGTTTCTTTTGCTAATTGCCTTGCTCTTCTCTGCCCATTATTTCTTTTCCCCGATTGGTTATTTATTATTGTTGCGATTTAGTAGCCAGCCATTGTAAGAAAATAGTATGTAAAGTGTAGTGCAGGACCATTTTGGTACGACTTTTACACACACCAAGCACGTTTTTCAATACTTTAGATCATGTACTACTGTTTCTCATCAATGTAGTACTGCTTTAAAGAGTCAATAAGGTCTTGCGTGGCAAAATATAAAGTTCAATCATACGAGACACAAGTGGAGCTTTTGGGTCAAAATACGTAAAAAAATTGGCGGTACCACTTAGCACTTGGTGTTACATTGAATTACATTTGACGAACACGTTACGATTAGAAAATGATTTTTTGCAGACCACTTCCTCCTACCCAAAACCAAGCGCCAACTATTAGATGTGTCCATATCATCAATCCATCCTAGTAGCAGATCTACCGAAGACCGCAAGTGAGTAGTTTTCAACACATTGTTCAGGTGTGGATTTTCCACCACCAGTCGCTTTGATAATTCCCTTTACTGGACGCTTTTGCTACCTTATTGTTGATTACGTAATCGGTTTCTACCAAAAAACTTCTTTTCGTGTTTTCAAAGAGAGAGAATTTCTGGCGTTCCTTAGTAGGCATCTTATTTCCATTTACTTAATCTAACTTTGTAAATTTCTAACGGTATTCACTTCACTTTTATGCAATTTTTCTTCTAGACAGGCGTTGATGACCTCTTCCTGCATGTGTATTTTACAGGTTCTAGAGACACGAGCAAAGGGTAATTCTACAGTTTAGGTTGGACTCTTGTAACATATCCCTGCGTTTATGAAAATCTCCTGAGCAAAGTAGATCTCGATGTTTGCCATTGCCTCCCAAAGAAGGAAATGATCCTGGAAGTCCCAAGTAGATTTGAATCTAAATCGCTTGATTCATAATTTTCTCACGAAACTAACTACTAATTCATAGTTGTCAATCTAAATACTTCTGTGCATAATTCAAGCTCATCCAGCAACACTAAATACTTAATATTTATTCCATACTTTGGGAAAACTTCTCAGAAAAAAAATGCTAGAAATATAAACAAAACAGACCAACATAAAATCTAAAAGAACTCAATTCCGCTATTCAAAGGGAATTTGGGAATAACAAATACTAACGAATAAATCTATTTTATCTCATTTATTGCCATTCCACTGAATGTAGATAAAGAAATGAGTAATTCTAGGTATAAATTGAATGTAGGTTCCAAAAACTGGAAAAATATATACAGGATTAAGCGGAAGTGACATAGCTTTCATTGTGAAACTCTACTAAAAAAAAGTTTCTTATTTTTGTCATGTCGAAAATTAGACGTTACGTTACAGTTTGCCAACAGAGATTTTTTAACCAGCCTATATACGGGGTGTCTCCAAAAGGTTGGGACATGGCTTAACTGCAGACTCCTTTGATAAAAATAAGAAGATTTAACCCAACTTACCTAATATATCCAAAATCGTCTCATTAGGTTGGTATAAGGCGTCAGTTTTTTGAAAAAAAATTAATTTTGCGTATAAAAATAGTAGACTTTGATCGATTTTTATAATTTTTGGTATGGAATGTTTTGTGACTAGAAGTCACGTTTCGAGATGGTTTTGGTCTTCATCACTAGGTTGTAAGTGTATTAAAAAAAATGTCACAGTACAAATTTGGTGATAACTTTTTAGTGCCTAGGCTGAGAACTTTTAATTTTGTTTTCGAAAAAGATGCTTTTTTTAGAAACATTTTTTGTATCTTTGTAATTTATGATAACCCTTAAGGTTTGTCCGCAAAAAAATAAAATCTGATCTGATGATCATGCGTTTTTGATAGGAATAATCTACAAATAATCTAGTTAGCCGGAAAAGTTTAGTGAGGTAAAAATTAAGTAATTAGTTTAGCATTTTTTTGTTGTAATTTAAGACTAGTTATCACTAATAAACTTTGCGTTACATGCGATGTCATTTTATTTTTTTGTGGATAAACCTTAAGCATTATCAAAAATTACAAAGGTACAAAAAATGTTTCTAAAGAAAATATCTTTTTGGAAAAAACAATTGAAAGTTCTCAGCCTACGCACTAAAAAGTTATAAACAAATTTGTACTGCGACATTTTTGTTTAATACACTTACAACTTACTTATGAAAACCAAAACCATCTCGAAACGTGACTTATAGTCACAAAACATTCCATACCAAAAATTATAAAAATCGATCAAGGCCTACTATTTTTATACGCAAAATTAATTTTTTTCAAAAAATTTCGACGACTCGTACCAACTTAACGAGACGATTTTGGATATAGGTAAGTTGGGTTAAATCTTCTTATTTTTATCACAGGAGTCTGCAGTTAAGCCATGTCCCAACCTTTTGGAAACACCCCGTATATTCACATATGTTTGTAAGACGTAAAAATAGTAACAAAAATAAAATATCAGATCTCGTATATCACTAAAATCTATGCACACGTTCAGTATTATAATGTGCAGTGCAGTATTGATTTTCATTTATAAAGTGCTCGGTTTCTAACAATTTATTTTACAATGCATTATCAAACCTAAATAATGGATTTCTTCATGCAAAATACAGTGAGCATGGCATATTTTTCTAATGAAATAATGATTTGGAAATAAGATTATAAAAAATTAAATAATAAAAACGTCAACATTCTTTTTTGTTGCAATGATATCTAATTTTTTTTTCCATTTTGACTGTCAGATTTGTCAAACCCAATTTGTACTTAAATACTTTTAAATTGTCTTTTCCGCGTCCCCGCAACTATAAGGAAGTAAAAAATAGATAAAATAAACATTGCAAAATGCACACCATTAGATCCAGATCTAGATAATAAAAATGAACAAATGCAACAATTCCGTATTTGCAGAATTTATTTAAAACTACATTCTGTGTACTTTTCAAACAAATCACAAGCTTTCCATTCGTGACTCTTGTCGTTTTATGTGTATTTTATAATAATTTCTCTTTCGCAACTTAACGAACATTCTGGCTTACTTTCTCTCTACACCCACATAAAAGCAACTTTTTTATAGTTGACTAGATTTTATTGATAACGACAAAATAATTATAGATTTTTAATTGCATGAATTTGAGCTTTCGGTTTCGACAGTAAACGAATTTAGCGAAAGTAAATTTTGGAAGTCGACATCGATTCGTGTGTATCTGTGTTTGTGTGTATGTGTATTATGCACGACAGGTGTCAATCAATTTAATCTGGTCGACAATACTTCCCGTTAGTAAACCGCTTATTTAAATTTTTGTAACATGAAAGTACAAGCTATTAAAACCAGGTAATTTCGTTTTTTTCTCTTGTAATTAACCGATCACGATTCTTATCATTCTTAAATTACGTTTAATCCTCTTGTTTAAATTTGGGTTCAATCATTAATGTTATAGCAAGTTTTCTTTTATTTACAACTGCAATGTTTTTATTTTTAATTTAATGAACCAGTTGAGCTGTGGATTTACTATTCATGATTTTGATTAGAGCAAAAACGAAAGCACGATTTACTAATGAATTCAGGGTTAGATAGTTGATTGAGTTCGGTATGAATCTGAGAGCGTTTTTAATAAACCAATTAGCTCAAATCTTGTTTCAAAATACTTGTAGTTTTCGAAGCGGCACTCCATGATGTACAAGCGCATGCTATTGTACACTCCTTTATTAGTTAGTGTACCAACCTCAATTTTCAACTAGTTGCTTTAAAATGTTATATACAGCATACAACATAAAGAAGATTTCGTGGAATTTTCATATTTGTTAGTTACTAGATTCTTTGGATATCTTTGAATTTAACATTATAGTCATCACAATCTTGGACCTTGGTGCCTCTTCAATGGGTGATTTATACTTTTATGGAAAATCGAGACGGTATTTTATAGGTTATTATTTTGGGATATTGCGATGATGATTAATATACTAAATAAGACAGGACCAGCAAGAGAATTCCGTGGAACACGCGTTTCAATATCTTTCCATTCAGAAATACAGATACAAGATAGATTCTTCTGAAAAAATTCATCTCAGAAGTGTCCATCTCTCAATGTAATTTCAACACTTTGCAGAGATGGTCGAGATAAAAATAATTACGTTGATAAGTAAAAAAACTAACGAAGACTTTTTCGTTCACTGTTAGCACATAAATATCCCAATTTTATCTTTTGTTTGATATTCAATTTTCAAATATTCTCAGTCCGACTTTTCAGATTCTATTAAATATTTTTTTAGTTCAACCCTGAATTTCATATTTCAAAATTATTTATTTATATTTGACTCTCAGTTCACCAATAGAGTGCATTCTTAGAGATTTTTAAGATACAAAACTCTTCATCGGAATGAGTTAAAGTTGTTGCTCATTTTAAATAGGTAAAAGTAGCGTTTAAACTTTATTTTTTGAAATTTTTGACGTTCTTTAATGTTGTCGTTGAACCAAGTGTGATGTCAACGACAGACACTTTGAGTTGAACCCAAATTTTCCTTAAGTGACCGTAAAAATGTCTGTCATACAGACTGGTGGAGAAACCAAGTATTAACTCCTGAAGGGGGGGTTTGCACAGTTTGGCAAAAATTACACAATCCACTGTAGTTGAAAATTGTGCAATTCGAGCAGAACTAAAAAGATAAGCAAAGCCTGCATAGCCAGGACAAAAAGAGAAGAAAGATACACAGAACAAGCTCTACAGCGCAAATCAACAAGTGTTTCATGTTTCCATAGTTTATTTGACTACGCAACTTTCTGGACTCTCGTTAAAACCCCAAACTTACTTACCAGACCTTATGTTGCACAAAGCAGCCTTTCTAGGCAGCAGGAGTGTTTTGGCTACGATTTTTCTACATGAGCGCATATAATTCGTTTCATGAAGGAAAAATTTGCAATAAATCTATTCTTGACTCATGCCCCAAAGCTTCTAACAAGAACTTAGTCTGGTAAATATACAGTGTGTCCACATTTCGATGCTCACTATTGGGATCTCGGAAATTGTAAGAGATACGAAGTCGGTTAAATTAAAAAAGTTTTGGCTATTTTGGAGATCAGTTTACTTCTGCTTTTGTTTTTTCAAAAAAGTTCACGGGTTACTAGATATTTGTTAAAAACGAAATTATCTTATTTTCTTTAAATAAAAATTATTTCCCACTTAGTGTGCCATGACTTTAAACACATGAAGATCATTGGCTTTTGTGAGATAAATTACATCCGTTATGTAACAATTGCTAAAACAAAACAAAAGACGCTTTTAAGATAATTTACTGAGCATTCAAAGATAGCATCAACTAAGCATCTATTGCCCCATAAAAGTGTATTTATTGGCACACTATGATGAAAAATGATTTTCACTTCATAACTCGGTAAAACAAAAGAATAGCTATGCCAAACCATGTATCACTGAAAAGCATTTAAGGCGTGCAGTTCAGTAATATGGAAATCAAGTAGGCGTTCCATTAGAAAAAATTTTGATTTACCTTTCACCGCCGAAATAAAACAAAAGACAATTGCGAAAATAATTTTTTTGTGTTTCGGAGTAAATTCTTTGCTGTTCATTTCTATCTTTGCTCGTTCCTGAGATATTTCACTTTACAAAAAAATAAGATAAATTCGTTTTTAGCAAATATCTAGTAAGCCGTGGACTTTTTTGAAAAAACAAAAGCATACGTAAACTGATCTCCAAAATAGCGAAAACTTTTCTAATTTAACCGACTTCGTATCTCTTACAATTTCCGAGACCCAATAGTGAGCATCGAAATGTGTACACACTGTATTGTTACTTTCGAGAGTTGGTTTACTCCTTGTATGTACAGCTTGATTTCTCTTTGCCTACGCATTAATCAATTATTTTGGATTCATTATTGAAAAACTCTTTGTTGATTAAAATTTTCTGTTTCATGAGAAATCACTTATTACAAAAACAGATTACTGCCAAGCGGTCATGAGTTGATCGACGAATGTCGGTCTTTCCGTTAATGATTAACTAAATAAATACATTTAGGCACTATCATTGACACAATGCCTATTGTATTAGCCTACTCTTGAATTTTTGCTGAAACCGTTGATTCTTCGTTTGAAACACATACGAGTATGTGCTATTCATTCTTTCTACTTTTTTCATAACCTAAAGTTTCTCATCATGCACAGAGGGCGTTGCCTTATGATTCATCCAGATATCTACCACTTGTAACATCTACTTCTTGACCATCTTTTATAGGGTGGTCCGATGCAAACCGTTTGAATCCTATCTTACTGAGGGTAATACTCATCACAGGCTCGACTACTGACTCATGAAAAAATTTTAAATGGTCGACTGTGAACAGGTTTATATGTGCTGAAAAACTGATTTGCAGCCATCTGGATTATACGAACATCAAATCCCACAATGCACATATTAGGTTGGACTAAATTATGAAGCAGGTTCTTATTTCATATTTGATAGGTATCCCTGTTTCTTGAGATAATTCACCATTAGATCAACGTTAGGTCTTTTGTCAACTTTATCTCCTTCTGTCAATCTTCGCAATTGTGACACGTTAACATATCAGAAAATTCAACAACGATCGCTGTAGAATTCTTGCTGCAACCGATAGATACTTGGGATCTTGTTCAGCGCCTTCTGGTCAAGAATGCATCTTCCGTTTCTGCTTCAGTACCCTTTGTACTCTTTCTTAATTGATCCATGATCTGCATCTCTTTCTTGCTATCAAGCAATAGAAGGAAATGGCTAGATCTCAACTTCTGAACAAACTTCCTAATTTAATTTTCTTCTATACCATAAAACAGGGGTGGCCAATAAGTCGATCGCAATCGACCGGTCGATCGCGAAGCCAATTTTGGTCGATCGCTCGCGAGAACTTAAAAAGAAAACTCAAATTTAAAGTGTACAACTCTAACAGCTCGTAAAGTCAAGAAACGACTAAAAAGGAACCGAGCGCAAAGTGGTTATATTTATCATCACATATAGTCATATATTACAAGTGATAAAATATCACAACTGCACTACGTAGTAGGTTATAAGACGCTCAAAGTCACCTCTTTGAATTAAATAAAACATGCAGTAACCAATAAGTGTTGAGAACACAAGGCGTAAAAATTCTCAATCGTGGCTGAATCAACTTTAATGTGTTTCACTTGTAACCGAACACAACGCGTAAACGCAACGCGCAAACGCAACAGTATGCATGCAGTTATGACTCATAGAAAAACACAGTCATTTAGCTTGAACATTTGGTACTGTCACACGGTAGCTTCTTTTCTTTAGTATTAACAATATTATAATTATTAATCAATATTATCTATCCATGGTGACCACCAGATATACAGAGTGTTTCAGTACGAGGTGCACTCCCGCGAACTATTGATAGATTAGCAAAAAATAAGTCTAAAAATCTTATATCATTCTTCCATGATAAATCTTCCTTGTACTGAAACAGTATATAAACATAGTATCTATTTCACACCTCCCACTCCCCACTTAGACTACGCCTATGATAACAAGTCGATCGCAACACATTTTTAAGATAAAAAGTAGATCTTACCTACACAAAAGTTGACCACCCCTGCCATAAAACAACAAATTTTTCTCTTTCTAACAATCTGTATTTCTGTACTCCAGTCAATCTGAGGAAAGTGGAACGAACATATTCTACGTGGATGTCAGCAGACTTCTTTCACATCATCACCAAACTTGAAATCTTCCCCAAAAAACAGCATCAAATTCATCTACTAAGAAAACGATTTTTCTTCCAAAATAATTTAACATCTTGCTTAGATGTGGCCTTTTATCTTTCAATATCACACCCATTTTCACAATAAATTTGAGTCTGTATTTGCAATGGTCAATTGCGAAATGCAATTTAACGACTGGATATCTTCCAAAGTACTCCAAGGTAAACTTGTCATCTTTCGCAATTTCATATTTAATATTTCCCAAGTCTTTGAGATCCTCGTGCCCGGTGAGTTTCACAAAGCTGTTTGCTGCATGCATCACACTCACTCTGCTTGTCTCTCGTTATCTCCTTCTGTGTGTAACTCAATCTACAAAAAATGACTGTGTCATTTTTCTGTTAACACCATTATAATCTACATTGCTACTTCTTAATCAAATATAATAAAACCAAGGCTGTGTTAAACTTACAGTGCCATCAAGTCGTTGGGCCTTTGAGTTAGGCACATTTCATCAGTTCTTATGAACATATGTGACATTGAAGCCGGTTTTTGTTTTTGCAAACTCGACTACTAACCTACAATATAAACATGATGAATTCTAATAGAAATTTCTCCCTTCTATTACTAAACTATGGCGCCATTTTAGATGACAGCAATTGAAATATTACATAACTAGTGGCTGTTACCATAAAGTACGTTGATGGAAATATTGTAGACATTAAGTCTAGAAAATTTAAATAAATTTTTAAGATAAATTAAATCATGAGCTCTTCGGCAATTTAAAAATAAATAACTCAAACGAGAAATCATAATTTTGCCAGTGAATATCTCATTTCAACTGCAAATAAAAAACTAACCAAGAGAGATTTCAGCAAAAAACAAAGGTATTTTCAGAAATTCCTTAAACATAAAGTTAGTAAGCAGGGATTAAAATTGCATATAAGCAAAGAACAAGCAGGAACTAACGGGAACAATTCGGAACAAAAGAGAACAAATGGAAAGAAATGGAAAAAAATACAAAAGAAATTTAGAAATAAAAACATAAAGAACTTACTTCTATGGAAAACATTAATAAACCTGTGACCAAGCTCTACAAAGTAAGTTGGGAGTCGAAAACGAAGGCAAAATCAAAGTCGAGATACTAAAGCTTTAGAAACTTTTCAATCATCAATAGACAAGTTGTATCATACAGGTTTCAAACAGGAAATAGTAGATAATACCCTCTCTTATACGAGGCATGTTTTTTAAGTAAGTACCGTTTTGAAATTCCACCGCTGCAGCGCTGCGGGCAATGATCCGCGTATGTGTACTGTGTACCTACATCTGTTGGTAAGCGACAGCCGCCATTACGGTAACAATCGAGCGTGTTTATATTATTTAGTGCGTATTTGAAATGCCTCCACCGATTGTGAAGTACTGTAATTCGTTTTCTCAGTGCTAAAGGTGTGAAAGCAATTGAAATTCACCGTAACATTTGTGAAGTGTACGGACAAAACATTATGAGTGATGGGATAGTACGAAAATGGGTAAGAGCTTTCAAAGATGGCCGAAAGAATGTTCATGACGAGGAACGGAGTGGGCGACCATCAGTAGTCAATGACTGTTTGGTGCAGAAAGTCGATGAAAAAGTGAAAATGAACAGACGCCTCACGATTTCTGCGTTATCAGAACAGTTCCCTCAAGTTTCACGAAGTGTTCTGTATGAAATTGTTACCAAACGTTTAAACTATCGAAAATTGTGCTCACGATGGGTACCAAAAATGTTGTCTGAGGCGCACAAAACCAAACGTTTAGGCAGTGCCTTGTCTTTCCTTGAGCGTTATGATGCTGAAGGTGACAATTTTTTAAGCTAAATTGTCACAGGCGATGAAACATGGGTGGCCTACGTTACACCTGAATCAAAACAACAATCCATGGAATGGCGGCATTCAACATCGCCCACGAAAGTGAAGTTTAAGCAGACAATTTCAGCCCGGAAAATCATGTGTACTGTGTTTTAGGACAGGAAAGGGGTGTTGGTTGTTGATTTTTTGCCTCGTGGTGACACAATAAATTCTGTAACATACTGTGAGACCTTAAAAAAATTGCGTCGTGCAATTCAGAACAAAAGACGGGGAATGCTGAGTAAAGGGATCGTTTTGCTGCACGACAATGCCCGTCCACATGCAGCCAATCGAACTCAAGATCTCGTCGCATCATTTGGTTGGGAACAATTCGATCATCCTCCACACAGCCCCGATCTAGCACCTAGTGACTACCACGTGTTTTTGCAACTGAAGAAGCATCTTGGAGGTCAGCGCCATGATGACGACGAAAGCATCAAAACAACCGTGTTGCAGTGGCTGTCAAATCAGGCGGCAACTTTCTATGATGACGGTATACAAAAACTTGTTTGTTCGATATGATAAGTGCCTTAATATTGGCGAAAATTATGTGGAAAAGTAGATTAAAGTGTGGGCTTTCATGTAAAAATAAAATTGTTACAAAAAGTTTACTTGTTTTTTTTATACCTCAAAACGGTACTTACTTAAAAAACATGCCTCGTATTAATATGCTTTTAAATATAGGTAATAATTGAAATAAACTTCAAAAACAACCTACCTTTGATATCACCCAAACACTTTTAACAACAAAAACTGAAATAAATTCATTGCCAGTTGGATTATGCTCATTCAAGCTCAAATACTTACTGCATCCAATGTAAACGTATTTCAGAAATCAAACAGATTCGCTTACTGTCAAACTCGGACCGATCCAGGGGTCAGTTGCATTTCTAAGCATTTTTTAATTTCCCAACCGCATCTTTGATGATCTTTCGGGACTTTGGCGTAAGCTTTTGCAAAGTGAAAAATTTGTTGATTTCTGAGCATTTGTTTGATATTCTAATTGCATTTTTGATGATCTTTGGAGACGTCACAAAATTTTTGCAAAGTGAAGATTTTGTTGATTCTCAAGCATTTTTTAATCTCCCAATCGCATTTTTGATAATTTTTAGGAAATTGTCGCAAGATGTAGATTTTGTTGATTTTTAAGGATTTTCTGATCATAGGCAGATGAGAACTGAAACAATCTTGGGCACTTTTCACTAGCTTTCCAAATGACTTTGGTACTCTTGGTTTCAACATTAAGTCCGTTTTCAATTTCATATAGAGAATGTCCAAGACATTTCTTTTTTAGTATTTTCAAATTCTTCTTTTGCTTTTCTCTGGTGGGATTCCAACCCAATAATGCCAAACACTTTATTGTCCAAATCTAAGAAAAATTGGTCTCCGCTTTCTACAGCATTGTTAACGACTGTATTACTCGTAAACCTACCATTTCCGATGAATTTTTATGATAAAAATGTGTAGTCAAACCGAAAAGCTTTTCATTTGTTCATTCATCTGGATGGGGCACCTTAACGGATATAACTTACAAAACCTTTCAACCGCTGAAAAACCAAAATGCATAATTTTTGATAAGCGGGCCGTTACTAAGATCAAGGTGAGAGATTTTCCCGTTTGAAGAATAAGCAAGCAAATTTTAACTTGAAAACGTGATCTAAAATTTGTTATATTACCTAATCTGATGTATGTGAGCGTTTTCTATATAAAGTGAACTGTTTTGCTTTCAAGGACGACATTTTTTTCAAATAAGATATTCGAATCGACTATGATGACGTTATGAAGGATTATTTCTATTTATTATTACGGCACATAAACGAGAAACTAGGAAACGGATAAGAGGGCGAAAGATATAGAAAACGGAAGGTCTATCGTTCAATGCATCAATGCACTTTCCCCCTCACTGTATAATATGAATTGATGTTGTTGGGATGTTTCTTCTTTTAGTGGTGGTAGGATGAAAGCAGAATTATAGACGAATACTATTACCACATAAACAATTAAGATTTTAGTTTTTCAATTTTCTTACTTTTACTTAAGAGCAAATGTAAAAAAAAAGTTTCCGTGATTTGTCAGATTTACTAAGAAAGCTTTAACTCAAAACAGCGAATCAAAAAAGAGGGAAACGTTGTTACGAGTTCCAATTTCCATTTAAACATACATAAAATTTACTTTCGCTGATGAACCAACCAAGAAGAGAGTACGGGTCGCGGAAGAGAAAATTATAGGTCTGAAAATTCAAGGGAATTGATTAGTTAAAGGCATCTTGAATGAATCTATAAAAGCTCCATTTCAATCACCATAAAATGACGGGCTAAAAATAAACTGCCAAATTGATGGGATGTAATAGTTCGTGTAAGGGACGTCAACGAGCCAAGTGGGGCCAATAAACCCGTAGTAGTAACATGACATCTTCCGTGTCGTCAGTAGGGCAGTGGGGCCGCGGTCAAGTGGCGGTTTACCGGATAAATCATTACGAGCGTGTCTCGGTGGCCGCGTCTCGCTGTTCAGGCGCCGCGTGCCGCTTAGGGCTTCAGGGACGGACTTTGAAGAACATCCCGAAATAAACATGTTCATTCAGAAACTCCCTTACAAACTTGTTGCTTGGGATTCCTATGTAAACTGCACATATTTTATTCAACCAAATGGAAATGTTGTTGACAGCGGTTTGGAATCAAATTTGTATCATTGGAATTATTGAAAGGGTATCGAATATAGAGGTGGATGATTTATAAAAATATTGAAAAATTAATTTCTTACCTGATCTTTTGACTGTAAGTTTTTAAACTTTCAACTCCTTGGAATCTGAAACAGAAAAATCTCTTATAGGTTTTTCTCGATAACTTAATAATTTGTCACTAATTTACTAAAATATCGGAAAAAAGTTTTATTTTTCATCGTAACATAAAAAGGAACGAAAATGGAGAAAACAGGAACATAAGCAAAATGTCGTAAAGCGTAAACATTTTCAACCAACATAAATTTCCTGATTGTCATATGTCTTAGGAAGCGGAAAAACCTCTAGACCTCATATAGCCAGTGCCCATTAGAGTAATGCACATTTTCAGGGTCCGTAATTTGAAGTAAAGAAGATTGATTGTTTTTAACAAGTTTTCTATTAGAGTCTGAAGTTTTACTGCGGTCTCCACTTTTACCTAATCTTGTAAGTTTTTAAAACGACTTAAAACATTAAACAAAACGACAGAAAAATTGACAGTAAACTTTTCAGGATAAAAAAAAAGAAAAACGACGATCGTCATTAGATTTTCTTTTATGTACTATCTACCACATTCTCTTCCAAAACGTTTACCACTAACTGTTATTCTTTACTTCCACTTGTTTTAACACGCCGAGGGTTAGGTTTTTATGTGAACAAGAATAACATTAATTCTTATCTAAAATTTTACAACATTATTACATTAAATTTTAAATGGTAAATGAGAAGAATCTGCCATCATTACATTTCAGCGCTTTTATTAAACTTTATATCTATGAGAGATTCGAGTTTTCAAATTGTTATGAGAAAGTTTCCGCTTTCTACTTAAATTCCTGTCTGTAAAAGGATTGAAGCTGGATTGGAAAATTTATTGGTAAAAGAAGATTCTCTTTAAGATTCCCCTTATATAATTATTTCGAAATCATCGTGAAGACTTAAATTTTTGTAAATTCCTATCTAACATGAATAGCGTTTACTAAATACATTCCTTTGAAGAAAAGCTACATGACTCGACAAAAACAGAAAAAAAACTTAACAGATTGTTAAGATTTATATTTGTTATGTGAATCAAGAAAGAAAGAAAACTATATAGTAATCATAAACACACAATAGTTGCAATTAAAAGATGATGTTATCTGAAAACTAATTATCGTTTTTTTTTCTAAATCACATATTTCCAAAAATTCCATTGTGTATTGTTTTAAAATGAAAATCTCATTCTAGTTTGTAGATAAGTACAAATTTTTAAAAACTGTTCGAATGCAGATGCTGTAAATATCAAAATAATTAGAGCAAACAATGACCAGTTTAACCGAGAACCTCATAAATAAATGGGAAAAAAGGAACATCCTCATTAAAAAGATAAAACAGAACATTACTTACGGCAAAAAGTCCATTTAAAAAGATTTCACAGATAACAATAAAAGATTTCGACTTAATTTACTCTGATGGAAATTTCGTTATAAAATTTTGAAATCGGAAAAAAAATTGTTTAGGATGAAAAGGTTTTCCTTCGGGAAAATCGTCGATGTGTTATAAAATCCGACCCTGGCGGTGCTTGTGCCAGAGATAGCGAGCGTCGGTGACTGAGAAGGCGTGGAACGGGTGAAAATGGCAGGATAAACCGGAGAATCCCCTAGGTCAACGATCAGGCCCTGACCTGACCAGACTTTACTCGCTGACCTTATTTCCTACCGACAACCGAATGTCAAGGACGTTAAACTAGGAAGTATGTTACAATTAAATTGTATCTACTATGCGTCAATTAATAAGTATGCATTAAATTCAAAGTTGCATCAGTATAATAACATGGCGGAGGAAACGTCCTTGTGAACTAGATTTATGATGTTGTATATTCGGGCTGTCCTTGCCCGCTAACTTTAGTAGAACTAATAGGCTTTCTGACGACTAATATATTAATTGCCAAAATTGCGAAACAGGGAAATGTAAATTAATTAATTTGGGAAACGGACACGCCCGAGGTTTTCAAATTAAGATCTACACATAGGATCGGACCTACGACATCTACAGAGTAAATTAATTAGAAAAGGGACCACAAAAGTTTAAAACAGGTTGTTAATGTTTACATTGGAGTAGGCACTTACTATCTTTGTTAATTTAGACATTACGGGACCCTTCTCCTCACGGCACACAAACGGTGCTCCTCTTTTCAGACCTTAATTTGGTAAAGAGGAACGAAGATGCAACGCGACCTTAAAAGCTTTAAAATACACGTCATGTGTATAATGCTACGATACAAAGTGGAAATAAACAATGTTTGAGCCATTGGCTGCTTGTAATCATATTTGCTTGCCAAAGAACCTACTTTATAGTTCATTTTATATGTTGGAAAGCTATTTCCGCCTCAATTGCCCCTTTTAACGTTCAAAGGACAATGCGTGTGGTAAAAGGAATACATCCCATACGCTTCCACTAGGTTAAGCTGGTTATGTATACACCATTGGTTTTGCACATTTCATCGTATACTACGTCTGGACCCTTTCACCACGTCTGACACGCCAATAAAGCGAAAAGTCTCGGTTGTGTATAATGCTATGTGTATATACATGAAAATTTCCATTTCGCACCAAAAGCGTGGAAACTAATTGTTATAAAAATAAATTAATATTTCGAATTTCTGCTGCAAAATATAGAATAAAAAAAAATAATTAGATCCCCTGCTGTATACATGAATAAAATTAAAATAAAAAATTTCATTAATTTTTTTATCTTGGCCAACATAAAAACTGAGCGAAATAAAAAAAGAGTCTGTCGAAAATACGTTTTCATAACATTTCAATGGCTTATAAACGTAATAACATTTAGCCCGCAGAATTTCTTTGAAACCTTCTAAACTGTTTGGAATTTTTTTGACTCAACCAAATCTTTCTTGTCATAACGTTTTTTTTGCTTGGAACATTCAGTGATTGAGATCATTTAAAAACGGCATGGAAAGGTAATCACTGCAAGGCTGAATTAAAAAATATTTTCTGCTCCTATCTAACCAACTGTAATTATCGAGGCTCATATCATTCGGAGATTTTCTAGATTGAAAATTTGCTCATCTCCTGATATTTAAACTTATTATTAAATTTGGACCTGATCAATACCTTTTTTCAGTGTAAAATTCGTTTAACATTACGTAATGGTAAAGTGGAATCTTTTGGTGGAATTAATTAGCACGAATTACAATCCTGTAGTAGAAATTATTGCCATTAAGAACCAATCTAATGTATTATGTCAGAAAAGTACACACTAATAGAGAGTAGTTACATGAACTATTATTCGTATTGTTAAAGTTTCCATGATGGGTAGTAACAGTACTTAAAAGGAAGAAGTACACTCAAAATGATTAATGACTGTGCAAAGATGGCGGTTACGACGATGTCGTAACAATAGTAGACGTAATAAGGTAGGAATGTATTGATGGGGTGGAAGCTACACATATTTACATATCATAAGTATGAAATACTTAAATTTCCAGAATCTTTTCGACGGTTATTTTCAAATCTGGGACGCTCTCAATTATTCCAAAATAATAGGAATGGAAGAAACAATCAAAGTGCCTTAATTAGATTTTGAGATCCAGGAAACTGCCAAGTCGCTTTTGATTATTTTTGGATCATATAGCGCATTTAGAAATCAGACCATGGTATGCCAAAAGATGAAAGTGCTCAGCTCGGAAAAATTTTGTGAGTGCTTGCAATCCAGGTGCGCAAGTAAGGAGACAGTGAGCATTGCATCTACTTAGCTAAAGTTAATTTTAGTTCCATAGGCGCATGCAAAACGAGGATTTTTTGGCATACTCATTCCTGAGACATTCTGCCTCAAAAATCATTTCTGTTTGCCCACAACTAGCGGGAGTCCAAGTTTAGACACAAAAATCCAAAGGCTAGAGATGAAAAACTCATTTGCAGGTACCGTGTTAGGCCAAATTGGAAAACGGACAAAAACTTTAAAAACTTGTACTAACCCAAAGCATGACCAGTCAGCGCAAATAAAGTAAAATTCAAAGTGTCCAATTTTTGATTAAATAGGGAAGGGGAAAGACTCACGAAAGGGCATCTAGACAAAATTCAAAAGTGGTTTTAAGAACTTACGGATTATACAGGATATTTACACACAATCCGATACAGTTGTTTCCTTCTGTCAGAGTTCTGAATTCCCAAGAATTTGGGTCAAACAGATGGTGGTCACTAGAGATAAAAGTAAAAACAAAAGACAAGATGGAAAACGACAAAAAACTTTCCATTTCGATTTATTGAATTTGAAAAATATAACATACAACATGGTAGCAGTACGCAGGTTATTCTGTTGAAGAAGATTCAATATTAAGCCAAAACAGAATCTAAGCAGCAAGAGCTTTCATTCGGTTCAGCTCCGTGTTGTAGAGTTAAGATCGTGACTTGACTTAGAAGCGTTCTTTATGGTAAAAATCTTTGAACTACATCAAACAAGCTTTGTTTTTTCAAAGATCTATTATCGGAAAACATTATGCCAGATTCTATAACGAAAATCTAAGATGATTAAAGCTCAAAATCCAGAAGAGTAGGTAATTGTAATAGCCAAATTGACTTGTTTTTTCTTTCTTTTAATTTTTAATTCTTACATATAACATTTTTTGGGAGATGTTAGGGTCTCTTAGCAAAAAGGATTATTGTTGTCGGGCTTATAGTTATGTCATTATCTTCAGTGAGTAGTTTTCAATTCACGAGAATTTCCTGTAGTACAAACGATACTAGCAAATGCTTTATGGCGAGATTGAAATGGATCAGAAAAGTCCGCCTGGATGTCTCGCAAAGCTTAAATATCAGCCCACAAAACTGAAAAGGATCAAAAAGCCCGTCTGGTCCAAATGTTCTAATCAGTCAAAAAGGCCCAATTTGCTTAAAAAGCAATTTATTATGTATACGTTATTATTCGTGGAATTTGTACATTCAAAGAAGAAAAAAATGAATATCGCATTGTACTTGGTACTAAAAGTTTTTAAGCAAAAGAAGCTGTTAGTAAAAGATCTAGTTGGTTTGAAAAACTCAAATTGAAAGACTCCATCAGTTTAAAGTTTCACATTGCCAAGACACAAACAGATTCGAAAAGTCTAGGTATCTAAATCCAGCAATATAACCCGCACAGGTCTCTACACCAATAGTGTGTGGGTTTTCTAGAAATCTTTCAAAGTTGGGCCAAAAATTATCATTTTGATAAATTGTCTATTTTGCCGATTTTGATTAAAAATCCCTGGAACGTCGCCGTTCTTGTCTTGTAGAACACACACTGAAAAACATTTACTTTTTCTTTGGTATGTAAGAGGAATAAGATTCAATTCTTTATTTTTCTTCAAACGCATTTAACTGTCTTCCGACCAACTTAAGATAGTTCTGATATTCTGCTCATCAGATAAATGCTCGGAATAACAGTTCTGTTGAATTACAAACTTACTAACAACTTGTTGCTTCTAGAGTAAAATCAAAGTGACAGTACTGCTTTGGTCACACTTTCAGATGACTAGATAATTATGTCCAAGGATCAATTCAAATTAATCTTTGCGGTTCTGGGTGAGTGATGAGGTAATGACCTTGTAAGACCCAGCTTTTAATCAGGAGTAGGATCAATAGCGCAGTTGATCGCAGCAAAAGCTAGAGAGATTTGTTTTCGATCAACTCGAAATGATCTCTTCATCAAGACGTCAAAGACCAAGATTGTCTTCTTGATTACAAAAAACAATTTGAAACTGTCGTTGTCCAGCAGTGAAGAAATCAAGATACTAACCCTCAACTATTTAGTTCGGTGGATATATCTGTAAAAAATCGTAGTGTCCAAAGACTGATTCGTGTGAGGATCTTTCATTCCATCTGCGTTAATAAAGTAAAGTAATGAAGAATCAATTAAGGTTAAAACAAGAATATTCTCGAAATATCTCAAGAAATATTGTAAAAGGTAAGAAATTCATCAGGTCAAGTTTTGGGAAAATCTGAATCAACCAGGAGTCTTTCTAGGAAAATACTCATACAATATCGAATACCGACGTGGTTTGAAAGAAATTATACAGAAAGGACAAATGTGGTAAGCAAGCAAAGAATCTTCTGGCTGAAACAAATTGATCTAAAATTTCCTAATTGTCAAAAGACTGTTTCAGGAATACGATAGTGGCAGTCGAGATTATGAATTGATGAAGATTTTAGTAATATTATGCACTGTAAGGCATATAAATGAAAACATAACCTCTTTTCTTCCTTTTCTATTTACCTGAATCAAGTTAATAAAAATTATCATTAGTCCATCTGTAGGATTTCAAACTTATCGAGCAACATCAACAATGTTACAAGAATAATCATTAAAGCACTTTCAGCATCGTAGAATGGAGTTTTGTAAGAGGATAAGTATTTGCAAAGCAAATTAATTTCAAGTTAGCCATGGATTGATTAGTTACAACGCGTTGCAGATTGCTGTCCAACATTAATAATATCTCATTATTTTAGAAAATTGAAACACTTTTTCTCTTTATGCATCATGCGAACACTTTAATTAAATTTTTCAATAACTTAGAGCAGTGCAACTTCTCTAATCACACACAATAACTTCGAGTGCCACGTCTGTAAATCTTCATTTGCTTGGATAATAACAAGAACAAATGAAAATTTTAATTAAAAATGGATTCATTAAAACATGAAATCTCTCATTGAATATTTGATAATAAGAACGGAAAATTCAAAAATGGAATTTTACGTCTTAATAAATCAGTACAATATCAATTAAATTTTAAATTAACATCACTTAGATTCCCAGGATCACAATTAATAATTTACAGCAAACAATATTTAATTTTAAAATAAATTATTTTTAACTTTTTTCTTTTTACATAAATGATATTGTTCTATCTCGGCAACGTAATGCGAGTTATTACATTCATGGGATTAAACATTCTATTTTGGTTTCTGTTCCCCTTATATTACATTTCCTCTAAAACCCCGTATTATTCTAAAGCTTTGATGGTGCATTTGACTAAAATTCACTTCCTCGGTTATTGACTGTCTACGTGCACCGCTCAACGCGCAATTCATGCGAATTCTTTAAAATAATCGTTGAGCACGGAATAAAATTCCTCCCAAGAAAAACACTAAATTATCCGAATATACTACATACAAAATTTATAAATGGAAAAAGTTTTCATCAAACTAATGAAAATTTTCGTTATCTCAAAACTTTGTCGTTTGCTACAATTCTTATTTACACTGCAGTCAAGAAATTACATCTCGGGATCGTTATCGAAGTTCGGATAGAGTTTAAGGAAAAATAAGAAATAAGAAGAAGACGGCGAAGAAGCTTGTTAAGAAAATTTTGATATACCTTTCCGCGTATAAACCACTCAAAACTTAATTTTGCCTTTGAAACCACCTAAACGGCGAGTAAAGTAACTGGAGAGAATTAGTTTGTCGGTTGTGATTCTCCATTTACGATTGCAATCACAAATTTTCATTTTGTTTAATTGTCCCGTAAACGGACGGGATGGCAACGTGGACCCAGCCCAGTTCCCTCCGGAAGACGGGGGCAAAGCACCCCCAGGTCCCTCCGAAGTCCGTACGAACATCTCCGAGGAGGAACCATTGCTTCCAGCGAGCAGCCGAAAGGACGAATCGATCCTTGCAGACCGCGGTTGCCAATAACGCTGCATTCCACGACTGGCGGAAGCGCGGCAACATCGTCTGCAAACATTGATTCTTTCCATTATAAATAGTACGCAAAAAATGCGTTCCTATATATCATCTCCCCCAGACATGCTTTGTGGCCCGGAAATTTCATTTTATAACTTTTATAACGACGCTGCTAAATGATTTTCATTTCCTACAAAGTTACATACAACGCGGGTTTTAATTAATTTTTTGTCGTGTCCCGATTTTTGACACTGCCAGAGCAAGGAGCTTTACAACGATTACGGCTCGAATCAACAGATTCAAGTTGTGGGATTTTGCAGTTTATCGTGCTGACAGCTGAACAGCTGTACCATGTCGAGGGCACCACCTGTTCGTGCAGAACTGAGTGGGACGCCTGACCTCAGGATGCGGCCGTCGGGACGCGATATCTGTCACCGCGGCGCCTCTGAGGTGCTTTTAACCAATTATCTGTTTTTTGGCACAGCTTCCCTGTCACGAAAATAAAAGAGACGCACACCGCTTACATAATATTTTCATAGAAGTATATCTCGTTACAAATTTGTCACGAAATGGTATCGTACAAAATAAAAAATGCCATAATATTATATTCCTTCTTATAAATAAACTTCTCTTTACTTTAAGGGATATTTTTTACTGAAATTGAATATCTAGCAAATAATAAGGCGTGAAATATTACATACTTAGCATGGAACCGTAAATTAGGGAAAGGAACAGATCTACCGGGAGCACACAGAAAATTTTACTTATGCAAAGATAGATGCATGTAAAGTCAATAATTTGGAGTGTTAATAACCATTAATCACATATTCAATATTCAGTCATTATGAGTTTGTTTCGCATCTTTGCATGTAAAACCTTTTTATAAACACGGAAGGTGGTATGGAGATCAATCAAAGTTTTGTGACATAAATGGAAGATTTATAATTTCCTTTTTTTTTACATTTGAATTTAGGCAAAGAAAAAGGAAATGAATACCAAACACTACTAACAAGTAACTTTTATAAATTTTCTTTTTGATTTTATTCATTACTTTAATTGCTTCTCAATTTTATACTTCATTTCTTCACATTCTCAATCTTATCGCTTAACGTTTAGTTTAATTAACTCTTACAAATATTGCTTTTAGTTATATTTATTTACCTCTCTACTATTTTCAATTAAGAGTAAGTGTATTGACACAATAAATGCATGCTGACTTGCAAAGCTCTAAGGAATGAGCTTCGCGTATACTTTCTCTTTTCTTTTTAAGGTTGATTTTAAGCTTCTATTACGGTAGTGACTTAATTCATAAAAAAGTGCACGCTCCATCACCGAATTCGCATTCAATCAGCTAAATTTAGAAAATTTCATAAAATTCCAAATTCAATAAAAATTTTATCTATCAAGCGGGCCAAAATGAAATCATCCTCAGTGAAGAATGGAATGAAAATTCATGTCTTTATCATAGTTCCTATTTATGTAACTTGGCTTTAGTTGTTCATTAGAAAAATGCAGAAGTGTTCCATTATTGGTATGATATCACACATCACAGTACTTTTACAATCTGTCATCGAACCTGATAAATGATAATGAATTTAAATTCCGCAGATCACTAGAATGATTATTTGGGATCGTTTAATATTAACTACATAAATTGGAGCCAAATTTGCTACTATGCAAAGACAAATTTATCAGCAGAAATGTAATCGTAAAACTTATCTGCTGCAAGAAATATGCAAATCTGGCACCAGGGCCCAAGTTTGCCCACCTCTGGTGGTAATTTCTTCTATACAACAGAGTGCAACTGGAACCAGTACAAGATTTCTAGAGAACGTCTAAGACATATAAAACACAATGAAACTGCCAACTGAAACAGCAATGGTAACGCAAAAATTGCTTTTCTCTGATATTTCATAGTAGAAAGAAACTATAAACATCTTAATAAATCACAAAAAAATCAACGCTAGGGGCTTTGAGACCTAACAGGATTCTAAATTCGGAAAACAAATTTTGTCTGTTTGTAAATGATTTCTAAAGACTTCGTCACCTGGTCAATAACATGGTTTTGGGTTGCCCAAGATATTTTGTCCCCTTAGCATTGGCAAACAAAATGTTTAGAGACATTTTACAAAATTTTCATCAAAATGTCAATATAAATAAATATTAAAAATCTTAGGCAAGACTCTTTGTACGTGTTCTTCTTGATCTTCTTCAAGTCTTCTTCCAAACTTCTTGTTTTGTTGTTTCTCAGCAGATCCGAGCGATCAAAACTTTCACTAATCAAGATACTCACTTTTACATACAGAGTGCCCCAATGGAACTTTAAAAAACAATTATTTTATTTCCATTCTCTTTCCTTCTGTCTGCACAACCTGCTTCATTCGAACGTGTCACGCGCGGTACGTACTGCATCCATTGGAATTTCGTCTCAAACCTTCAACAGATAAGCCTTAAAGTCCTTGATGTTCTGGATCCTCTGAATATTGATCTTGCCTAGCATATCACTCCAAATGCTAAAATCGGGGGAGTTAAGGTCTAGAGACGATGCAGGCCATTCATTTGGCGTAATGAATTCCAGCTTGTTTTCCTCCGGCCAAGT
Source organism: Ignelater luminosus (assembly GCA_011009095.1). NCBI lineage: Eukaryota > Metazoa > Arthropoda > Insecta > Coleoptera > Elateridae > Ignelater > Ignelater luminosus. The sequence goes on from VTPC01090374.1 coordinate 265,667, forward strand.
CACTGTATTTGGCCTTGTGAACCGACACAACAGCTTTCCGCGAACACAGCGCCACAAACCATGATCTGGAACACAAACCTACCTTTTGTTTCTCGGAGCTTTCCGTAAGCTAACAGCATAGACGTGATCATTCTCGCTATTGAATGACTGTTCTATCTGAAACATTTTTTCATTCAAAAAACCTTCTGCTTCACTGTCAGACTGTGTTTGTTTCTTGTAAACCCCAAAGTTCAGGTCACATTGGATAATTCGATGGATCGATGATTTACTGATTCTAAGTTCACAGGCAATCTGTGTAACATTTCACCGCAGTTGCTTTCTTATGCACTTAATTGTTTTCCACGTCCGTATTGATCTATGTGTTTTAAGTGGAAAGCCGGTTTGACCTGTTCCGTTTCTTTATACCGTTTTCAGTTCTTCTATTCACTTCGAGACACAACAAGTTCTTCAAAATATCCGCGGTTTTTAACCCTTTGATATGAAGAGCGGCCACTGCTTCGCCTTTTCCCCCAGTTTTAGAACTGAACCAGATCAATGCATTAATTGCAATGTTTCTTTTTATTTAAAGAATAGATTGTCTAATAAACATTAATCGACAGTTAGTTTCTTGATATAAGTGGACTAAAAACGTTACGAAAATATGCGACAACTTCATTAAGGCATCCTGTGCATGTATGTACATTGGTCATTCGCAGTTATCAAAAATCTCGCGTTATCGGGGTTCGAGTTATCGGAGCTCGACTGTATTTGTTGATTCAATTTATAAGCATTATGTAGAAACACAGCATTATCCCGAAAGCAATTTATTCAGCGCCGAAATGCGTGTTCTTTCCGGAGAGTCTGCAAGAACGCAATATGTAACCACTGATGAATAAAATAGAAAGAGATTAAAAACTACCACGTAGAAGAAAAAAGGTAAAATGCATGTAACAAATGAGAAAATCTAATTAAACGGTAAGCATTAACATTCCCAACGTTGCCATCATATTAGAACTTAGTAAAAATAATTTGTAAAAAGGAGTCTTAGTGATTGTAACAGTTAAGCATCCTGTGTACTACCAACCCTAGCATCATGTATTCAATTCCCCACTGACGTCATAAGATTCTTCACAGGCAAGAAATAATCCGTAAAAAGATGCCATACTGGTAGCAAAATTACCAAAGCAGTTGAAGCCATAAAACAAAAAGCACAAAGTGCAAGAAGAAATTTAGACAGACAAGCAAAACTTCAATGCAAAGATAGGCAAATCTATCAAAACGAAATAGAAGGGCCACAAGAAAAAGACAACAAACGGTTTCTGTCAAGAACGTCCAAAAGTTAACTTGGACTACAAGAATCTTCTAACTAAAGGAAAAAAAGTCACTACAACCGTGGGGCTTAACAGTAAACAAAAGATACCTTTTTATCTCAAAATCAGATAGCCCAAATCAACTGAAGTACCACAGGTGCTTCAAATTATAGCTTTAAGTGCTACCATAATGGTAATAGTCTACGAACCAAGACAGTCAATGAAAACAAAACGATAAAACAGGTCAATGCTTTTAAATTGGGAAAAAACTTACAAAGATACCATACCAGTATTTTCTGGGTGCTATAAAAAACTTTTCCTGGACAAGGTTCTAAATAAGATAATAGTGGCAGTACCCAATCTGTTCTAACATTCAGAAACCTAATATTGCAACTGCAAATTTTATGTGTTTTATTTGATTTTCCAAACCTGGAAGCAATCTAGCTTGTAATTCAATTATTCTAGATAACTTTCCAAATAGCCTTTTCAAATCCAGAAGTGTATTAGACTGATACTTGTATACGTTTATACACATCTGCTATTGGATTTCCTAGCACTGTAATTACTGCTACACAACTGATTTTCTCTGAAAATCAAAGAAACTTCGTAATATTCTTCAGATAGTTTGACTGAAGTGATTGTTCATCAGTCAGAGACAACAGAAGATTTGCAGATTAATCAGAATTGTTTAACTAAATAGATAGCTCAAAGTAACATTGCTTTTTGTAGTCAATGCGATCACGCTCCAAAGCAAAGAAATATCTTGACTAAAAGCACTAAAATTCTTTTTCGAAGAAACTTGTATTCTCGGTGGTGTAAGTATGGTTCTCCAATTGAATCGACGTAATTGGCACAACTGACACCCTAGGTCGACCTCCTCGTCAGGAAGCTGCAACGATGAAAAAACATCGGCATCGTGGATTACTCGATTGTCTTTTCGAAAACGTGTCTGAACTATACCCTACCGTCTGCAGTTCTAACAGGGTTAAAAGACCAAAACGCAAATCAAGTCTTCTTTATCAACGAGACCATAACAGAGCGAAACTATTTGTGATAATCTGAAGATGTACAACAGGTCGAGAAATTGAGATATTGAGGAGATTAGGCAGTGTAAGAACAGCATGTTTTTGAGGATGCATTGTCATCCTAATGGAAGAGCGTTTTCTGTTGGAACTTTCTATATCTAGTCTATCTGTGTAATTTTACCTTACTACTAGTTACATAGACATAACTTGCAAAAATTCGAAAAGAAGCGAGTTCCCAGGTCTCTCTTTGAGGCTGCACAAAATCTGAAGCAGATAGAACGAACGATATTTTACAAAGGAAAGAATGTGAAATCTTGTAAGTGTAAGGAACAAGATTTCTCTAAGTAACAAAAAAAGATCATTCTTTGATGAATATTTCGTTTCTTGTGTTCTTTAGAAGGATTCGTAGTTAGCGCATTGTAGTTCATTGAAGTTCCAAGCAGAATAAAATAAAATTTTCTCGTGAGAGAATTTCTAAAGCTGTGCTATGTCTAGATTTGAATCGGCAAAGCCGTGTGCAAAAAACCATTGATAGTTCCAATAACTCTCATCTTCATTGATTTGGACATAGATCTATTTGATAGGAAAGTAAGCGTTCATGACAAGAAAGAATCATTCTAATGGTCTGTTGCAGAAATCGATCACGACTTATTTTGATTACATTTGCCCATCACTGAAAGGCATTTAAAACGATTATTCGATAGTATCAAAATTAAGTAGGCATTGCGTTAACCAAAATCTTGTCGTCAGGTTCTACTAAACTAATCCCAAAATCCTTTCTTTCATATTCTGCATTAAATTATTATTTATAACACTTTCCCTTTGATATTCTTTCGTAATGTAATTCTTTAAGGAGATATTGGACTTGAAAATTGAGTATCTAATTTTGTTTTTAGCAGATATCTAAAGATTTGATTTGTTTTTGAAAAAAGAAAAAACTTTATCTAATTTAACCAACGCCGTATTTCTTATTTACGAAATCCCTTCTGCGTTTCAGGTATAATAGACAATCTGTATACAATGTTTTATGTGATAATTAACTTGACAAACTAAAAAAGTAATTTATAATTCTTTATCCAACATTGTAATCTTGCTGTAGTAGTCTATATTTACTTTTATAATCTTTATTTAGGAGAGAATTAATTTTTTTCTCTAAGAGACAAACTATTTGAAACTAAAAACTTTTGTAGCGTTATTTGTTTCAATGATTTTCTTGAATGACGCCATGAGCTTTTTATCTCGCGGGAGCATCTCAACGTTCGGATTTCAATCTGAGAACGTAACTTCTCGTTCTATTATGTGTTGTTTACATCACAAAAATATTTCTTTAGTCTACAAAATATAAACAAACAACGACCTACATATCTTTAATATTTAAAATTTAAAAACAGTCTTTACTGAAAACGGTCATATCTAACATAAATTATTATAAAAATGTCAACTGATATCAACGTTAAATTAGATAAAAAGCAAATATTTGATCAGATTACCTAAATTATGTGTGGCAGTAGGTTGTTTACACAAGTAACATTTAAAAAATAACAGAGAATTCCATTTAAAAATTAAACTATTTACACCCTTTAACAATATTTGTTAAACTTGAAAATCTAGGGATGTTGAGAAATGGTACGTGGAAATTTTCTTTTCCTTGAAAAAGCCTTGGAATGTTTTCCCTGCGCGCACCTCGTATTTTTAAATTTCTCTTTTTAAGTAGCACTAAAAAGTTTGTTCGAATGATGTACGGGGAAAAAACTCGAGACTAGTCAATATTGAACTGTACATGCGCCAGGAGGATGAAAAAGAAGCAATTTTATGTAAAAAGAAGAGGAAACGAATGGAAATTTTATTCGAAATAAAGTTAGGTATTAAAACTTGGGGGCTTTCGTTTATGAATGTTAATAATTTACTTTGCATACTCTGGAACTTCTTTGTATAATTTGCAGTAATCGTAGACAAACAGAGAATTTTATCATATTAATTAACGATGAGCAATACTGTGCCTTCGCATTTTACATTTGCTAATTAACTAATGGAACTGTTTCATTGGGTGCATAATTGATCAAGAAATGCTGTAACCGTTTCACATTTAATTAATTTTATTGCCCTTGTTGACATTCGTTAAATTATAGGCTAAATTGACAACAATTAGGTTGGAAGAAAGTATTTAAAGGCGCGTAATGAGTTTTGGGGACTGTTTTATATTTCACTTCCTTCAACCATTTTAAGGACAAGGATAATAATAATTAATCCGAGAGTTTTGCGATCCTTATGAAAAATTCAGAATTCCAGCATTGTTTCAACGAAACAATGTAGCTGCCACGCTCTTCTAACGCAATTGACAAACGCACCCAATAAGATTCCGATAAATTACTCCCGCGAAATGCAAAATTAAACATCGTATCCCTCTCCCCCACTAAGCACACGGAAAATAATTTCGCGTCTTTCTCTTCTTCTACTACTGTCGCGAAGCATTTTATCGAAACGTCAGTCTGGAACGTTTCCGAAATGCATCCTTAATTGAAATTTAGTTACACTTCGATAGATAAATGATTTAATTAATGATGATATTAAAATACAATGGATTGATTGGAATCTGCTTCTTATTAATCGGATCTGTTCGGGCTGGTTTTAATTATAATTTAGGAATATAATAAAGAGAGTGTCTAATGGCATTCCTGAAGCATTAGGAAATAAATATTTAAGCTTTAGACGAAAGATAATAATGTAAGTATAAGACAAACTCTCATAATTCATAACATAAGATACATCGAAAGATACATACAGTATGTTCCACGACGTCTAAATCTCTCATTTCCAAAGCTGACTTAACAAACTGACATATTCTCAGTTTTTGTATTGAGAAAACATTGCAATCTCAAAAATATCTGTCATTTTTTCTTCTTGGAGAAAAATACAATTTTTGCAACCTTCCTTGAAAATAGAAGCACATCTTCAGGAACAGTCATAAATGTTGTAAATGTTCAGATTTGAAGATTTATAAGCCAGCTCAGGCAGTGTTGGTTGTAGCTTCTGATCACGCCATTTTCTCCCTTTTCGTTCATTTTGAGAAAATCTAGTGTAATCCGTTGGTTGATAATTTTTGCTAATAACAATCTTTTGAAAGCTTGTGACAATTTCCCGACGCATTATATTGAAATATTCAAATAAAGAAGAAGAACCAGCAAACTGAAGTAGTAATAGTAAATAACTGTGGACTTCATTGGCGTTGGAAAAACTTGGTCGTTTGGTAGAACCACTACTCCAGCAATAAGCATCATTTCCCCGATACTGCGTATTGTTGGTCGTGGCACTATGAGGCTATTCCCCAGCACTGTGTGGTGGTTGCAGTTATTCCCTCGATTCGCCAGATGTTGCGTGGCGGGCAATTTTAGACCTGTCCATTCGAAGATTATTTCCGTTTCCGTCCGAAAACTATTTCCGTCCGTCCGGAAAATATTTGTTTATTATAGAGCATGAATGCTTCCTTCTTAGCAGAATTCCTTTTTGTTCATTAGCTGTTAATTTATCCACTTTCTCTCTAAATAAATAAGTTTTGTTTGTTGATCTAGAATTTGAGATTTATTCCATTAGTAAATAGTTACCTTGGTAAAGAGTTGGGTGTTCTTGATCTGGCTCCCGAGAAAACCTCAATAGTACAAAGACAAAAGATAAATAATAAAACATATTAATGATGATTCATTCAAGCTTTCAGGTTTAACCAAATGATTTTAATTAATCCTGGAAGATATTTTGTGAGATAGCATTAAAATATCAAACTGACTATTATACCTCCAATCCCAGATCTTATTTATCTTACACATATCGTGTTCTTAGAGCCGGTTAAATAAAACTTTAAAAAAGTTAAATTTGATTAGGAAAAGTAACAAATAATTTGGACAATTTTGTAATTTTACGTATTGTACATTGTAATCCTCATAAAACTTGCAAATGTAGAGTTTGCAAGTGTGTTCTAGCCAACAAAGGAAATCGTTCGTATAGAAATCCGGAGCAAAGATCGACAACTGAAGGAACATATGGTACAAGATTCTACCTTACATCACCTTAGAAAGATTGATAACATACACCGAAAACAAGTGAAAATATCTAGTCTGTTTCCAAAAAAAAAAAGATTAACTTATCAGTATTAGAATTCTGAACTCAATGAACCTCAATCATGTCTGAAAATCGTCGTTGTAATGACAGCTTTTGTGGCATTGTGGATTTGACGATAACAAGAATAAATATCTGAAGACCCGTATCGCTTCGACTTTCGATATCGATAAGTAAATTCAGAATTCTATAGCAGATATTTAAAATTCGCCACTTGATAGAAAATTGCTGTAAATTGACAAAGGCCTTCTTCAACAGTAATGCTATAGGATTAGAGCTTTGGGATATAATCATGACAGAATTGGAAGTCGCAACGAAATTAATCAACTTGGTTAAAGTACGAGTCAACATATTAAACAATGAAATGCCTTCCTTAGGCAAACTCTGCCCATTCCTGATTTAAGAGAATCTCGATTGCGCTAAACAGACAATATCACAGTCGAGCTTCAATAGAAGGTTAGTTGAAATAGACAAGTATCAGAGAAATACAAAATAAGATGAAAGCAGATGCACGATGACCTTCCTGAAATGTACTTTTACTTTGATCATACCTACATTCTCTGTAATTCAAAAGGTTTTCACGTTTGTAGAATGCTCATGCATCTGCCAAATAACTTCCCTTC